>JAREIK010002695.1:101398-146405 GCA_029783825.1 Sapria himalayana
TCATACAAATATTATTTATGTAAATTATTTTTCAACAAAAAAAATATAGATAAACTTAATAAAAGAAAAAAAAATTTAAAAACAAAAAAATATTATGTAGTAATATATTTTGCTTTGTTTCTGAATCATTTTAGGTTTTGTAATTATATTTTAATTGATATATAACTTATTAATAAAAGATTATTAATTTATTTTTAGATTATTATTAGAATATTTATCAATAAAAATGTTTATATTGAATTTATATGATATATAAATATAATGATTAATATAACTAAATATTGTATTCACTTTTGAAAAAAATTTTAAAATTATTATATTTTCAATGGTTATAACCTTTGAAAATATCAAAAATTAAAAAAAATAAATTTTTTGATAATTTTTTTAAATAACAAATATAAACCACTAAATGCATTCACAGTTAAATCAGTAAACTCCTAAACCCCATAATGCCAAAATACATAAACCATTAAACTGATATATACTACTTAATAATTAATAAATCTAATCTTAATTCTATTTATTATAATTTTAAATATTTATTTTAATTATTTATTAGTTTATTTTTATAGAAATTTTTATTACAAAATAAATTATGAGTGCGACAAATATAATTTAAAAAATATATATGCTTATAAAAGAAGTAAAAATTTAAAAATTAAAAATTATTATACAGAAATATATTTACTATAATTCTGAATCAATTTTGGTTTTGAAATTAATTTTTAATTAATATCTATCTTAATATCAATAATTTATAAATTTAATTTTGATCATTATTATAATATATATCAATAAAATTGTTTATCGAATTTATATGATATATAAATATTAAAATTATTAAAACTAAGTATTGTATTCACGTTTCAAAAAATTTTAAATATTATTATATTTTCAAAGGGTATAACCTTTAAAAATGAGAAAATATTATAGCAAATTTTTTTGATATTTTAATTTTTTAAATAAAACGTATAAACCACTAGAAGCCTAAAAACATAAATCACTAAAATCTTATATGTAAAAACCTCTAAATACATAAACCATTAAACTGATATACAGTAATAATAAATCATAAATATCATTTTATATTTTATTTATATATTTTAAAATTTATATTTTAATTATTTATCAGTTTATTTTTATAGAAATATTAATTACAAAATAAATTATTAGTGAGACAGATCTAATTTAAATTAAAACATTATCACTAAATAATAAATAATAAATCTAATTTTTTTTTTCATTATAATTTTAAATATTCATTTTAATTATTTATTTGTTTATTTATATATAAATATTAAATACAAAATAAATTGAGCTAGAAAAAATTAATTTATATAAATTATTTTTTATCAAAAATTTATAGATACCTTTTTAAAAGAAAAAAAATTTTCAAAACAAAAAATTATTATATAGTAATATATTTTGCTTTGCTTCTGAATCATTTTAGGTTTTGTAATTCTATTTTAATTGATATATATCTTATTAATAATAGATTATTAATTTATTTTTTGATCATTATTAGAATATTTATCAATAAAATAGTTTATATTGAATTTATATGGTATATAAATATAATGATTATTATAACTAAATATTGAATTCACTTTTGAAACAATTTTAAAAATTATAATATTTTTAAATGTTATAACCTTTGAAAATATCAAAAAATAATAAAAATAAATGTTTTGTTATTTTATTTTTTAAATAAAACCTATAAACCACTAAATGTATACACAATTAAATTAGTAAACACCTTAACCCCGTAATACCTAAATACATAAACCATTAAACTACTCTATAATACATAATAATTAATAATTCTAATTTTAATTTCTATTTATTATAGTTTATATATTCATTTTAATTATTTATTAGTTTATTTTTATAGAAATATTTATTATTAAATAAATTATGAGTGCGACAAATATAATTTAAATAATTTATTTTTAACCAAAAAAAATATATATGCTTATAAACGAAGAAAAATTTAAAAATTATTATCCTGTAATATATTTTACTTTAATTTTGAATTAATTTTGGTTTTGTAAATATTTTTTAATTAATATCTATCATATTATTAATAGTTTATTAATTTAGTTTTTGATCATTATTATAATATCTATTAATAAATTTATTTATTTTTAATTTATATCATATATAATTACTAATATTATTATAACTAAATATTGTATTCACATTTCAAAAAATTTTAAATAATATTATATTTTCAAAGGTTATAATCTATGAAAATATGAAAAAATTACAAAATTTTTTTTTGTTATTTTATTGATTAAATAAAACCTATAAATCACTAAATGCCTAAAAACCTAAATAGCTAAACTCCTAAAAGTCAAAATCTCTATATACTTAAACCATTAAACTAGTATACATTAGTAATAAATCATAAATATCATTTTAATTTTTATTCAATATAATTTTTAATTTTTATTTTACTTAATTTTCAGTTTATTTTTATAGAAATATTAATTACAAAATAAATTATTAGAAAGATAGATCTAATTTAAATTTGACCGCTATACCCTAAAATAATCAATAATAAATCTCATTATTTTTTATTATAATTTTAAATATTCATTTTAATTATTTATTTGTTTATTTTTATATAAATATTAATTAACAAAATAAACTATGAGCTAGACAAATATAATTTATGTAAATTATTTTTCATCAAATCATTATAGATAAATTAATTTAAAAAAAAAAAAAATTTCAGAACAAAAATTTATTATATAGTAATATATTTTGCTTTACTTCTGAATCATTTTAGGTTTTGTAAAAATATTTTAATTGATATCTATATTATTAATAATGGATTATTAAGTAATTTTTTCATCCTTATTAGAATAATTATCAATAAAAATTTTTATATTGAATTTATTTGATATATAAATATAATGATTATTATAACTAAATATTGTCTTCACTTTTGAAAAAAAATTTAATATTATTAATTTTTCAAAGCTTATAATCTTTGAAAATGTGAAAAAATAAAAAAAAATATTTTTTTTGTTATTCTATTTTTTAAATAAAACCTATACACCACTAAATTCCTAAGCACTTAAATCACTAAACTGCAAAATCCCGATACCCCTATATAGATAATCCTTTAAATCGGAATACCATAAATAATATTTAATAAATTTCATTTTTCTATTTTTTGATTATAATTTAAAATATTCATTTTGATTGTTTAGTTTTTTATTTTTATATATCTATTAATTATAAAATAAATTATGATTTAAAAATATAATTTATAAAAATTATCTTTCATCAAAAAATTGATAAGCTTATAAAAAGAATAAAATTTAAAAACAAATAATTATTATTTAGTAATATATTTTGCTTTGATTTTGAATCATTTTAGGTTTTGATATTATATTTTAAGTAATATCAATCTTATTCATAATAGATTTTTAATTGATTTCTTGATAATTATTAGAATATCGATCAATAAAATTGTTTATATTGAATTTATATGATATATAATTATTATGATTATTATAAATAAATATTGTATTCACTTTTGAAAAAATTTAAAAATTATTATATTTTCAAAGGTTATAATCTTAAAAAATGAGAAAAAATAATAAAAATAAATTTTTATTATTTTATTTTTTAAATAAAACCTATAGACCATTAAATTCTTACTTACTTAAATTAGTAAGCTCATAAACCCCCAAATCCCTAAATACATAAACATTTTAACATCCATATACTACTTAATAAATAATAGATATCATTTTTATTTTTAGATATTATAATTTTAAATATTCATTTTAATTATTTATATTTTAATTATTTAGAAAAATTAATTACAAAATAAATTTCGAGTAAGACAAAAATTATTTAAATAATTTATATTTAATCCAAAAAAATAAGCTTATAAAAAGAAGGACAAATTTAAAAATTAAATATTATTATTTATTAAAATATTTTGATTTGTATTTGAATAATTTTGTGTTATGTAAATATATTTAAATTAATATATATTATTAATAATAGTTTATTAATTTAATTTTTGATCATTATTATAATATCTATCATTAAAATTTTTTATATTGAATTTATATGATATATAATTAGTAATATTAATTTAATTATACATAGTATCCACATTTCATAAAATTTTAAAAATTATTTTATTTTTAAAGGTTATAACCTTTTAAAATCAGAAAAAATCTAAAAAAAAATTTTTTAATTTTATTATATAAAAAAAACCTATAAACCACTAAATACCTAAAAATATAAATTGATAAACTCCTAAACGACAAAACTTTTAAATAATCAAACCATTAAACAAGTATACCACATATAATAAATCTTAATCTCATTTTAATTTGTATTCATTATAATTTTAAATATTCATTTTAATTATTTATTTGTATATTTTTTATAGAAATATTATTTACAAAATAAATAATGAGCAAGACAACTATAATTTTAATAATTTATTTTTAATCAAAAAAAATATAAGCTTAGAAAAAGAAGTAAAAATTTAAAAAAGAAAATTATTATTTAGTAATATATTTTACTTTGATTTTGAATCATTATATATATGTTTTGCAATTATATTTTAATTGCTATCAATCTTATTAAGAATAGTTTATTAATTTATTATATGATCAATTTTATAATATCTAATAATAAAGTTACTTAAATTGAATTTAAATGTGTTATAATTATTAAGATTATTATAACTAAATATAAATTTACCTCTAAAAAAATTTAAAAATTATTATATTTTCAAATGTTATAACCTTCAAAAATCATAAAAAATCACAAAAATAATTTTTTTTTATTTTATTATTTTAATAAAACTTATAAACCTCTAAATTCCTAAGCAATTAAATCTCTAGACTTTTAAACCCCAAAACCCCCTAAATACTTAAACCATTAACCCTATATAACCTAAATAATAAATAATAAATCTCATTTTTTTGTATTCATTATAATTTTAAATTTTCATTTTATTTATTTTTTAGTTTATTTTATAGAAATATTAATTAAAAAATAAATAATGATGAGACATATATATTTTAAATAAATTATTTTTTATGAAAAAAAGTATAAGCTTATAAATATAAACAAAATTTCAAAAATTTAATATTTTATTTAGTAATATAATTTACTTTGATTTTGAATTATTTTGAGTTCTGCAAATATATTTTAATTAATATCTATCTTATTAATAATAGTTTATCAATTTATTTTTTGATCATCAAAATATTATATATTAATAAAATTTTTTATATTGAATTTATATCAAATATAATTATTAAGATTATTATAACTAAGTATTGTATTCATATTTTAGAACTATTAAAAAATTATTATATTTTCAAAGGTTATAACCTTTGAAAATCATGAAAATTCAAAAAAATAAATTTTTTGTTATTTCATTGATTAAATAAAACCTAAATGTGTAAACATATAAATGAATAAACTCATTATCCCCAAAACCACAATAAACTTAAACCATTAAATAGGTATACCCTAAATAATAAATCATAAATCTCATTTTTATTAGTATTCATTATAATTTTATATATACATTTTAATTATTTATTAGTTTATTTTTATAGAAATATAAATTAAAAATTAAATTAATAACTAGACAAATATAATTTAAATAATTTATTTTTCATCAAAAAATATATAAGCTTATAAATGGATACAAAAATTTAAAAATTTAAAATTAATATATAGTAAAATATTTCACTTTGATTTTAAATCATTTTAGGTTTTGTAAATATATTTTAAACAATATTTATCTTATTAATAATTATTTATTAATCTTTTGTATGATCATTATTATAATATTTATCAATATAATTGTTTATATTGAATTTACATGATATATAATTATTAAGATTATCATAACTAAATATAGTATTCACATTTAAAAAAAATTTAAAAATTGTTATAGTATCAAGGGTTATATTAATTTTTTTGTTATTTTATTTTTTAAATAAAACCTATAAACCACTAAATGCTATGGGTGATCATGGGACGGGACGGAATGGGGATTACAAATCTTCAGTCCCTTCCCACAATTCAGATATTTTTTTTGAAGATCCAGACCCGTCCCTTAAGTTGAAAATATCTAGATGGTACGGGATGGAGATCGAGGATTTTGGGTAGGAGAAAACAGTTCCAGGACGGAACGGAGTTCGGACATTTTTTTCAATTTATTTTCTTCAAACCATGCAAGTTAGTTCATGTCTAAACTTTTTGTTGTACAATTTATCATTACTTAGCTATGTAACTTTCAAAATCAAATTGGATCAATTTTGTTTAGTCAAATAGGCTGAATACCGCAAACGAGTTCCATTACCTTTTCAAAATATTTGATGTGTAGAAAAGGATAGAAATGTTAAATTGAATGGGACAGAGTTGTGTGCTTAATTTGGTTCTTTGTTTTTTCACAAGTTGGCTTTGTTCAACCGAGTGAAAGTTAACCATAATAGCAATACTACATTTTTTAAACAATTACTTAAAATATCAAGGAATAGCTAAAGATGACCACAAACCTTGGTGGCATCAATTACTACTTAAGTAATTGCTAAAATTAGGCAGCTTAATATAACAAAAAAAATACAACTAATAACAACCATGATAATATTCATTTCAACTGTCCGTCCCAGAACAACAATGAAAATCCAAACCCAATTAATTATCTCTTCTACAACTACTCCCTTTTCTTCTTCCACTGTAGAAGGATAACCAAAAATGAAAACGTGTTAATCATGTAAACATAAATTTCTAAGATGAAAGAGTAATAAAAAAAATTAAATAATTCCTTAAACAATTTAATACACCCATTCCAAATTTAGTTGGCCAACTATAGTTGTAAAAATATTTGGATATTGTGACCCCTCTGGAACTCATCGAAACAGCAATAGGTGCGTCGGAATTGGATGGGCAGTAGCGGAATTGGTGGCATCTTCATGTTATATAAATATATATATATATATATATATATATTTATTTATTTATTTATTTATTCCTAGTTCAGTATAGGTTTTTTTGGACGGGATGGTTCTCGGGATGTATATTGCTTAAGATCCGGAACTATCACAAAAGAAAAAATACATGACAGAATGAGACGGGAAAAGTCAAATTCTACGGATTTTTCTAAGTCCCGATTCTTTCGGGACAAGACTTCAGGTCAAGTCATGAATCTTTGAGTCCTGTGAGCAGCCCTACTAAATGCATATAAAATTAAATCAGTAAACTCATAAACCCCGTAATGCCGAAATACATAAACCATTAAACCGCTAAATACTACTTAATAATTAATAAATCTATTTTTTATTGCTATTTATTATATTTTTAAATATTCATTTTAATTAATTTATTAGTGTATTTATTTAAAAATATTTACTACAAAATAAATTATGAGTGAGACAAATATAATTTAAATAATATATTATTTATCTAATAAAAATATATGCTTATAAAAGAAGTATAAATTTTAAAATTAACAATTATTATCAAGTAATATAAGTTACTTTAATTTTGAATCAATTTGGGTTTTGTAAATATTTTTTAATTAATATATATCTTAATATTAATAGTTTATAAATTTAATTTTTGATCATTATTATAATATCTATCAATAAAATTATTTATATTAAATTTATATGATATATAATTATTAATATTATTATAACAAAATATTGTATTAAAATTTCAAAAAATTTTAAATATTATTAAATTTTCAAATTTTATAACCTTTGAAAATGATAAAAGATTATAGAAATTTAATTTTGTTATTTTATTTTTTTAAATAAAACCTATTAACCACTAAAAGCCTAAAAACATAAATCGCTAAGCTCCTAACGACAAAACCTCTAAATACTTAAATCATTAAACTGGTATACATTAATAATAAATCATAAATCTCATTTTAATTTTTATTAAGTATAATTTTAAATTTTTATTTTAATTATTTATCAATTTATTTTATAGAAAAATTAATATCAAAAAAAATTATTAGTTAGACAGATCTAATTTAAATTAAACCGGTATCCCTAAATATTAAATAATAAATCTCATTTTTTTTATTTATAATTTTAAATATTCATTTTAATTATTTATTTGTTTATTTATATATAAATAAAGATTACAAAATAATTGAGTTAGACAAATATAATTTATATAAATTATTTTTCATCAAAAAATTATTGATAAACTTTTTAATAGAAAAAAAAAATTCTAAACAAAAAATTATTATATCGTAATATATTTTGCTTTATTTCTGAATCATTTTAGGTTTTGTAATTATATTTAAATTGATATCTATCTTATTAATGATAGATTATTAACTTATTCTTTGATCATTATTAGAATATTTACTAATAAAAAAATTTATATTGAATTTAAATGATATATAAATATAATGATTATTATAACTAAATATAGTATTCAATTTTGAAAAAAATTTAAAAATTATTATATTTTTAAAGGTTATCATCTTTCAAAATGAGATAAAATCTCAAAAAAAAAAATTTTGTTATTTTATTATTTCTATAAAACATATAAACTACTAAATGCCTAAACGCTTAAATCATTAAACTCCTAAACCAAAAAACCCTTAAATACTTAAACATTTAAACAATCTTTAAAGGTTTAAGTATTTATAAATAATATATAAATATATATCAATAAATAATAGTTTATTAATTTATTTTTTGATGATTATTATATTTATATTTAGTTTATTAATATCTATCAATAAAATTTTTTATTTTTAATTTACATGATATATAATTATTAAGTTTATTATAACTAAATATTGAATTCACATTTAAAAAAAAATTAAAAATTAATATATTTATAAAGGTTA
This sequence comes from Sapria himalayana, assembly GCA_029783825.1. Taxonomy (NCBI): domain Eukaryota; kingdom Viridiplantae; phylum Streptophyta; class Magnoliopsida; order Malpighiales; family Rafflesiaceae; genus Sapria; species Sapria himalayana. Next base: position 110,271 of record JAREIK010002695.1, read on the forward strand.
TAACCATCAAAATTGATAAAAAATTTGAAAAATAAATTTTTTGTTATTTCATTATTTAAATAAAACATATAAACTACTAAATGCCTAAGCACTTAAATCACTAAACTCCTAAACTCCTAAATAATTAAAGCATTAAATAGGTATTCCCTAAATAATTAATCATAAATCTAATTTTTATTTGTATCCATTATAATTTTAATTTCATTTTAATTATTTATTAGTTTATTTTTATAGAAATATTAATTGCAAAATAAAATTATGAATGAGATAAATATAATTTAAATAATTTATTTTCATCAAAAAAATTTATAAGCTTATAAAAAGAATAAAAAATTTAAAAATAAAAATTATTATTTAGTAATATATTTTAGTTTGATTTTGAATCATTTTAGGTTTTGCAAATATATTTTAATTAATTTCTATCTTATTAATAATAGTTTATTAATCTATTTTATGATCAGTATTATAATATTGATCAATAAAATTATTTATATTGAATTTACATTATATTTAATTTTTATGATTATTATAATTAAATATTGTAATAACATTTGAAAAAAAATTAAAAATTAAAATATTTTCAAAGGTTATAACCTTGAAAATAAAAAAAAATCATATTAATAATTTTTTTGTTGTTTAATTATTTAAATAAAACCTATAATACCTAAATAATTAAATTACTAAACTCCTAAACCCTGATACTACTGCACCACACACACATAGGGACGGACCACAGTACACACATGCACATATTCTTGTCCATTTTTGTGTAGCATTTAGAGGGGCAAGCAAGTCCTGGAAGCTACCAGAAATATGAGCCACCAGCTTGTAGAGGGCCCAACTAGAAAGCCGTAATGATAACATTCAGACAACTGACGAGACCCAGCAAAGTGGTCAGAAGTAAACCCAAGAGTAGCTAGGAGTAGGTCCAACTAGCCCTGTCAGGCAGCATAGAGGGCCACCCAACCGTCGCCCAATAGGAGTAGCGGGTATTCCATGATTAATTGGAGAGCTGGAAAAATCCAAAGCATCACAAAGCCTGACCAGTAAGCAATGTAGTCCAGACCAGCCATACGGGAGCGAAAGATTCAAACTTATAGTTTATGTTTGTAGTCTTATTTGTATTTTGGACATTGTATGCACCATGTACTTGCAGAGACGGATCATGACATACACACACAACAATCTTGTTAGTTCTCTATGTAGCATGCAATGAGGGCAACTAATGCATTTTGTAAATACACAATAGGCGATGCTACACTCCCTATAGCAGAAGACTGATCTTTATAGCATTTTATAATTTTACTTGTATTCTACCTTGGTTGTACGCATAGATAATTAGACTATGAGATGGACCTCATCACACATGCACACAGATGCATGCATATTTTTTGATATTTTTTCGGTGCAACATACAACCACATCTTGGAGCTCGAGGAGGAAGCATTCTAACCCAAGAGATACTTCTTTGAGGATCATTGTAGCAAAAGAATGTGGAATTCAAACGTGAGAATGAATTGACAAAGTGCCGTAGATATGGACTTGTGGATTTATGGGTATTCAGTTTTACATGTATTCCATTGCATAACAATGACATAGGCAAACTCTTGATGCTGCATGTCACACACATGCACAATCTTATATTTGCATAGTTTTAATATGGTGCATCATTCAGGTTCCACCAAAAGGCTTGGACAAATCCAAAAGGAAAGGATATTGTGCGCATAATGGTTCAATGCCAACTCTCAAGTCCGAGAATGCCAGGTGATTTTAGTTGTATTCGTATGCTTGTAATTATTAGGCATTATGTTTTTTTATGTATTTTATGCATAGAATCATTAAGGTGCATATGATTGAGTGGGCTGGTCTAAATTATTCAGCTTTTATGTCTCTTGTAAGTTGTGTGCCTAAATGATAAATAAAGTGTGTATTTTCCAAAAAAACAAAAAAAAACCATAAACCCTAAACTTTAAATCCTAAACCGTAAACCATAAACTATATCCCTGGTCCATAAACCCTAAATCCTAAATCTCATGTTTTGCAGTTTTATAATCAAATTACTAAGTGTTAAATTTAAATTGAAATTCACTACTTTTAGGAATGTCATAGATTTATCTTTTTGTATATTTAACACAAAGTCATGACTCAAGGGGTGAGTTATGGATTCAGTCTCTTTCTTGCTTTTGATTATTGTAGCATTAGCAATGGTCATGATTGTATATTTTGTCTCTAGAACATAAAATCATATCGATGAGAATATGCCATAACTTGTGTCTCTCTGTTGAACATATTGAAATGGCACTAAGAATAATGATGAATACATATTTAATCACTTTAATACTTGGTTATAGTATTGGATATGACCATAGCTTGTGCATTTTATCATTATATTGCAAAGTCATTGCACGAGGAATGATTTTAACTTTGGACATTCCTCAAGAGCAAATGTGATGACCCTATAAATAGTAAAAGCTCGAATACTACTCTTTATAACTTTCTATAGCTAAAATTCTTGGGATTGGAAATATCACTATGGTAGTTTTTTTGATTTGTGACCTCAAGTGTCAATATGCAAGACTAATATTTTGAGCAATGATTAAAAACTTTTATACATATAAATATGATTCATTTATAGATTTTTGGGTATTGTGAGCTTCTATACATAACTCATTTAATATAAAAAGAAAGAAATGATACTTTTCATATCCATGAGGATATAAAAAAAAGGCTTAGACATGCCAATAAAATAATTTTTTTGATTCTTGATTGAAAGAGAGCCCATACTTCTTGCCCTGCTCAAACTGCCCTGGGGCTAGTTTGTTCTAATAGGCTACAAGGTGGTTATTTTTTTTGAGGTGAACTATGTTTTAAAGAAATTACTTTGAGTGTGTGCATGAGAGATATTTTAGAAGAAATTACAAATATCAATATAAATAGCATCCTCAACAACTAGCTATTTCAACACAAAGGGGTGCAACTTTGGTTTAGTCTGTTAGCGTACATGAGTCAAATTACCTTTGATAGCCCAGTGATTCAACATCAAATATGATGAAACATAATAGAGATAAAAAAATCTTTTATTATTTTGGTTAGAGCTTTAGCAATCATTCTAGAGTTGAGAGAGGAATAAAATAAATTATTTTAATTATTCAGTATAATTTTAATTTTAATTTTAAATATTTATCAGTTTATTTTTATAGAAATATTAATTACAAAATAAATTATAAGTGAGACAGATCTAATTTAAATTAAACTGGTATATTCTAAATAATAAAGAATAAATCTCATTTTTTTAATTTTAATTTTAAATATTCAAATTTAATTATTTATTTGTTTATTTTTATATAAATATTAATTACAAAATAAATTATGAGTAACACAAATTTAATTTATATAAATTATTTTTCATCAAAATAATATAAACTTTTTGAAAGAAAAAAAAATTAAAAAAAATTATTATATAGTAATATATTTTGCTTTGCATCTGTATCATTTTAGGTTTTGTAAATATATTTTAATTGGTATCTATCTTATTAATAATAGATTATTATTTTATTTTTTCATCATTATTAGAATATTTATCAATAAAAATGTTTATATTGAATTTATATGATATATAAATATAATGATTATTATGATTAAATATAGTATTCACTTTTGAAAAAAATGGTAAAATTATCACATTTTCAAAGGTTATAACCTTTGAAAATGTGAACAAATAAAAAAAATATTTTTCTTTGTTATTCTATTGTTTAAATATTACCTATACACCACTAAATGCCTAAGCATTTAAATCACTAAACTACAAAATCCCGATACCTCTATAAAGATAATCTTTTAAATTGGTATACGCTAAATAATAATTAATAAATTTCATTTATATTTGTTTTTATTATAATTTAAAAAATTCATTTTTATTGTTTTGTTTTTTATTATTATATTTGTATTAATTATAAAATAATTTATAAGTTAATAATATAATTTATAAAAATTATTTTTTATCAAAAAATGAAAGCTTATAAAAAGAATAAAAATTTAAAAACAAATAATTATTATTTAGTAATATATTTTGCATTGATTTTGTATCATTTTAGGTTTTGATATTATATTTTAAGTAATATCAATCTTATTCATAAAAGATTTTTAATTTATTTTTTTGATAATAATTAGAATATCTATCAATATAATTGTTTATATTGAATCTATATGATATATAAATATTATGAGTATTATAAATAAATATTGTATTCACTTTTGAAAAAAATTTAAAAATTATTATATTTTCAATGGTTATAATCTTAAAAAATGAGAAAAAATAATAAAAATAAATTTTTAGTTATTTTATTTATGAAATAAAACCTATAGACAATAAATTCTTACTTACTTAAATTAGTAAGTTAATAAACCCAGAAACCCCTAAATATATAAGCATTTTAACATCTATATACTACTTAATAAATAATAAATCAAATTTTTATTTCTATTTATTATAATTTAAATATTCATTTTAATTATTTATAGTTTAATTATTTAGAAAATTTAATTACAAAATAAATTTCGAGTAAGACATATTATTTAAATAATTTATTTTTAATCAAAAAAAATATAAGCTTATAAAATGAAAGACAAATTTAAAATTAAATATTATTATTTAGTAATATATTTTGATTTGATTTTGAATCATTTTGTGGTATGTAAATATATTTTAATTAATATTTATTTTATTAATAATAATTTATTAATTTAATTTTTGATCATTATTATATTATCTATCATTAAAATTATATATATTGAATTTATATGATATATACTTAGTAAAATTAATATAATTATACATAGTATTCACATTTCAAACAATTTTAAAAATTATTTTATTTTAAAAGGTTATAACCTTTGAAAATCAGAAAAAATCGAGAAAATTTTTTTTTTAATTTTATTATATAAATTCACCTATAAACCACTAAATGGCTAAAAACATAAATTGTTAAACTCCTAAACGATAAAACTCCTAAAAAATCAAACCATTAAACCGGTATACCACATATAATAAAACATAAATCTCAATTTAAATTATATTCATTACAATTTTAAATATTCATTTTAATTATTTATTAACTTATTTTTTATTAAAAATATTAATTACAAAATAAAAAATGAGAGAGACAACTATAATTTTAATAATTTATTTATAATCAAAAAAAAATATAAGCATATAAAAATAAGTAAAAATTTAAAAACAAATAATTATTATTTAGTAATATATTTTACTATAATTTTGAATCATTATGTATAGGTTTTGCAATTATATTTTAATTGCTATCAATCTTATTAAGAATAGTATATTAATTTATTATTTGATCAATTTTATATTATCTAACAATAAAATTACTTATATTGAATTTAAATGTCTTATAATTATTAAGATTATTATAACAAAATATTATATTTAAATTTGAAAAAAAATTAAAAATTATTATATTTTCAAAGGTTATAACCTTCAAAAATGATAAAAAATCACAAAAATAATTTTTTTATTATTTTATTATTTAAATAAAACTTATAAACCACTAAATGCCTAAACATTTAAATCTTTAGACTCCTAAACCCCAAAACCGCCTAAATACTTAAACCATTAAACCTATATAATCTAAATAATAAATAATAAATCTCATTTTTATTTGTATTCATTATAATTTTAAATATTCATTTTAATAATATTTTAGTTTATTTTTATAGAAATATTAATTACAAAATAAATAATGAGTGAGATATATATAATTTAAATATATTATTTTTTATAAAAAAAAATATATGCTTATAAAAAATAAACAAAATTTCTAAAATTTAAAATTTTATTTAGTAATATAATTTACTTTGATTTTGAATTATTTTGGGTTCTGCAAATATATTTTAAATAATATCTATCTTATTAATAATTGTATATTAATTTATTTTTTGATCATCAAAATATTATATATTAATAAAATTTTTTATATTGAATTTACATCAAATATAATTATTAAGATAATTATAACTAAGTATTGTATTCATAATTTAGAACTATTAAAAAATTATTATATTTTCAAAAGTTATAACCATTAAAAATCACGAAAATTCATAAAAATAAAATTTTTGTTATTTCATTGATTAAATAAAACCTATAAACATCTAAATGTGTAAATATATAAATCAATAAACTCATTAACCCCAATAAACTTAAATTTTTATTAATAGTTTATTAATTTAATTTTTGATCAATATTATATTGTCTATCAATAAAATTTTTTATATTAAATTTATATGTTATATAATTATTAAGATTATTATAACTATATATTGTATTCACATTTCAAAAAAATTTAAATATTATTATATTTTCAAAGGTTATAACCTATGAAAATGTTAACAAATTATAGAAATTTTTTTTGTTATTTTATTTTTTTATATAAAAACTATAAACCACTAAAAGCATAAAAACAAAAATCGCTAAACTCCTTACGACAAAACCTCTAATTACTTAAACTATTAAAAAGGTATACATTAATAATAATTCTTAAATCTCATATTAATTTTTATTCAGTATAATTTTAAATTTTTATTTTAAGTACTTATCAGTTTATTTTTATAGATATATTAATTACAAAATAAATTATTAGCGAGACGGATCTAATTTAAATTAAACCGGTATTTCTAAATAATAAATAATAAATAATAAATCTTATTTTTTTTATTATAATTTTAAAAATTCATTTTAATTATTTATTTGTTTATTTATATATAAATATTAATTACAAAATAAATAATGAGTTGGACAAATAAAATTTATATAAATTTTTTTTCTTCAAAAAAATATAGATAAACTTATTAAAAGAAAAAAAAATTTAAAAACAAAAAATTTTTATATAGTAATATATTTTTCTTTACTTCTGAATCATTTTAAGTTTTATAATTATATTTTAATTAATATCTATCTTATTATTAATGGATTATTAATTTATTTTTTGATTATTATTAGAATATTTATCAAAAAAATTGTTTATATTGAATTTATATAATATATAAATATAATGATTAGTATAACTAGATATTGTATTCATATTTGAAAAAAATTTATAAATTATTATATTTTAAAAGGTTATAACCTTTGAAAATATCAAAAAATAAAAAAAATATATTTTTTGTTATTTTATTTTTTAAATAAAACCTATAAACCACTCAATGCTAGGGGTGCTCATGGGATGGGACGGGATGGGGATTACAAATCTCTAGTCCCTTCCCACATATCGTAGATTTTTTTTTGAAGAACCAAACCCGTCCCATAGGTTGAAAATATCAGGACGGGATGGGATGGAGATCGGGGATTTTCCGTAGGATAAAATGGTTTCGGGATGAAGTACTGACATTTTTTTCAATTTATTTTTATCAAACTGGCCAAGTTAGTTCATGTCGAAACCTTTTGTTGTACCATTTATCATTCCTTAGTTATGTATCTTTCAAACTCAAATTTGGACAATTTTATTTAGTCAAATAGGCTGAATACCGCAAACAAGTCCATTACCTTCTCAAAAGCTTTGATGTGCAGAAAAACATAGAAATGTTAAATAGAACGGGACCGAGTTGTGTGCTTAATTTGGTTATTTGTTCTATCGAGTGAAAGTTGGCTTTGTTTTGCAGAGTGAAAGTTTACCATAATAGCAATACTACATTTTTTAAATAATTACTAAAAATATTAAGGAATAGCTAAAGATGACCAAAAACATTCGTAGCAGTAATTACTACTTAAGTAATTGCAAAAATTAGGCAGCTTAATATAACAAAAAAAATACAACTAATAACAACCTTGATAATAATCATTTCAAAGGTCCGTCCCGTAACAGCAACGAAAATCCAAACCCAATTAATTATCTCTTCAACAACTCCTCCCTTTTCTTCCTCCACTATAGAAGGACAACCAAAGATGAAAATGTGTTAATCATGTAGACATAAATTTCTAAGATGAAAGAGTAATAAAAAAAAAATATTACCTTATAAAATTTAATACACCCATTCCAAATTTAGTTGGCCAACTCTAGTTGGAAGAATATTTTGATCTTGTGACTTCTTTGAAAATTGTAATTGAACCATATTTTTATTAAATTGAATGAATAAAATAAGTATAAGTAAAATTAAAATTTAGAAGATTTGTATGCTAAACTGATTCATTATCATCAAGGTCTTGAACTAATTCTTCAATTTCAATAGGTTTGTTTGAGCTTCTCAACCAATCTTGTAGACATATGAGAACTTCAGCTATAATAGGTGTTAAAGAACTCCTACATTTATCTAAAGTTCTCCCCCCAGTGCTAAATGTAGATTCGTAGGCCACAGTAGATGCTTGGATAGCAAATACATCCCTTGCTACCTTTGCCAAAGAAGGATACCTAACCTCATTTACCTTCCACAAGTTTAGAAGATCAAAATCAATTCTATTTTTTTCAAGTTTGTCCTCCTAGTACCTATCCAACTTTTCAAAAACTGCAACTTCTTGTTCTTTCTCCAATTCAACAAAATAAATCATCAACATAAGTATCACTACCATCAAAGTAATCATCATTTTTCTTCAACACATTAGAAGAGAATTCATCTTCTTTTGATTCATCTTCTTTGAAATCTTTATAATTATCGATCATCTCATTTAAAACATTTATAACCTTTTTCACCAAATTTTTAGCCAATTCCTCTCCATAATGCTAACTGTACTTAACCTTAAGATATTTGAGCTTATATGTAGGATCCAACACTACTACTACTAAAAGCCTAATATTTGTTGACTGAAGAGAACCCCAATATTAGTTGAATTTATGCCACATTTTCATACCCATTTCAGACACCATTGTATCTCTAATATTTTCATAAAGCTCAATTTTTTTCAAAATTCGAATAATCTCAGGAAAATAAACTCTAGAGGTAGAATTTTATGAGCTAGAAAATTTAAAAATTACCTCATAAAAAGTTTAAAAGAAATGAGCCAAAATTTTGGCGTTTGTTTAGTCTCTCTCAGTTGGAACGTTTGAACAAAAATATAGATTAACTTATTAAAAGAAAAAAAAATTAAAAATAAAAAATTATTATATAATAATATAATTTTCTTTGCTTCTGAATCATTACTAGTTTTGTAATTATATTTTAATTGATATTTATCTTATTAATATTAGATTATTAATTTATTTTATGATCATTATTAGAATATTTATCAATAAAATTGTTTATATTGAATTTATATGATATTTAAATATAATTATTATTATAACTAAATATTGAATTCATTTTTGAAAAAATTTTAAAATTATCATATTTTCAAATGTTATAACCTTTGAAAATGTGAAAAAATAAAAAAAATATTTTTATTTGATATTTCAATGTTTAAATAAAACCTATAAACCATTAAATGCCTAAACACTTAATTCAATTACTCCTAAATCTCTAAAACCCTAAATAATAAATAATAATCCTTTTAAACCGGTAGCCATAAATAATAAATAATAAATCTAAATATTATTTTTTTCATTATAATTTTAAATATTCATTTTGATTATTTATTTATTTATTTTTATATAAATATTAATTAAAAAATAAATTATGAGTTGGACAAATATAATTTATATAAATTATTTTTCATCGAAAAATATAGATAAACTTATAAAAAAAATAAAAAATTTAAAAACTAAAATTTTGTACATAGTAATATATTTTGGTATCCTTCTGAATCATTTTAGATTTTGTAATTATATTTTAAATGATATCTAACTTATTAATAATCGTTTATTAATTTATTTTTTGAACATTATTAGAATATTTATCAATAAAATTCTTTATATTGAATTTATATGATATATAAATATAATGATTATTATAACTAAATATTGAATTCACTTTTGAAAAAAATTTAACAATTATTAAATTTCTAAGGTTATAACCTTTGGAAATTTGAAAAAATAATAAAAATAAATTTTATGTTATTTTATTTTTTAAATAAAACCTATAAACCACTAAACGCATACACAGTTATATCAGTAAAGTCCTAAACCCCGTAATGCCTAAATACAAAAACCATTAAACCACTATTTACTACTTAATAAATTGAATTTTTATTTCAATTTTATTATTATTTTAAATATTCATTTTAATTAATTATTAGTTTATTTTTATAAAAATTTTTATTACAAAATAAATTATGAGTGCGACACATAATTTAAATAATTTATTTTTAATCAAAAAATATATATACGTGTTTAAAAGAAGTATAAAAGAAGTATTATTAAAAATTATAAATTATTATGAACTATTATATTTTACTTTAATTATGAATCAATTTGGGTTTTGTAAATATTTTTTAATTAATATCTATCTTATTATATATAGTTTATTAATTTAATTTTTGATCATTATTATAATATCTATCAATAAAATTGTTTATATTTATTTTATATGATATAGAATTATTAAAATTTTTATAAATAAATATTGTATTAAAATTTCAAAAAATTTTAAATATTATTAAATTTTCAAAGGATATAACATTTGAAAATGACAAAAAATTACAATTTTTGTTGTTATTTTATTGTTTAAATAAAACTTATAAATCACTAAATGCCTAAAAACATAAATCACTAAACTCCTAAATGTCAAAACCTCAAAATACTTAAAACATTGAACTGGTATACATTAATAATAAATCATAAATCTCATTTTAATTTTTATTCAGTATAATTTTTAATATTCATTTTAATTATTAATTTTTTATTTATATTTATATATTAAATAAAAAATAAATTATCAGTTATCAACTATAATCTATGTAAATTATTTTTAATCAAAAATATATAGATAAACTTTTTAAAATATAAAAAATTATTATATAGTAATATATTTTGCTTTGCTTATGAATCTTTTTATGTTTTGTAATTATACTTTAATTGATATCTATCTTATTAATAATAGATTATTAATTTATTTTTTGATCATTATTAAAATATTTATCACTTAAATTTTTTATGTTGAAATATGATATATAAATATATTGATTATTATAACTAAATATTGAATTCACTTTTGAAAAAAATTTAAATATTATTATATTTTCAAAGGTTATAACCTTTGAAAATTTCAAAAAATAATAAAAATAAATCTTTTGTTATTTTATTTTTTAAATAAAACCTATAACCACTAAATGCATACACAATTAAATCAGTAAACACCTAAACCCCGTAATACCTAAATACATAAACCATTAAACTGCTATATAATACATAATAAATAATATATCTAATTTTAATATATATTTATTATAGTTTATATATTCGTTTTAATTATTTATTAGTTTATTTCTATAGAAATATTTATTATAAAATAAATTATGAGTGCGAAAAATATAATTTAAATAATTTATTTTTAATAAAAAAAATATATATGCTTATAAAATAAGTAAAAAATTTAAATTAAAAATTATTATTACTAATATATTTTACTTTAATTTTGAATCAATTTGGGTTTTGTAAATATTTTTTAATTAATATCGATCTTATTATTAATAGTTTATTAATTTAAATTTTGATCATTATTATAATATCTATCAATAAAATTGTTTATATTCAATTTATATCATTTATAATTATTAATATTATTATAACTAAATATTATATTCACATTTCAAAAAATTTTAAATATTATTATATAATCAAAGATTATAACCTATGAAAATGAGAAAATATTACAAAATTTTTTTTTGTTATTTTATCGATTACATAAAACCAATAAAGCACTAAATACCTAAAAACCTAAATCACTAAACTCCTAAAAGACAAAACCTCTAAATACTTAAACAATTTAAAAGTATACATTAATAATAAATCATATATATCATTTTAATTTTTATTCAGTATAATTTTAAATTTTTATTTTAATTAATTTTCAGTTTATTTTTATAGAAATATTAATTACAAAATAAATTATTAGTAAGATAGATCTAATTTAAAATAGACCCGTATACCCTGAATAATAAATAATAAATCTCATTATTTTTAATTATAATTTTAAATATTCATTTTAATTAATTATTTGTTTATTTTTATATCCATATTAATTACAAAATAATTTATGAGTTACACAAATATAATTTATGTAAATTATTTTTCATCAAAAAGTTATAGATAAAATTTTTAAAAGAAAAAAAACTTTTAAAACAAAAAATTATTATATAGTAATATATTTTGCTTTGCTTCTGATTCATTTTAGGTTTTGTAATTATATTTTAATTGATATATATCTTATTAATAATAGATCATTGAGTTTTTTTTTCATCATTATTATAATATTTATCAATAAAAATGTTTATATTGAATTTATATGATATATAAATTTTATGATTATTATAACTAAATATTATATTCACATTTAAAAAAAATTTAAAAATTATTATATTTTCAAAGGTTATAATCTTTGAAAATATCAAAAAATAATAAAAATAAATTTTTTATTTTTTTATTTTTTTAATAAAACCTATAAACCACTAAATGCATACACAGTAAAATTAGTAAACTCTTAAATCTCGTAATGCCTAAATACATAAACCATTAAACCGCTATATTCTACTTAATAATTAATAAATCTAATTTTTAATTCTATTTATTATAATTTTAAATATTTATTTTAATTAATTTTTAGTTTATTTTTATAGAAATATTTATTACAAAATAAATTATGAGTGAGAGAAATATAATTTAAATATTTTATTTTTAATTAATAAAACTATTTATGCTTATAAAATAAGTAAAAATTTAAAAATTTAAAATTATTATTAAGTAATATGTTCTAGTTTAATTTTGAATAAAATTGGGTTTTGGAAATATTTTTTAATTATGAATCTATCTTATTATTAAAAGTTTATTAATTTAATTTTTGATCATTATTATAATCTATAAATAAAATTGTTTATATTGAATTTAAATGACATATAATTATTAATATTATTATAACTAACTATTATATTCACATATTAAAATATGTTAAATATTATTATATTTTCAAAGGTTATAATCTATGAAAATGAGAAAAAATAACAAATTTTTTTTGTTATTTTATTATTTAAATAAAACCTATAAACCACTAAATGCCTAAAAACATAAATCGCTAAACTCCTAAATGACAAAACCTCTAAATACTTAAACAATTAAACTGGTATACATTAATAATAAATCATAAATTTCATTTTAATTATTATTAAGTTTAATTTTAAATTTTATTTAAATTATTTATCAGTTTATTTTTATAGAAATATTAATTACAAAATAAATTATTAGTTAGATAGATCTAATTTAAATTAACCAGTATACCCTAAATAATAAATAATAAAACTCATTTTTTTCATTATAATTTTAAAATTTCATGTTAATTATTTATTTGTATATTTTTATATAAATATTAATTACAAAATAAATTATTTAAATAATATTTGTTTAACTCGATTTTTATTTTGTAATTAATTTTTCTAAAAAAATTAAAATATAAATAATTAAAATGAATATTTAAAATTATAATAAATAGAAATAAAAATGAGATTTATTATTTATTAAGTAGTATATCACCGTTAAAAGGTTTATGTATTTAGGGGATTCAAGGTCTATGAGCTTACTGATTTAAGTAAGTAAGCATTTAATGATCTATAGGTTTTAATTTAAAAAGGAAATAACAAAAAATTTATTTTATTATTTTTTCTCATTTTTTAAGGTTATAACCTTTGAAAATATAATAATTTTTAAATTTCTTTTCAAAAGTGAATACAATATATATTTATAATTATCATAATAATTATATATCATATAAACTCAATATAAACAATTTTATGTATAGATATTATGAATAAGATTGATATTACTTAAAATATAATATCAAAACCTAAAATGATTCAAAAGTAATACAAAATATAACACTAAATAATAATTCTTTGTTTTTAAATTTTTATGATTTTTATAAGCTTTCTATTTTTTGATGAAAAATATTTTTAATAAAAAATATTTTTAACTCATAATTTATTTTATAATTAATATATATATATAAATAGAAAACTAAACAATCAAAATGACTTTTTAAAATTATAATGAAAACAAATAAAAATGAGATTTATTAATTATTATTTAGTGTATACTTGTTTAAAGGATTATTAAAAAAGGGATATCGGGATTTTATAGTTAAGTCATTTAAGTGTTTAGACATTTAGTGGTGTATAGGTTTTATTTAAACAATGAAATAATAAAAAAAATATTTTTTTTTATTTTTTCACATTTTCAATGGTTATAACCTTTGAAAATATAATAATTTTTAAATTTTTTTCAAAAGTGAATATAATATTTAGTCATAATAATCATTATATTTATAGATCATATAAATTCAACATAAATATATTTATTGATAAATCCTCTAATATTGATCAAAAAATAAATTAATAATTTATTATTAATAAGATAGATATCAATTAAAATATAATTACAAAACCTTAAATGATTCAGAAGAAAAGCAAAATATATTACTATATAATAATTTTTGTTTTGAAATTTTTTTTCTTTTAAAATGTTTATTTATAATTTTTTGATGAAATATAATTTATATAAATTATATTTCTTTAACTCATAATTTATTTTGTAATTAATAATTATATAAAAATATAAAAATAAATAATTAAAATGAATATTTAAAATTTTATTGAAAAAAAATGAGTTTTATTATTTATTATGTATGGTATACCGGTTTAATTTAAATTAGATCTATCTAACTTATATTTTATTTTGTAATTAATATTTCTATAAAATAAACTGATAAATAATTAAAATAAAAATTTAAAATTAAACTTAATAAAAATTAAAATGAAATTTATGATTTATTATTAATGTATACTAGTTTAATTATATAAGTATTTAGACGTTTTGTCGTTTAGGAGTTTAGCAATTTATGTTTTTAGGCATTTAGTGGTTTATAGGTTTTATTTAAACAATAAAATAAGAAAAAAATTTGTAATTTTTTCTCATTTTCATAGGTCATAACCTTTGAAAATATAATAATATTTAAAATTTTTTTGAAATGTGAATACAATATTTAGTTATTATAATATTAATAATTATATATCATATAAATTCAATATAAACAATTTTATTGATAGATATTATAATAATGATCAAAAAATAAATTAATAAACTATTAATAATAAGATAGATATTAATTAAAAAATATTTACAAAACCCAAATTGATTCTAAATTAAAGTAAAATATATTACTTAATAATAATTTTTAATTTTAAAATGTTTACTTATTATATAAGCGTAAATACTTTTATTGATTAAAAAATTATTTAAATTATATTCCTTGCACTCATAATTTATTTTGTAATAAATATTTCTATAGAAATAAAATAAAAAATAATTAAAATAAATATTTAAAATTATAAAAAATAGAAATAAAAATAGATTTATTAATTATTAAGTAGTATATACCAATTTAATGGTTTATGTATTTAGGCATTACGATGTTTAGGAGTTTACTGATTTAACTATGTATGCATTTAGTGGTTATAGGTTTTATTAAAAAAATAAATAAACAAAAAATTTATTTTTATTATTTTTTGATCTTTTCAAATGTTATAACCTTTGAAAATATAATAATTTTTAATTTTTTTTCAAAAGTGAATACATACTTTAGTTATAATAATCATTATTTTTATTTATCATATAAATTCAATATAAACTATTTTATTGATAAATATTCTAATAATGATCAAAAAATAAATTAATAATCTATTATTAATAAGATAAATATCAATTTAAATATAATTACAAAACATAAAATGATTTAGAAGAAAAGCAAAATATTTTACTATATAATAATTTTTTGTTTTGTAATTTTTTTTCTTTTAAAAAGTTTATCAATAATTTTTTGATGAAAAATAATTTATATAAATTATATTTGTCTAGCTCAATTTATTTTGTAATTAATATTTATATATTAATAAACAAATAAATAATTAAAATGAATATTTAAAATTATAATGAAAAAAATGCTATTTATTATTTAGGGATACCATTTTAATTTAAATTAGATCCGTCTCACTAATAATTTATTTTGTAATTAATATTTCTATAAAATAAATTGATAAATATTTAAAATAATAATTTAAAATTATACTAAATAAAAATTAAAATGAGATTTATGATTTATTATTAATGTATACCAGTTTAATGATTTAAGTATTTAGAGGTTTTGTCGTTAGGAGTTTAGCAATTTATGTTTTTAGGTTTTTAGTGGTTTATAGGTTTTATTTAATAAAATAAAATAACAAAAAAAATTTCTATAATTTTTTATCATTTTCATAGGTTATAACATTTGAAAATATAATAATATTTAAATTTTTTTGAAATTTTAATACAATATTTTTTTATATAATATTAATTATTATATATCATATAAATTTAATATAAATAATTTTATTGATAGATATTATAATAATGATCAAAAATTAAATTTATAAACAATTAATATTAAGATAGATATTAATTAAAAAATATTTACTAAACCCAAATTGATTCAAAATTAAAGTAACTTATATTACTTGATAATAAATTTAATTTTTAAATTTATACTTCTTTTATAAGCATATATTTTTATTAGATAAATAATATATTATTTAAATTATATTTGTCCCACTCATAATTTATTTTGTAATAAATATTACTAAATAAATACATTAATAAATAATTAAAATGAATATTTAAAAATATAATAAATAGGAATAAAAAATAGCTTTATTAATTATTAAGTAATATTTAGTGGTTTAATGGTTTATGTATTTAGGCATTACGTGGTTTAGAAGTTTACTGATTTAACTTTATATGCATTTAGTAGGGCTGCTCACGGGACTTGGAGATTCGCGACCTGACCAGAAGTCTTGTCCCGAAAGAATCGGGATTGAGAAAATTCCGTTGACTTTGACTTTTCCCGTCCCGTTCTATCATGTATTTTTTCTTTTGGGATGGTTCAAGATCTTAAGCAATATCCATCCCGAGAACCGTCCCATCTTAAAAAACCGATACTAGAACCAGCAATATATATATATATATATATATAACATGAAGATGCCACCAATTTCGCTACTGCCCATCCAATTCCGACGCACCTATTGCTATTCCGACAAGTCCCATGCAACCTGACATCATTTCAGCCGTGTCAGGTAGGTCCAGCCCTCCCTGTTGCACTTCTGGTTGCCTCCATCATGTCTCAGATGCCACTAGCCTTTTGGTTTGTTTTTATGTCTAGAATTGAGTGATTAATTATTATTATTATGTGTCTCAGTCTCTTTTGTTGAGTATTGGTTGTGGTATTGTTGTTGGGCCGAATGAGTGGGCTGAATGTGTTAGAATCAGTTGTGTAGAGCTTGCTTGTTAAAATATATATATTTATTTATGCTTAACATATCATATTAATTAATGACAATGCAGATGGGACAATCAAGCGGTAAACGAAAATATAATAAATTGAAGATGATCACATCTTAAATGATCAAAGTACTAGTAAATCCAATCATCATCCTTTCACAAACCCTTCTATTTTTACGGCATGTTCTTCAATTCCAATTGTAAAAGAAAGTAAACGTACATCTGAACCACAAGCTCATAAAAATGTATAAGTCTACTGTTTGAGAAACTTATTAGATATTAGTTGATTCAGAGGGAAATGAAACTGGTAGGGCAGCTTGTATATGGTGTAGGAAAGAATATTTGGCAAAAAGTGATCAAGGTACTTCGGGTTTATGGAAATACTTGAGAGAGACTAATAGGAAATTTCCACACAAAAATGAATTAATAGAAGCTCACAAAGGTAAAGACAAGTCACAATCTTTGTTGAGTTTCACTAATGGTACTAGTTAAGATGATAATAAATTAACCTGTTGGCAATTTGATCAACAACTAGTTAGGGTGGCTTTGGTAAAAATGATCATAAAAGATGAATTTTCTTTTTGTTTTATTGAGAGGGATGAGTTTAAGAAGTTTTGTGAAGTTAGTGTACCTCTTTAAAATTGCATATATGCACTCTATAATAAGGGATTGTTTTTCTTTGTTTGTGAAGTAAAAAAGAAATTATTTGATAGCATATCATCTCATTGTTGTAGAGTTTCATTGACTACCGACACTTGGACTAGCATTCAAAATTTGTCTTATAAATGTTTGACTGTTCATTACATTGATTCTCAATGGAATATGCATAAAAGGCTTTTGAACTTTGTGTAAATAAAGTCATTCTAGAGTTAATATTAAAAATTCTATTGAGTTTTGCATGAATGAATGGGGTTTGAGAAAGTTGATGTGCATTACTGTTGACAATGCATCAAATAATGATGTTGTAGTTAAATAATTGAAAAGAAAGCTAGTGAAGAAAAGTGTTGTACCTTTGAGAGGAGAGCATTTTTATATGAGATGTTGTGCTCATATACTAAACTTAATTTTCAGAGATGGCATTGTAGTAGTTGAGGGTGCTATTCAAAAAATTAGAGGTGTGGTGAAATATGTGAGGAGCAGTCCTAAAAGATTAGATATGTTTTAGTTATGTGTTGAAGAAGCAAACTTGACATATGAATCTTTATTGCAATTAGATTGTCCTACAAGATGGAATTCAACTTATTTGATGCTACAAACTAATATAAAATATCAAAAAGAATTTTAATAAAGTTGGAGGACAATGACAAAAGGTTTTTGAAGTAGTTTGGTTCAAATGTTCCAATTGAGAGAGACGGAACAATTGCCAAAATTTTGGCTCGTTTCTTGAAAACTTTTTTTGAGGTAAATTGTAAATTTTCTGGCTCATAATATTCTACCTCTAGTGTTTATTTCCCTCAGATTATTTAATTTTGAAAAAAATTGAGCTTTGTGAAAATAGTAGAGATACAATGGTGTCTGAAATGGGCATGAAAATGAGGGATAAATTCAACAAATATTGATGTTCTCTTCACTCAACAAATATTATGCTTTTTGTAGTAGTAGTGTTGGATCCTACATATAAGCTCAAATATCTGAAGGTTAAGTACACTTAGCATTATGGAGAAGAATTGGCTAAAAATTTGGTGAAAAAGGTTATAAATGCTTTAAATGAGATGATTGATAATTATAAAGATTAATATGAAGATGAATCAAAAGAAGATGATTTCTCATCTACTGTGTTGAAGAAAAATGATGATTTCTTTGATGGTAGTGATACTTATGTTGTTGATTTTTTTTTGTTGAATTGGAGAAAGAACCAGAAGCTGCAGCTTTGGAAGAGTTGGATAGGTACTAGAAGGACAAACTTGAAAAAAATAGAATTGATTTTGATCTTCTAAACTTGTGGAAGGTAAATGAGATTAGGTATCCTTCTTTGGCAAATGTAGCATGGGATGTATTGGCTATCCAAGCATTTACTGTGCCCTAAGAATCTATATTTAGCATTGGGGGGAGAACTTTAGATAAATTTAGGAGTCCTTTAATACCTATTACAGCTGAAGTTCTCATATATCCACAAGATTGGTTGGGAAGCTCAAACAAACCTATTGAAATTGAAGAATTAGTTCAAGACCTTGATGATAATGAATCAGGTTAGTATACAAATCTTGTAAATTTTAATTTCACTTTTACTTATTTTATTCATTCAATTTAATAAAAATATAGTTCAATTACAATTTTTAGTGGGGTCACAAGATCAAATATTCTTCCAACTATAGTTGGCCAACTAAATTTGGAATGGGTTTATTAAATTTTATAAGTTAATATTTTGTTTTTTTATTACTCTTTCATCTTAGAAATTTATGTCTAAATGATTAACACGTTTTCATATTTGATTATCCTTCTATAGTGGAGGAAGAAAATGGAGGAGTTGTAGAAGAGATATTAATTGGGTTTGGATTTTAGTTGATGTTTCAGGACAGACCTTTGAAATGATTATTATCATGATTGTTTTTAGTTGTATTTTTTTTGTTATATTAACCTGCCTAATTTTAGCAATTACTTAAGTAGTAATTACTGCTACCAATGTTTGTGGTAATCTTTAGTTATTCCTTAATATTTTAAGTAATTGTTTAAAAAATTTAGTCTTGCTATTAAGGTTTTCTTTCACTCGGCTGAACAAAGCCAACTTGTGAAAAAATAAAGAACCAAATTAAGCACACAAATCGGTCCCGTTCTATTTAACATTTCTATCCTTTTCTACACATCAAAGCTTTTGACAAGGTAATGGAACTCATTTGCGGTATTCAGCCTATTTGACAAAACAAAATTGGCCCAATTTGAGTTTGAAAGATAAATAACTAATGAATGATAAATGGTACAACAAAAGGTTTCGACATGAACTAAATTGGCCTGTTTGAAGAAAATAAATTGAAAAAAATGTTCGAACTCCATTCTATCCTGGAACCGTTTTCTCCTACCCAAAATCCCCGATCTGCGTCTCGTCCCGTCCCGATATTTTCAACCTATGAAATGGGTTGGATCTTCAAAAAAAAATCTTCGAACTGTGGGAAGGACTGGTGATTTGTAATCCCCAACCCGTCCCATCCCATGAGCACCCCTAGCATTTAGTGGTTTATAGGTTTTATTTAAAAAATAAAATAACAAAAAATTTATTTTTATTATTTTTTGATATTTTCAAAGGTTATACCTTTGAAAATATAATAATTTTTAAATTTTTTTTCAAATGTGAATACAATATTTAGTTATACTAATCATTATATGTATATATTATATAAATTCAATATAAACAATTTTAATGATAAAAATTCTAATAATAATCAAAAAATAAATTAATAATCCTTTAATAATATGATAGATATTAATTAAAATATAATTACAAAACTTAAATTTATTCAGAAGCAAAGAAAAATATATAACTATATAAAAATTTTTTTGTTTTTGAATTTTTTTTTTCTTTTAATAAGTTTATCTATATTTTTTTGATGAAAAATAATTTATTTAAATTATATTTGTCTAACTCATACTTTATTTTGTAATTAATATTTATATATAAATAAACAAATAAATAATTAAAATGAATATATAAAATTATAATAAAAATAATGAGATTTATTATTTATTATTTAGGGATACAGGTTTAATTTAAATTAGATCCGTCTTACTAATAATTTATTTTGTAATTAATATTTCAATAAAAATAAATTGTAAATAAATAAAATTTAAATTTAAAATTATACTGAATAAAAATTAAAATGATATTTAAAAATTATTATTAATGTATACTAGTTTAATAGTTTAAATATTTAGAGGTTTTGTTGTTAGAAGTTTAGAGATTTATGTTTTTAGGCTTTTAGTGGTTTATAGGTTTTAAATAAAAAGATAAAATAACAAAAAAAATTTCTATAATTTGTTATCATTTTCATAGGTTATAACCTTAGAAAATATAATAATATTTACAATTTTTTAAAATGTGAATACAATATTTAGTTATAATAATATTAATAATTATATATCATATAAATTCAATATAAATAATTTTATTGATAGACAATATAATAATGATCAAAAATTAAATTAATAACCTATTAATAAAAAGATAGAAATTAATTAAAAAATATTTACAAAACCCAAATTGATTCAAAATTAAAGTAAAATATATTAATGGATAATGATTTTTAATTTTTAAATTTTTACTTCTTTTAGAACCGTATATTTTTTTTATTAAAAAAAATTAATTAAATTATATTTGTCGCACTCATACATTATTTTGTAATAAATATTTCAATAAAATTAAACTAATAAATAATTAAAATGAATATTTAAAATTATAATAAATAAAAATAAAAATTAGATTTATTAATTATTAAGTAGTATATAGTAGTTTAATAGTTTATGTATTTAGGCATTATGGGGTTTAGGAATTTACTGATTTAACTGTGTATGCATTTAGTGGTTTATAGGTTTTATTTAAGAAAAAAAAAATTATTTTTATTATTTTTTGATATTTTCAAAGATTATAACCGTTGAAAATATAATAATTTTTAAATTTTTTTTATTAATGATTAAATATTTATTTATAGTAATCATAATAATTATATATCATATAAATTCAATATAAACAATTTTATTGATAGATATTCTAATAATTATCAAAAAATAGATTAAAAATCTATTAATAATAAGATTGATATTACTTAAAATGTAATATCAAAACCTAAAATGATTCAAAAGCAAAGCAAAATATATTACTTAATAATAATTATTTGTTTTTTAATTTTTATTCATTTTATAAGCTTATCTATTTTTTGATAAAAAATAATTTTTATAAATGATAATTTTTACTCCTAATTTATTTTATAATTAATATATATATATATAAATAAAAAACTAAACAATCAAAATGAATTTTTTAAATTAAAATGAAAACATATAAAAATGAGATGTATTACTTATTATTTAGGGGATACACATTTAAATTATTATCTATATAGGGGTATCATGATTTTGTAGTTTAGTGATTTAAGTGTTTCTGCATTTAGTGATTTATAGATTTTATTTAAACAATGAAATAAAAAAAATATTTTTTTTTGTTTTTTCACATGTTCAAAGGTTATAATCTTTGAAAATATAATAATTTTAATATTTTTTTCTAAAGTGAATACAATATTTAGTTATAATAATTATTAAATTTATATATCTAATAAATTAAATATAACTATTTTTATTAATAAATATTATAATAATGATCAAAAAATAAATTAATAATCTATTATTAATAAGTTAGATATTAATTAAAATATAATTACAAAACCTAAAATGATTCAGAAACAAAATAAAATATATTACTATATAATAATTTTGTTTTAAATTTTTATCTTCTTTTAATAAGTTTATATATATTTTTTTGTTCAAAAATAATTTATATAAATTATATTTTTCTAACTTATAATTTATTTTGTATTTAATATTTATATAAAAAAACACAAATAAATAATTAAAATGAATATTTAAAATTATAATGAAAAAAATAAAAATGAGAATTATTATTTATTATTTAGGATATACCTATTTAAAAAATTTATCTATTTAGGATTTTCAAGATTTACAAGTTGTTGATTTAAGTAATTAGCATTTAATGTGTTATAGCTTTTATTTAAACAATGAAATAACAAAAAATTTATTTTTGATATTTTTTCAAATTTTCAAATGTCATAACATTTGAAAATATAATAATTTAAAAATTTTTTTAAAATGTGACTAAAATATTTAGTAATAATAATTATTATAACTCTATATAATATAAAATAAATATAAACAATTTTATTGATAAATATTATATGAATTATCAAAAAATAAAAATATAAACTATTATTAATATGATAGATATAAATTAAAATATAATTAAAAAACCTAAAATGATTCAAAATCAAATTAAAATTTATTACTAAATAATAATTTTTTTTTACTTTTTTGCATCATTTTATAATTTTATATATTTTTTTGATGAAAAATATATTAATTAAATTATAGTTGTCACTCATAATTTATTTTGTAATTAAGATTTCTATAAATTTTTTAAATTATTTTTAAGGTTTACGAGTTTAAGATTTAAATATTTAGGGGCTTCGGGGTTCAAGAGTTTAGAGATTTATGTATTTAGGTATTTAATGGTTTATAAGTTTTATTTAAACAATGGTATAACAAAAAATTTATTTTTGTTATTTTTTCTCATATTTGAAGGTTATAACATTTGAAAATATAACAATATTTAATTTTTTTTTCTATGTGAATACTATATTTTCTTATGATAATCTTAATAATTATATATCATGTTAATTCAATATAAACAATTATATTGATATATATTATATTAATGATCAAAAAATAAATTAATAAATTATTCTTAATAAGATAGATATTTTTTAAAGTATATTTGCAGAACGTAAATTTATTCAAATTCAACGTAAAATATAATACTAAATAATAATTATTTTTAAGTTTTATTTCTTTTTATAAGTTTATATTTTTTGTTAATAAAAGTAAATTATTTAAATTATATTTATCTTCAACATAATTTATTTTTAATTTATAATTCTATACAAATAAACTAATAAATAATTAAAATGAATATTTAAAATTATAATGAATACAAATAAAATTAAGATTTATTATTTATTATTCAGGATATACTAGTTTAATAGTTTAATTATTTAGGTGTTTTGGGGTTTAGTGATTTAAGTGTTTAGGACTTTAGTGATTTATAGTTTTTATTTAAAGAATAAAAAATAAAAAATTAAATTTTTTGATTTTTTTTTAATTTTTGAAGGTTATAACCTTTGAAAATATAATAATTTTTAATTTTTTTTAAATGTTAATAAAATATTTAGTTATAATATTCTTAATAATTATATATAATGTAAACTCAATATAAATAATTTTATTAATAGATATTATAATAATGATCAATAAAAAATTAATAAACTATTATTAATAAGAATGAAATAAATTAAAATATTGCAAAAACTAAAATGATTCAAAATCAAAATAAAATATATTACAAAATAAGAAATTTTTGTTTTTAAAATTTTGCCTCTTTATATAAGCATATATTTTTTTTATAAAAAATAAATTATTTAAAATAGATCTCTCACTAATAATTTATTTTGTAATTAATATTTCTATAAAAATAAACTGATAAATACTTAAAATGAAAATTTAAAATTATACTTAATAAAAATTAAAATGAGATTTATGATTTATTATTAATGTATACCAATTTAATTGTTTAAGTATTTAGAAGTTTTGTCGCTAAAAATTTTAGCGATTTATGTTTTTAGGCATTTAGTAGTTTATAAGTTTTATCTAAACAATAAAATAACAAAAAAAAATTTGTATTTTTTTGTCATTTTCATAGGCTATAACCTTTGAAAATATAAAAATTTTTAAAATTTTTTGAAATGTGAATACAATATTTAGTTATAATAATTTTAATAATTATATATCATATAAATTCAATATAAATAATTCTATTGATAGATATTATAATAATGATCAAAATTTAAATTAATAAACTATTAATAATAAGATTAATATTAATTAAAAGATATTTACAAAACTCAAAATGATTCAAAATTAAAGTAAAAAATATTACTGGATAATAATTTTTAAAATTTTACTTCTTTTATAAGAGTATATATATTTTTTGATTAAATATAATTCTTCAAATATTATTTGTCACACTCATAATTTATTTTGTAATAAATATTTCTATAAAAATAAACTTATACATAATTAAAATGAATATTTAAAATAATAATAAATTGAAATAAAAATTATATTTCTTATTTATTAAGTAGCATATAGCGGTTTAAATGGTTTATGTATTTAGGCATTACACGCCTTAGGAGTTTACTGATTTAACTATGTATGCATTGAGTGGTTTATAGGTTTTATTTAAAAATTAAAATAACAAAATATTTATTTTTATTATTTTTTTTATATTTTCAAAGGTTATAGCCATTGAGAATATAATAATTTTTAAATTTTTTTTAAATGTGAATTCAATATTTAGTTATAATAATCATTATATTTATATATCAAATAAATTCAATATAAACAATATTATTGATAAATATTCTAATAATGATCAAAAAATAAATCAATAATCTATTATTAATAAGATAGATATCAATTAAAATATAATTAGAAAACATAAAATAATTCAAAAGCAAAGCAAAATATATTACTATAAAATAATTTTTTGTTTTGAATTTTTTTTTAATTCTAAAGAGTTTATCTATATTTTTTTGATTAAAAAAAATCTACATAAATTATATCTGTCTAACTAATAATTTATTTTTTAATTAATATTTATATAAAAATAAAAAATTAATAATTAAAATGAATATTAAAATTTATAATGAAAAAAATGAGATTTATTATTTATTATTTAGGGTATAACAGTTTAATTTAAGTTATATATGTCTCACTAATAATTTATTTTGTAATTAATATTTGTATAAAAATAATCTAATAAATAATTAAAATAAAAATTTAAAATTATACTGAATAAAAATTAAAATGAGATTTATCATTTATTATTAATGTATACTAGTTTAATGGTTTAAGTATTTTGAGGTTTTGTCGTTTAGGAGTTTAGCTATTTATGTTTTTAGGCTTTTAGTGGTTTATAGGTTTTATATAAAAAAATAAAATAACTAAAAAAATGTCTATAATTTGTTATCATTTTCATAGGGTATAACCTTTGAAAATATAATAATATTTAACATTTTTTGAAATTTAATACAATATTTTGTTATAATAATATTAATAATTATATATCATATAAATTTAATATAAATAATTTTATTGATAGATATTATAATAATTATCAAAAATAAAATTTATAAACTATTAATATTAAGATAGATATTAATTAAAAAATATTTACAAAACCCAAATTGATTCAAAATTAAAGTAACTTTTATTACTCGCTAATAATTTTTAATTTTTAAATTTATACTTCTTTTATAAGCATATATTTTTATTAGATAAATAATATATTACTTAAATTATTTTTTCCCCACTCATAATTTATTTTGTAATAAATATTTCTAAATAAATACACTAATAAATTATTAAAATGAATAATTTAAAATATAATAAATAGCAATAAAAAATAGATTTATTAATTATTATGTAGTATTTAGCGGTTTAATGGTTTATGTATTTATGCATTACGGAGTTTAGGAGTTTACTTATTTAACTTTATATACATTTAGTAGGACTGCACACAGGACTCGTAAATTCACAACCCGACACGAAGTATTGCCCCGAAAGAATCGGGGCTGATAAAAATCCGTTGACTTTGACTTTTCCCGTCCTATTCTGTCACGTATTTTTTCTTTTGGGACGGTTCCGGATCTTAAGTAATATCAATCCCGAGAACCGTCCCATCCGAAAAAAATGATATTAGAAACAGGAATATATATATAACATGAAGATACCACTAATTCCGCTACTGCCCATCCAATTCCGACCCACCTATTGCTGTTCCGACGAGTTCAAGGCCACCTCACGCCATTCCAACAGTGTTTAGTTAGTTCCAGCCCTTGTCCGTCGCACTTCTGGTTGCCTCCACCATGTCTCAGATGCCACCAACCTTTTGGTTTATTTTTCTGACGAGAATTGTGTGATCAATTATTATTATTATGTGTCTTAGTCAGTTTTGTTTAGTATTGGTTGTGGTGTTGTGGTTGGGCCGAATGAGTGGGCTGAATGTGTTATAGTCAGTTTTGTAGAGCTTTCTTGTTTGAAATATTTATATGAATTTATGCTTAACATATCATGTTAATTAATGGCAATGCAGATGGTACAATCCAACGGTAAACGAAAAATACAATAAATTGATGTTGATCACATCTCAAATGATCAAAGTACTAGTAAATCCAATCATCATCCTTTCACGAACCCTTCTATTGTTATGGTAGGTTCTTCAATTCCAATTGTAAAAGAAAGTCAAGGTATATCTGAACCTCAAGATCATAAAAAGTATAAGTCTGCTATTTGGGAAACTTATTAGATATTAGTTGATTCAGAGGGAAATGAAACTGGTAGGGCAGCTTGTATATGGTGTAGGAAAGAATATTTGGCAAAAGGTGATCAAGGTACTTCGGGTTTATTAAAATTCTTGAGAGAGACTTGTAGAAAATTTCGACACAAAAAAGAATTAATAGAATCTCACAAAGGTAAAGACAAGTCACAATCGTTGTTTAGTTTCACTAAAGGTACTAGTTCAGAGGATAACAAATTAACTTGTTGGCAATTTGATCAACAACTAGTTTTGGATGCTTTGGTGAAAATAATCATAAAAGATGAATTGCATGTTTGTTTTGTTTAGAGGGATGAGTTCAAGAAGTTTTGAAAAGTTAGTGTGCCTCAATTTTAAATTCCATCTATGCACTCTATAATGAGGGCTTGTTTTTCTTTGTTTGTGAAGGAAAAGAAGAAATTATTTGATAGCATATCATCTCATTGTTGTAGAGTTTCATTGACTACCGACACTTGGACTTGCATTCAAAATTTTTCCTATATATGTTTGACTTTTCATTTCATTGATTTTCAATGGAATATGCATAAAAGGCTTTTGAACTTTTGTGTAATTAAAAGTTATTCTAGAGTTAATATTAGAAATGCTATTGAGTTTTGCATGAATGAATGGGTTTTGAGAAAGTTGATGTGCATTACTGTTGACAATGCATCAAATAATGATGTTGCAGTTTATCTTTTAAACTGGAGGATAGTAAATGAGGTTCGGTATCCTTCTTTGGCAAATGTAGCAAAGTTGTATTTGCTATACAAGCATCTACTGTAGCCTACGAATCTACATTTAGCACTGGGGGGAGGATATCGGGTCCACCGGAGAGCTTCATTCTTAGATAAATTTTGGAGTCCTTTAATACCTATTACACTTGAAGTTCTCATATGTCTACAAGATTGGTTGAGAAGCTCAAATAAACCTATTGAAATTGAAGAATTAGTTCAAGACCTTGATGATAATGAATCAGGTTAGTATACAAATCTTGTAAATTTTAATTTCACTTTTACTTATTTTATTCATTCAATTTAATAAAAATATGGTTTAATTATAATTTTCAGTGGGGTCACAAGATCAAAATATTCTTCCAACTATAGTTGGCCAACTAAATTTGGAATGGGTGTATTAAATTTTATAAGGTAATATTTTGTTTTTTTATTACTCTTTCATCTTAGAAATTTATGTCTACATGATTAACACGTTTTCAAATTTGATTGTCATTCTACAGTGGAGGAAGAAAATGGAGGAGTTGTAGAAGAGATAATTAATTGGGTTTGGATTTTTATTGTTCCGGGACTGACCTTTGAAATGATTATTATCGTGGTTGTTATTAGTTGTATTTTTTTGTTATATTAAGCTGCCTAATTTTAGCAATTACTTAAGTAGTAATTGCTACTACCAATGTTTGTGGTCATCTTTAGCTATTCCTTAATATTTTAAGTAATTGTTTAAAAAATGTAGAATTACTATTATGGTTAACTTTCACTCGGCTGTACAAAGCCAACTTGTGAAAAAACAAAGAACCAAATTAAGCACATAACTCGGTCTCGTTCTATTTAACATTTCTATCCTTTTCTACACATCAAAGCTTCTGACAAGGTAATGGAACTCGTTTGCGGTATTCAGCCTATTTGAAAAAACAAAATTTGCCCAATTTGAGTTTGAAAGATACATAACTAAGCAATGATAAATGATACAACAAAAGGTTTCGACATGAACTAACTTGGCCGGTTTGAAGAAAATAAATTGAAAAAAAATGTCTAAACTCCGTTCCGTCCCGGAACCATTTTATCATACCCAAAATTTCTGATCTCAGTCCCATCCCATCCCGATATTTTCAACCTATGGGAAGGGACTAAAGATTTGTAATCTCGATCCCATCCCGTCCCATGAGCACCCCTAGCTTTGAGTGGTTTATAGGTTTTATTTAAAAAATAAAATAACAAAAAATTTATTTTTATTATTTTTTGATATTTTCAAAGGTTATAACCTTTGAAAATATAATAATTTATAAATGTTTTTCAAATGTGAATACAATATTTAGTTATACTAATCATTATATTTATATATTATATAAATTCAATATAAACAATTTTATTGATAAATATTCTAATAATAATCAAAAAATAAATTAATAATCCATTAATAATAAGATAGATATTAATTAAAATATAATTACAAATCTTAAAAAGATTCAGAAGCAAAGAAAGATATATTACTATATAATAATTTTTTGTTTTTGAATTTTTTTTTCTTTTAATAAGTTTATCAATATTTTTTTGATGAAAAATAATTTATATAAATTATATTTGTCAAACTCATAATTAATTTGTAATTAATATTTATATATAAATAAACAAATAAATAATTAAAATGAATATTTAAAATTATAAAAAAAAATAGATTTATTATTTATTATTTAGGGATACCGGTTTAATTTAAATTAGATCCATCTCACTAATAATTTATTTTGTAATTAATATTTCTATAAACATAAACTGATAAATAATTAAAATAACTATTTAAAATTATACTGAATAAAAATTAAAATGAGATTTAAGATTTATTATTAATGTATACCAGTTTAATAGTTTAAGTATTTAAAGGTTTTGTCGTTAGGAATTTAGTGATTTATGTTTTTAGGCTTCTTGTGATTTATAGGTTTTATATTAAAAAATAAAATAAAAAAAAAATTCTATAATTTGTTAATATTTTCATAGGTTATAACATTTAAAAATATAATAATATTTATAATTTTTTGAAATGCGAATACAATATTTAGTTATAAAAATATTAATAATTATATATCATATAAATTCAATATAAACAATTTTATTGATAGACAATATAATAATGATCACAAATTAAATTAATAAACTATTAATAAAAAGATAGAAAATAATTAAAAAATATTTACAAAACCCAAATTGATTCAAAATTAAAGTAAAAAATATAACTGGATAATAATTTTTAATTTTTAAATTTTTACTTCTTTTATAAGCGTATATATTTTTTGATTAAAAATAAATTATTTAAATTATATTATTCGCACTCATAATTTATTTTGTAATAAATATTTCTATAAAATAAACTTATTAATAATTGAAATGAATATTTAAAATAATAATAAATATAAATAAAAATTAGATTTCTTAATTATTAAGTAGTATATAATAGTTTAATGGTTTATGTATTTAGGCATTACGGGCCTTAAGAGTTTACTAATTTTACTATCTATGCATATAGTTGTTTATAGGTTTTATTTAAAAATTAAAATAACAAAATATTTATTTATTTTTATTTTTTTTTTATTTTCAAAGGTTATAAACTTTGAAAATATAATAATTTATAAAATTTTTTCAAATTTGAATTCAGTATTTAGTTATAATAATCATTATATTTATAGATCATATAAATTCAATATAAACAAAATTATTGAAAAATATTTTTAAAATGATCAAAAAATAAATTAATAATCTATTATTAATAAGATAGATATCAATTAAAATATAATTAAAAAACCTAAAATGATTCAGAAAAAATCATAAAATATTACTATATAATAATTTGTTGTTTTGAATTTTTTTTTCTTTTAAAACGTTTATCCATATTTTTTTGATGAAAATTATTTTATATAAATCATATCTGTCTAACTCATCATTTATTTTTTAATTAATATTTATATAAAAATAAACAAATACATAATTGAAATGAATATTTAAAATTATAATGAAAAAGATAATATTGAGATTTATTCTTTATAATTTTGTGTATACTAGTCTAATTTAAATTAGATCTGTCTCACTAATAATTTATTCTGTAATTAATATTTCTATAAAAATAAACTGATAAATAATTAAAATAAAAATGTAAAATTATACTGAATAAAAATTAAAATGAGATTTATGAATTATTATTAATGTATACTAGTTTAATATTTTAAGTATTTAAAGGTTTTTTCATTTATGACTTTAGCGATTAATGTTTTTAAGCATTTATTGGTTTATAGGTTTTATTTAAACAATGAAATAACAAAAAAATAATTTTTGATATTTTTTCACATTTTCAAAGGTACCTTTGAAAATGTAATAATTTTAAAATTTTTAAAAAATGTGAATACAATATTTTGTATTAATAATCATTATAATTATATATAATATAAACTAAATACTAACAATTTTATTGATAGATATGATATCAATTATCAAACAATAAATTAATATGCTATTATTAATATGATAGATATAAGTATTTATGGGCTTTTGTTTTTAGGAGTTTAGAGGTATAAGTTTTTAGGCATTTAGTGGTTTATAAGTTTTATTTAAACAATGATATAACCAAAAATTTATTTTAATTATTTTTTTAATTTTTGAATGTTATAACCTTTGAAAATATAATATATTTTAAAATTTTTTAAAATGTAAATATAATATTTAGTTATAATAATCTTAATAATTATAAGTCTTTTTAATTTAATATAAATAATTACATTGCAAGATATTATAATAATGATCAAAAAAATTTTAATAAACTATTATTAATAAGATAGATATTATTTAAAATATATTGCAAAATTTAAATTTATTCAAAATCAAAGTAAAATATATTACTAAATAATAATTTTTTTAATGTTTTGCTTTTTTTTATAAGTATATATTTTTGTTTTTAAAAATAAATTATTTAAATTATATTAGTCTTTCTCATAATTTATTTAGTAAATTATAATTCTATAATAATAAACTAATAAATAATTAAAATTAATATTTAAAATTATAATAAATACAAATAAAATTGAGATTTATTATTTATTATTCAGGATATACCGGTTTAATAGTTTAAATATTTAGGTGTTTTGTGGTTTAGGAGTTTAGTGATTTAATTGTTTAGATCTTTAGTGGTTTATAGTTTTTATTTAAAGAAAGAAAATACAAAAAATTTAAATTTTTGATTTTTTTTAATTTTTGAAGTTTATAATATTTGAAAATATAATAATTTTTAATTTTTTTTAAAATGTGAATATAATATTTAGTTATAATAATCTTAATAATTATATATAATGTAAACTAAATATAAATAATTTTATTAATAGATATTATAATAATGATCAATAAATAAATTAATAAACTAGTATTAATACGAATGATATAAATGAAAATAGAATTGTAGAATCTAAAATGATTTAATTCAAGATAAGATATATTACTAAATAATAATTTTTTATTTTAAAAATTTTGCCTCATTCTATAATCATATAGATTTTTTTGATGAAAAATAAATTATTTAAATTATATCTGTCTCACTAATAATTTATTTTGTAATTAATATTTCTATAAAAATAAATTGATAATTAAATAAAATGAATATTTAAAATTATAATGAATACTAATAAAAAATAGATATATGATTTATTATTTAGGGTATACCTATTAAATGGTTTAAGTTTTTTGTGGTTTTGGCATTAAGGAGTTTATTGATTTATATGTTTGCATATTTAGGTGTTCATAGGTTTTATTTAATCAATGAAATAAAAAAAAAATATATTTCTTATGAATTTTCGTGATTTTCAAAGGTTATAACATTTGAAAATATAATAATTTTATTAGATGTAAATCTAATAAAAAAAATTTTAATAATTGTATATTATTATAATGATCGAAAAATAAATTAATCTATTATTAATAAGATAGATATTAATTAAAATATATTTGCCGAACCCAAAATAATACAAAATCAAAGTAAATTATATTACTAAACAAAATTTTAAATTTTTGAAATTTTGTTTATTATATATTATTATAAGAATACAATACTTAGTTATAATAATCTTAATAATTATATTAGATGTAAATCTAATATAAAAAATTTTATTAATATATATTATTATAATGATCGAAAAATAAATTAATCTATTATTAATAAGATAGATATTAATTAAAATATATTTGCCGAACCCAAAATAATACAAAATAATCAAAGTAAATTATATATTATTATAATAATACAAAATCAAAGGTTTTTTATTAATCTTTCTAAAATAAGAATACAATACTTAGTTATAATAATCTTAATAATTATATTAGATGTAAATCTAATATAAAAAATTTTATTAATATATATTATTATAATGATCGAAAAATAAATTAATCTATTATTAATAAGATAGATATTAATTAAAATATATTTGCCGAACCCAAAATAATACAAAATCAAAGTAAATTATATTACTAAACAAAATTTTAAATTTTTGAAATTTTGTTTATTTTTATAAGCTTTTTTTTTCATAAAAAATAATATATTTAAATTATATGTCTCACTCATTATTTATTTTGTAATTAATATTTCTATAAAAATAACTAAAAAAATAATTAAAATGAATATTTAAAATAATAATAAATACAAATAAAAATGAAATTTATTATTTATAATTTAGGTTATACAGGTTTAATGTTTTAAGTATTTAGGGGGTTTTGGGGTTAAGGAGTCTAGATATTTAAATGATTAGGCATTTAGTGGTTTATATGTTTTATTTAAATAGTAAAATAATAAAAAAATTATTTTTGTGATATTTTATCATTTTTGAAGGTCATATAAACTTTGAAAATATAATAATTTTTATATTTTTTTCAAATATAAATATAATATTTAGTTATAATAATCTTAATATTTATAAGACATTTAAATTCAATATAAGTAATTTTATTGATATATATTATAATAATGATCAAGAAATAAATTAATAAACTATTATTAATAAGATTGATAGCAATTAAAATATAAACGCAAAACCTATAATGATTCAAAATCAAAGTAAAATATATTACTAAATGATATTTTTTGTTTTTAAATTGTTACTTCTTTTTATAAGCTTATATTTATTTTTTGATTAATAATAAATAATTAAAATTATATTTGTCTCTCTTATTTTTATTTTGCAATTAATATTTCTATAAAAAATAAACTAATAAATAATTAAAATGAATTTTTAAAATTATAATGAATACAAATTAAAATAAGATTTATGATTTATTATATATGGTATACAGGTTTAATGGATTGTTAATATAGGGGTTTTGTCATTAAAAAGTTTAGCAATTTATGTTTTTAGGCATTTAATTGTTTATAGTTTTTATTTATATAATATAAAATTTTTTTTTTGATTTTATCTTATTTTCAAAGGTTATAACCTTTATAAATAAAATAATTTTTAAAATTTTTTGAAATGTGAATACCATGTATAATTATATTAATCTTATTAATTAAATATTAAATAAATTCAATATAAATAATTTTAATGATATATAGTATAATAATGATCAAAAATTAAATTAATAAACTATTATTAATAATATATAATTAATTAAAATATATTTACATAACACAAAATGATTCAAAATCAAATCAAAATATATTACAAATAATAATATTTAATTTTCAAATATTTCCTTCTTTTTATAAGCTTATATTTTTTATTGATTAAAAATAAATTATTTAAATAATATTTGTCTCACTCTAAATTTATTTTTTAATTAATTTTTCTAAAAATTTAAACTACAAATAATTAAAATGAATATTTAAAATTATAATAAATAGAAATAAAAATGAGATTTATTATTTATTAAGTAGTATATAGATGTTAAAATGTTTATGTATTTAAGGGTATCGGGGTTTATGAGCTTACATATTTAAGTAAGTAAGCATTTAATGGTCTATAGGTTTATTTAAAAAATAAAATAACTAAAACATTATTTTTATTATTTTTTTTCATTTTTTAAGATTATAATCTTTGAAAATATATTAATTTTTAAATTTTTGTCAAACGTGAATACAATATTTATTTATAATAATTATATATCATATAAATTCAAAATAAACAATTTTATTTTTTATATTATAATAATGATCAAAAATTAAATTTATAAACTATTGATATTAAGATAGATATTAATTAAAAAATAATTACAAAACCCAAATTGATTCAAAATTATAATAAAATATATTTCTGGATAACAATTTTAAATTTTTACATTTTTACTTCTTTTATAAGTATATATATTTTTTAAATTATATTTGTCGAACTCATAATTTATTTTGTAATAAATATTTTTATAAAAATAAACTAATAAATAATTAAAATGAATATTTAAAATTATAATAAATAGAAATAAAAATGAGATTTATTATTTAATAAGTAGTATATAGATGTTAAAATGTTTATGTATTTAGGGGTATCGGGGTTTATGAGCTTACATATTTAAGTAAGTAAGTATTTAATGGTCTATAGGTTTTATTTAAAAAATAAAATAACAAACAAAAAATTATTTTTTTCATTTTTTAAGATTATAATCTTTGAAAAATATTAATTTTTTAATTTTTTTCAAAAGTGAATACAATATTTATTTATAATAATCATAATAATATATTCATAAATTCAATATAAACAATTTTATTGTATATATTATATAATGATCAAAATTAAATTTATAAACTATTGATATTATATAGATATTAATTAAAAAATAATTA
>JAREIK010002696.1:0-61629 GCA_029783825.1 Sapria himalayana
CTTTTTATAAGCTTATATTTTTTGATGAAAAATAAATTATTTAAATTATATTTGTATCACTCATAATTTATTTGTAATAATATTTTAATAAATTATTTAAATTATATTTACGGTTTATGAGTATAAAGGTTTAAGTATTTAGGGGCTTTTGTGTTTAGGAATTTAGAGGTTTAAGTGTTTAGGCATTTAGTGGTTTATATGTTTTGTTTAAACAATGATATAACAAAAATTATTTTTTTATTTTTTAATTTTTAAAGTTATAACATTTGAAAATATAATAATTTTAAAATTTTTTAAATGTAAATATAATATTAAGTTATAATAATCTTATTAATTATAAGTCATTCTAAATTCTATATAAATAATTACATTGGCTAGATATTATAATAATTGATCAAAAAAATTTACTAAACTATTATTAATAAGATATATATTATTTAAAATATATTTGCAAATCTAAATTATTCAAAATCAAAGTTAAAGTATATTACTAAATAATAATTTTTTTTAATGTTTTGCTTTATTTAAAAGTTAATATTTTGTTTTTAAAAAATAAATTATTTAAATATATGTGTATTACTCATAATTTATTTTGTAATTTAGAATTTTATAATAAAAACTAATAAATAATTAAAATGATATTTAAAATTATAATTAAAAAATAATATGTGAGATTTATTATTATTATTCAGGATATACCGGTTTAATGGTTTAAGTATTTAGATGTTTTTGGGTTAGGAGTTTAATGATTTAAGTGTTTAGACTTTTAGTGATTTCTAGGTTATTATCTTAACGAATTAAAAACAAAAATTTAAAGTTTTGAATTTTTTTTAATTTTTGACGGTTATATCCTTTGAAAATATAATAATTTTAAATTTTTTTAAATGTGAATATAATATTTAGTTATAATAATCTTAAAAATTATATATAATATAAACTAAATATAAATAATTTTATTAATAGATATTATAATAATGATCAATAAATAAATTAATAAAATAGTATTAATAAGAATGATATAAATTAAAATATAATTTTAAAATCTAAAATGATTCAAAATCTAAAATGATTCAAAATCAAAATATGATATATTACTAAATAATAATATTTTATTTTAAAAATTTGCCTCATTTTATAAGCATATATATTTTTTGATGAAAAATAAATTATTTAAATTATATCCGTCTCACTAATAATTTATTTTGTAATTAATATTTCTATAAATATAAATTGATAAATAATTAAAATAAATATTTAAAATTATAATGAATACTAATAAAAAAGAGATATATGATTTATTATTTAGGGTATACCTATTTAATGGTTTATGTTTTTTGTGGTTTCGGGGTTAAGGAGTTTATTGATTTATATGTTTGCACATTTAGATGTTTATAGGTTTTATTTAATCAATGAAATAACAAATAATTTATTTTTATGAATTTTCATGTTTTTCATAGGTTATAACCTTTGAAATATAATTATTTTTTTATCTTTCTAAAATATGAATATAATACTTATTTATAAAAATTTATAGGCTTATTTTTTTTCATAAAAAATAATATATTTAAATTATATGTCTCATTCATTATTTATTTTGTAATTAATATTTCTATAAAAATAAACTTAAAAATAATTAAAATGAATATTTAAAATTATAATGAATACAAATAAAAATGAAATTTATTATTTATTATTTAGTTTATATAGGTTTAATGGTTTAAGTATTTAATGGTTTTTAGGGTAAAGGAGTATAGATATTTAAATGATTAGGCATTTAGTGGTTTATAAGTTTTATTTTAATAATAGAATAATAAAAAATTATTTTTCTGATTTTTTATCATTTTTGAAGGTTATAACCTTTGAAAATATAATAATTATTAAATTTTTTTCAAATGTAAATTTAATATTTAGTTAGAATAACTTAATTATTATAATACATTTTAATTGAATATAAGTAATTTTATTATTCAATATTATAAAAATGATCAAATAATAAATTAATAAACTATTATTAATAAGATTGATCGCAATTATAAAATAATTGCAAAACCTATATATAATGATTCAAAATCAAAGTAAAACATATTACTAAATAATATTTTTTTATTTTTAAATTTTTATTCTTTATATAAGCTTTTTTTTGATTAAAAAATAAATTATTAAAATTATATTTGTCTCTCTCATTATTTATTTTGTGATTGATATTTCTATAAAAAATAAACTAATAAATAATTAATATGAATATTTAAAATTATATTGAATACAAATTAAAATGAGATTTATGATTTATTATATGTGGTATACCGGTTTAATGGTTTGATTATTTAAAAGATTTGTCATATAGGAGTTTCGCAATTTGTGTATATAGGTATTTAGTCGTTTATAGGTTTTATTTATATAATAAAAATTTAAAATTCTATTTTTGAATTTTTCTGATTTTCACAGGTTATAACCTGTGAAAATAAAATAATTTTTAAAATTTTTTGAAATGTGAATACTATGTATAATTATATTAATCCTACTAATTATATATCAAATAAATTCAATATAAATAATTTTAATGATAGATATTATAATAATGATCAAACATTTTAATTAATAAACTATTATTAACAAAATAAATATTAATTAAACTATAATTAAATAACACAAAATGATTCAAAATCAAATAAATATATATTTCTAAATAATAATATTTAAATTATTTAAATAATATCTGTCTCACTGAAAATTTTTTTGTAATTAATTTTTTTAAAAATTAAAATATAAATAATTAAAATGAATATTTAAAATTATAATAAATAGAAATAAAAATGAGATTAATTATTTATTAAGTAGTATACAGCTATTATAAGGTTTATGTATTTAGGGGTTTCGAGTTTTATGAGGTACTAATTTAAGTAAGTAAACATTTAGTGGTCTATAGGTTTTATTTAAAAAAGAAATAGCAAAAAATTTATTTTTTGTATTCTTTCTCATTTTTTAAGATTAAAACATTTGAAAATATAATAATTTTTAAATTTTTTTCAAAGTGAATGCAATATTTATTTATAATAATCATAATAATTATATATCATATAAATTCAATATAAACAATTTTATTCATAAATATTATCATAATTATCAAAAAATAAATTAAAAATATATTATGAATAAGATTATATATATTACTAATGATTCAAAAGATATATTACTTAAAATGATTCAAAATAATCAAAAAATATAATATCAAAACCTAAAATGATTCAAAAGCAAAGCAAAATATATTACATAATAATAATTATTTGTTTTTAAATTTTTATTCTTTTTATAAGCTTATCTATTTTTTAATAAAAAATAATTTTTATAAATTATATTTTTAACTCATAATTTATTTTGTAATTAATATATATATATTAATAAAAAACATAACAATCAAAATGAATTTTTTAAATCATAATGAAAACAAATAAAAATGAAATTTATTAATTATTATTTAGGGTATACCGGTTTATAAAATTATCTATAGAGGGGTATCGGGATTTTGTAGTTTAGTGATTTAAGTGTTTAGGCATTTAGTGATTTATAGGTTTTATTTAAACAATGAAATAACAAAAAAAAATATTTTTTTATTTTTTCACATGTTCAAAGGTTACAATCTTTGAAAATATAAAAATTTTAAAAGTTTTTTCAAAAGTGAATACAATATTTAGTTATAATAATTATTAAATTTATATATCATATAAATTCAATATAAACATTTTTATTGATAAATATTCGAATAATGATCAAAAAATAAATTAATAATCTATTATTAATAAGTTAGATATCAATTAAAATATAATTACAAAACCTAAAATGATTCAGAAACAAAGCAAAATATATTACTATATAATATTTTTTTGTTTTAATTTTTTTCTTGTTTTATAAAGTTTATCTATATTTTTTTATTGTAAAATAATTTATATAAATTATATTTGTATAACTTATAATTTATTTTTTAATTAATATTTATATAAAAATAAACAAATAAATAATTAAAATGAATATTTAAAATTATAATGAAAAAAATAAAAATGAGATTTATTATTTATTATTTAGGATATACATGTTTAAAAAATTTATCTATTTAGGGTTTTCGAGATTTAGAAGTTATTGATTTAAGTATTTAAGCATTTAATTGTTTATAGGTTTTATTCTAACAATGAAATAACAAAAAATTTATTTTTGATATTTTTTCTAATTTTCAAAGGTTATAACATTTGAAAATATAATAATTTTAAAATTTATTAAAAATGTGAATACAATATTTAGTAATATTAAATATTATAACTATATATAATATAAACTAAATATAAACAATTTTATTGATAGGTATTATAATAATTATCAAAAAAAAATTAATAAACTATTATTAATATGACAGATATAAATTAAAATATAATTAAAAAACCTAAAATGATTCAAAATCAAAGTTAAGTTTATTACTAAATAATAATATTTTTTTTAGTTTTTGCATCATTTTATAAGCTTATATGTTATTTTGATGAAAAATAAATAATTTAAATTATATTTGTATCACTCATAATTTATTTTGTAATTAATATTTCTATAAATTATTAAAATTATATTTATGGTTTACGAGTTTAATGGTTTGAGTATTTAGGGGCTTCTGGGTTTAGGAGTTTAGATATTAATGTATTTAGGCATTTAATGGTTTATAAGTTGTATTTAAACAATGATATAACAAAATAATTATTTTTGTTATTTTTTCTCATTTTTGAAGGTTATAAACTTTGAAAATATAACAATTTTTTAATTTTTTTTATATGTGAATACTATATTTAGTTATGATAATCTTAATAATTATATATCATGTAAATTCAATATAAACAATTATATTGAAATATATTATATTAATGATTAAAATATAAATTTATAAAATTTTATTAATAAGATAGATATTATTTTAAATATATTTGCAAAACATAAATTTATTCAAAATCAAAGTAAAATATATTACAAAATAATACTTTCTTTGATGTTTTGCTTCTTTTTATAAGTTTTTTTTGTTATTAAAAGAAAATTATTTATATTATATTTGTTTTCCTCATAATTAATTTTTAATTTATAATTCTATAAAAATAAACAAATAAATAATTAAAATGAATATTTAAAATTATAATGTATACAAATAAAATTGAGATTTATTATTTATTATTAAGAATATACTAGTTTAATGGGTTAAGTATTTAGGTATTTTGGGTTTTAGTGATTTAAGTGTTTAGGCCTTTAGTGA
Organism: Sapria himalayana; assembly: GCA_029783825.1. Lineage (NCBI taxonomy): Eukaryota > Viridiplantae > Streptophyta > Magnoliopsida > Malpighiales > Rafflesiaceae > Sapria > Sapria himalayana. Next base: position 5,279 of record JAREIK010002696.1, read on the forward strand.
TTTATAGTTTTTATTTAAAGAATGAAAAAATAAAAAATTTAATTTTTTGATTTTTTTTAATTTTTGAAGGTTATAACCTTTGAAATTATAATAATTTTTAATTTTTTTAAATGTGAATATAATATTCAGTAATAATAATCTTATTAATTATATATAATGTAAACTCAATATAAATAATTTTATTAATAGATATTATAATAATGATCAATAAAAAATTAATAAACTATTATTAATAAGAATGATATAAATTAAAATATAATTGCAAAATCTAAAATGATTCAAAATAAAAATAAAATATATTACTAAATAATAAATTTTTGTTTTTAAAATTTTGCATCTTTTTATAAGGATATATAATTTTTTTGATGAAAAATAAATTATTTAAATTAGATCTATCTCACTAATAATTTATTCTGTAATTAATATTTCTATAAAATTAAACTGATAAATAATTAAAATAAAAATTTAAAATTATACTTAATAAAAATTAAATTGAGATTTATGGTTTTTTATTAATGTACACCATTTTAATAGTTTAAGTATTTATAGGTTTTGTCATTTAGGAGTTTAGCAATTTATGTTTTTAGGCATTTAGTAGTTTAAGGTTTTATTTAAACAATAAAATAACAACAAAAAATTTTTAATTTTTTCAAATTTACATAGGTTATAACCTTTGAAAATATAATAATATTTAGTTATAATAATTTTAACAATTATATATCATATAAATTCAATATAAACAATTTTATTGATAGATAATATAATAATGATCAAAATTTAAATTAATAAACTATTAATAAAAAGATTGATATTAATTAAAAAATATTTACAAAGCCCAAATTGATTCAAAATTAAAGTAAAATATATTACTGGATAATAATTTTTAATTTTTTAATTTTTACTTCTTTTATAAGCATATATTTTTTTTGATTAAAAATAAATTAATTAAAATATATATGTCGCTCTCATAATTTAATTTGTAATAAATATTTCTATAAAAATAAACTAATAAATAATTAAAATGAATATTTAAAATAATAATAAATAGAAATAAAAATTAGATTTATTAATTATTAAGTAGTATATAGCAGTTTAAGGGTTTATGTATTTAGGTATTATGAGGTTTAGCAGTTTACTGATTTAACTCTGTATGCATTTAGTGGTTTATAGGTTTTATCAAAAAAATAAAATAATAAAAAATTTATTATTATTATTTTTTGATATTTTAAAAGGTTATAATCATTGAAAATATAATAATTTTTTAATATTTTTTAAATGTGAATACAATATTTAGTTATAATAATCATTATATTTATATATCATATAAATTAAATATAGACAAATTTATTGATAAATATTTTAATAATGATCAAAAAATTAAATTAATAATCTATTATTAATAAGATAGATATCAATTAAAATATAATTACAAAACCTAAAATGATTCAGAAGAAAAGCAAAATATATTACTATATAATAATTTTTTGTTTTGAAATTTTTTTTTCTTTTAAAAAGTTTATCTATAATTTTTTGATGAAAAATAATTTATATAAATTATATTTGTCTAACTCAATTTATTTTGTAATTAATATTTATATATAAATAAACAAATAAATAATTAAAATGAATATTTAAAATTATAATGAAAAAAAAATGAGATTTATTATTTATTATTTAGGGATACCTGTTTAATTTAAATTAGATCTGTCTCACAAATAATTTATTTTGTTATTTAAATTTCTATAAAATAAATTGATAAATAATTAAAATAAAAATTTAAAATTATACTGAATAAAAATTAAAATGAGATTTATGATTTATTATTAATGTATACCAGTATAATGATTTAAGTATTTATAGGTTTTTTTGTTAGGAGTTTAGCGATTTATGTTTTTAGGCTTTTACTGGTTTATAGGTTTTATTTAAAAAAATAAAATAACAAAAAAAATTTCAATAATTTTTTATCATTTTCATAGGTTATAACATTTGAAAATATAATAATATTTAAAATTTTTTGAAATTTAAATAAAATACTTTGTTATAATAATATTAATAATTATATATCATATAAATTTAATATAAATAATTTTATTGATAGATATTATAATAATGATCAAATTTTAAATTTATAAACTATTAATATTAAGATAGATATTAATTAAAAAATATTTACAAAACCCAAATTGATTCAAAATTAAAGTAACTTATATTACTTGATAATAATTTTAATTTTTAAATTTATACTTCTTTTATAAGCGTATATTTTTATTAGATAAATAATATATTATTTAAATTATATTTGTCCCACTCATAATTTATTTTGTAATAAATATTTCTAAATAAATACAGTAATAAATAATTAAAATGAATATTTAAAAATATAATAAATAGCAATAAAAATAGATTTATTAATTATTAAGTAGTATTTAGCGGTTTAATGGTTTATGTATTTAGGCATTACGAGAATTAGAAGTTTACTGATTTAATTTTATATGCATTTAGTATGGCTGCTCACGGGACTCGGAGATTAGGGACCCGACCCGAAGTCTTGTCCCGAAATAATCATGACAGAGAAAAATCTGTTGACTTTCACTTTTCCCATCCCGTTCTAACAAGTATTTTTTCATTTGGGATGGTTCCGGATCTTAAGCAAAATCCATCTCGACAACCGTACCGTACTAAAAATCTGATACTTGAACCAGGAATATATATATATATATATATATATATATAATTATATAACATGAAGATGCCACCAATTCCAATACTGCCCATCCAATTCAGATGCACCTATTGCTATTTCGGCCAGTTCTTGGGCACCTCACGCCATTCGAGCCTTGTTCATTTAGGTCCAGCACTTGTCTGATGCACTTCTGATTGCCTCCACCATGTCTCAGATGCCACCAGCCTTTTGGTTTGTTTTCAAACAAGAATTGAGTGATTAATTATTATTATTATGTGTCTCAGTCAGTTTTATTGAGTATTGGTTGTGGTGTGTGGTTGGCCGAATGAGTGGGCCAAATGTATTACAGTCAGTTTTGTAGAGCTTGCTTGTTTGAAATATTTATATGTATTTATGCTTAACATATCATATTAATTAATGGCAATGCAGATTACACAATCCAGGGGTAAACAAAAAATACAATAAATTGAAGATGATCACATCTCAAATAATCAAAGTACTGGTAAATCCAATCATCATCATTTCACGAACCCTCCTATTGTTATGGCAGGTTCTTCAATTCCAATTGTAAAAGAAAGTCAAGGTACATCTGAACCTCAAACTCATAAAAAGTATAAGTCTGCTGTTTGGGAAACTTATTAGATATTAGTTGATTCAGAGAAAAATGAAACTGGTAGGGCAGCTTGAATATGGTGTAGGAAAGAATATTTGGCAAAAAGTGATCAAGCTACTTCATGTTTATGGAAATACTTGAGAGAGACTTGTAAGAAATTTATACCCAAAAAAGAATTAATAGAAGCTTACAAAGGTAAAGACAAGGCTTAATCTTTGTTGAGTTTCACTAAAGGTACTAGTTCAGAGAATAACAAATTAACTTGTTGGCAATTTGATCAATGACAAGTTAGGGAGGCTTGGTGAAAATGATCATAATTGCCTTTTTGTTTTGTTGAGAGGGATGAGTTTAAGGAGTTTTGTGAAGTTAGTGTGCCTCAATTTAAAATTCCATCTAGGCACTCTGTGTTGAGGTATTGTTTTTCTTTGTTTGTGAAGGAAAAGAAGAAATTATTTGATAGCATATCATCTCATTGTTGTAGAGTTTCATTGACTACTCACACTTGGATGAGCATTCAATATTTATCTTATATATGTTTGACTGATTATTTCATTGATTCTCAATGGAATATGTATAAAAGGCTTTTGAACTTTTGTGTAATTAAAAGTCATTCAGGAGATTATATTAGAAATGCTATTAAGTTTTGCATGAATGATTGGGGGTTGGGAAAGTTGATGTGCATTACTGTTGACAATGCATCAAATAATGATGTTGTAGTTGTTTAATTGAAAAAAGGCTTGTGAAGAAAGGTGTTGTACCTTTGAGATGCGAGCATTTTCATATGAGATGTTGTGCTCATATCCTGAACGTAATTGTCAGAGATGGCATTGCAGTAGTTGAGGGTGCTTTTCAAAAAATTAGAGGTGTGGTGAAATATATGAGGAGCAGTCCTAAAAGATTATATATGTTTAAGTTATGTGTTGAAGAAGCAAACTTGACATATGGATCTTCATTGCAATTAGATTGTCCTACAAGATGGAATTCAACTTTTTTGATGCTACAAACTGATATAAAATATCAAAAAGAATTTGATAAGTTGGAGGACAAAGACAAAATGTTTTTGAAGTAGTTTGGTTCAAACATTCCAACTGAGAGAGACTTAACAAATGCCAAAATTTTGGCTCGTTTCTTCAAAACTTTTCATGAGGTAACTTGTAAATTTTCTGGCTAATTATATTCTACCTCTAGTGTTTATTTTCCTGAGATTATTTGAATTTTGAAAAAAAATGAGCTTTGTGAATATAGTAGAGATACGATGGTGTCTGAAGTGGGTATCAAAATGAGGCATAAATTCAACAAATATTGGGGTTCTCTTCAGTCAACAAATATTATGCTTTTTGTAGCAGTAGTGTTGGATCCTAGATATAAGCTCAAATATCTCAAGGTTAAGTACACTTGCATTATGGAGATGAATTGGCTAAAAATTTGGTGAAAATGGTTTTAAATGCTTTAAATGAGATGATGGATGATTATAACGATTTAAATGAAGATGAATGAAAAGAAGATGATTTCTCTTCTACTGTGTTGAATAAAAATGATGATTTCTTTGATGGTAGTGATACTTATGTTGATGTTTTTTTTGTTGAATAGTAGAAAGAACAAGAAGTTGCAGCTTTGGAAGAGTTGGATAGGTACTTGGAGGACAAACTTGAAAAAAATAGAATTGATTTTGATCTTCTAGACTGGTGGAAGGTAAATGAGGTTAGGTATCCTTCTTTGGCAAATGTACAAGGGATGTATTTTCTATCCAAGCATATATTGTGGCCTTCGAATCTACATTTAGCACTGGGGGGATAACATTAAATAAATATAGGAGTTCTTTAACACCTATTACAGCTGAAGTTCTCATATATCTACAAGATTGGTTGAGAACTCAAACAAACCTATTGAAATTGAAGAATTAGTTCAAGACCTTGATGATAATGAATCAGGTTAGTATACAAATTTGTATATTTTAATTTCACTTTCACTTATTTTATTCATTCAATTTAATAAAAATATTGTTCAATATCAATTTTCAGAGGGGTCACATGATCCAAATATTCTTCCAACTATAGTTGGCCAACTAAATTTGAATGGGTGTATTAAATTTTATAAGGTAATATTTTGTTTTTTTATTACTCTTTCATCTCAGAAATTTATGTATACATGATTAATACATTTTCATCTTTGGTTGTCCTTCTACAATGGAGGAAGAATAGGGAGGAGTTGTAGAATAGATAATTAATTGGGTTTAGATTTTCATTGCTGTTCCGGGACAGACCTTTGAAATGATTATTATCATGGTTGTTATTAGTTGTATTTTTTTGTTATATTAAGCTGCCTAATTTTAGCAATTACTTAAGTAGTAATTGCTGCTTCCAATGTTTGTGGTCATCTTTAGCTATTCCTTAATATTTTAAGTAATTGTTCAAAAAATGTAGTATTGCTATAATGGTTAACTTTAACTCGGCTGAACAAAGCAAACTTGTGAAAAAACAAAGAACCAAATTAAGCACACAACTCTGTCCTGCTCTATTTAACATTTATATCCTTTTCTGCACATCAAAGATTTTGACAAGGGAATAGAACTCATTTGTGGTATTCACCCTATTTGACAAAACAAAATTGTCCCAATTTGAGTTTGATAGATACATAACTAAGGAATGATAAATAGTACAACAAAAGGTTTCGACATGAACTAACTTGGCCGGTTTGAAGAAAATAAATTGAAAAAAAATGTCTGAACTCTGTTCCGTCCCGGAACCATTTTATCCTACTCAAAATTCCCGATCTCCGTCCCATCCTGTCCCGATATTTTCAACCTCTGGGACGGGTCTGGATCTTCAAAAAAAAATCTCCCAACTGTGGGAAGAGACAGCAGATTTGTAATCCCCATCTCGTACCGTCTCATGAGCACCCCTAGCATTGAGTGATTTATAGGTTTTATTTAAAAAATAAAATAACAAAAAATTTATTTTTATTATTTTTTGATATTTTCAAAGGTTGTAACCTTTGAAAATATAATAATTTTTAAATTTTTTTTCAAATGTGAATATAATATTTAGTTATTCTAATCATTATATTTATATATTATATAAATTCAATATAAACAATTTTATTGATAAATATTCTAATAATAATCAAAAAATAAATTAATAATACATTAATAATAAGATAGATATTAATTATAATATAATTACAAAACATAAAATGATTCAAAGCAAAGAAAAATATATTACTATATAATAATTTTTTGTTTTTGAATTTTTTCTTCTTTTAATAAGTTTATGTGTATATTTTTAATGAAAAATAATTTATATAAATTATATTTGTCTAACTCATAATTTATCTTGTAATTAATATGTATATATAAATAAAAAATTAATAATTAAAATGAATATTTAAAATTATAATAAAAAAATGAGATTTATTATTTATTATTTAAGGATACTGGTTTAATTTAAATTAGATCCGTCTCACTAATAATTTATTTTGTAATTAATATTTCTATAAAAATAAACTGATAAATAATTAAAAGAAAATTTTAAAATTATACTGAATAAAAATAAAATGAGATTTAAGATTTATTATTATTGTATACCAGTTTAATAGTTTAAGTATTTAGAGGTTTTGTCGTTAGAAGTTTAGAGATTTATGTTTTTAGGCTTTTAGTGGTTTATAGGTTTTATATAAAAAAATAAAATAACAAAAAAAATTTCTATAATTTGTTATCTTTTTCATAGGTTATAACCTTTGAAAATATAATAATATTTACAATTATTTGAAATGTGAATACAATATTTAGTTTTAATATTATTAATAATTATATATCATATAAATTCAATATAAATAATTTTATTGATAGATAATATAATAATGATCAAATTTTAAATTAATAAACTATTAATAAAAAGATTTATATTAATTAAAAAATATTTACAAAACCCAAATTGATTCAAAATTAAAGTAAATTATATTAATGGATAATAATTTTTAAATTTTTACTTCTTTTAGAACCGTATATTTTTTTTTATTAAAAATAAATAAATTAAATTATATTTGTCGCACTCATACTTTATTTTGTAATAAACATTTCAATAAAAATAAACTAATAAATAATTAAAATGAATATTTAAAATTATAATAAATAGAAATAAAAATTAGATTTATTAATTATTAAGTAGTATATAGCAGTTTAATGGTTTATGTATTTAGGCATTATGGGGTTTAGGAGTTTATTGATTTAACTGTGTGTGCATTTAGTGGTTTATAGGTTTTATTTAAGAAAAAAAATAAAAAAAATTATTTTTATTATTTTTTGATATTTTCAAAGTTTATAACCTTTGAAAATATAATAATTTTTAATTTTTTTTCAAAAGTGAATAAATATTTATTTATAATAATCATAATAATTATATATCATATAAATTCAATATAAATAATTTTATTTATAGATATTCTAATAATTATCAAAAAATAAATTTAAAATCTATCATGAATAAGATTAATATTACTTAAAATATAATATCAAAACCTAAAATGATTCAAAAGCAAAGCAAAATATATTAATTAATAATAATTAATTGTTTTTAAATTTTTATTCTTTTTATAAGCTTATATATTTTTTGATGAAAAATAATTTATATAAATTATATTTTTAACTCAAAATTTTTTTTATATTTAATATATATAAATAAACAAAAAACTAAACAATCAAAATAAATTTTTTAAATTAAAATGAAAACAAATAAAAATGAGATTTATTAATTATTATTTAGGGGATACCTTTTAAAACGATTATCTATATAGGGGTATCGGGATTTTGTAGTTTAGTGATATAAGTGTTTAGGCATCTAGTGATTTATAGTTATAATCTTTGAAAATATAAAAATATTAAAATTTTTTTCAAAAGTGAATACAATATTTAGTTATAATAATTATTAAATTTATATATCATATAAATTAAATATAACTATATTTATTTATAAATATTCTAATAATGATCAAAAAATAAATTAATAATCTATTATTAATAATGTTAGATATCAATTAAAATATAATTACAAAACCTAAAATGATTCATAAACAAAGTAAAATATATTACTATATAATAATTTTATGTTTTTAATTTTTTTCTTCTTTTAATAAGTTTATCTATATTTTTTTGTTGAAAAATAATTTATATAAATTATATTTTTTTATCTTATAATTTATTTTGTATTTATTATTTATATAAAAATAAACATATAAATAATTAAAATGAATATTTAAAATTATAATGAAAAAAAATAAAAATGAGATTTATTATTTATTATTTAGGATATACGTGTTTAAAAAAATTTATCTATTTAGGGTTTTCGAGATTTAGAAGTTATTGATTTAAGTATTTAGGTATTTAATGGTTTATAGCTTTTATCTAAACAATGAAATAACAACAAATTTATTTTTGATATTTTTTCAAAATTTAAAATGTCAACATTTGAAAATATAATAATTTTAAATTTTTTTAAAAATGTGAATATAATATTTAGTAATAATAATTATTATAACTATATATAATATAAAATAAATATAAACAATTTTATTGATAAATATTATATCAATTATCAAAAAATAAAATAATAAACTATTATTAATATGATACATATAAATTAAAATATAATTAAAAAACCTAAAATGATTCAAAATCAAAGTAAAATTTATTACTAAATAATAATTTTTTTTAGTATTTGCATCATTTTATATGCTTATATATTTTTTTGATGGAAAATATATTATTTAAATTATATTTGTATCACTTATAATTTATTTTGTAATTAATATTTCTATAAATTATTTAAATTATATATAAGGTTTACGAGTTTAAAGGTTTAGGTATTTAGGGGCTTCGGGGTATAGTAGTTTAGAGATTTATGTATTTAGGCATTTAATGGTTTATATGTTTTATTTAAACAATAATATAACAAAAAATTTATTTTTGTTATTTTTTCTCATTTTTGAAGGTTATAACCTTTGAAAATATAATAATTTTTAAATTTTTTTTATATGTGAATACTATATTTATTTATGATAATCTTAATTATTATATATCATGTTAATTCAATATAAACAATTATATTGATAGATATTATATTAATGATCAAAAAATAAATTAATAAACTATTATTAATAAGATATATATTTTTTAAAATATATTCACAAAATCTAAATTTATTCAAAATCAAAGTAAAATATAATACTAAATAATAACTTTTTGATGTTTTGCTTATTTTTATAAGTTTAGATTTTTTGTTATTAAAAGTAAATTATTTAGATTATATTTGTCTTCCACATAATTTATTTTTAATTTATAATTCTATAAAAATAAACTAATAATTAATTAAAATGAATATTTTAAATTATAATGAATACAATTAAAATTGAGATTTAATATTTATTATTCGGGATATACTAGTTTAATGGTTTAAGTTTTAGGTGTTTTGGGGTTTAGTGATTTAAGTGTTTAGGACTTGAGTGATTTATAGTTTTTATTTAAAGAATTAAAAAATAAAAAATTAAATTTTTTAATTTTTTTAATTTTTTTAATTTTTTTAATTTTTTTAATTTTTTTAATTTTTTTAATTTTTTTAATTTTTGAAGGTTATAACCTTTGAAAATATAATAATTTTTAATATTATTTAAATGTTAATATAATATTTAGTTATAACATTCTTAATAATTATATATAATGTAAACTCAATATTAAAAATTTTATTAATAGATATTATAATAATGATCAATAAAAATTTAATAAACTATTATTAATAAGAATGATATAAATTAAAATATAATTCTAAAAACTAAAATGATTCAAAATCAAAATAAAATATATTAAAAAATAATAAATTTTTGTTTTTAAAATTTTGCCTCTTTTTATAAGCATATATTTTTTTTTTGATAAAAAATAAATTATTTAAAATAAATCTGTCTCGCTAATAATTTTTTTTGTAATTAATATATCTATAAAAATAAACTGATAAAAAATTAAAATAAAAATTTAAAATTATACTTAATAAAAATTAAAATGAGATTTATAATTTATTATTAATGTATACCAATTTAATAGTTTAAGTATTTAGAAGTTTTGTCGTTTAGGAGTTTAGTGATTTATTTTTTTAGGCATTTAGTGGTTTATATGTTTTATTAAAATAATAAAATAAAAAAAAATTTGTAAATTTTTCTCATTTTCATAGGTTATAACATTTGAAAATATAATAATATTTAAAATTTTTTGAAATCTGAATACAATATTTAGTTATAATAATTTTAATATTATATATGATATAAATTAAATATAAATATTTTATTGATAGATATTATAATAATGATCAAAAATTAATTTTAATTATTCACTATAATTTTAATTTTAATTATATATCAGTTTATTTTTATAGAAATATTAATTACAAAATAAATTATTAGTGAGACAGATCTAATTTAAATTAACCCGCTATATCCTAAATAATATGAATAAATCTCATTTTTTTTCATTTTAATTTTAAATATTCAAATATAATTATTTATTTGTTTATTTTTATATAAATATTAATTACAAAATAAATTATGAGTTACACAAATATAATTTATATAAATTATTTTTCATTAAAATAATATAGATAAACTTTTTAAATGAAAAAAAGATTTTCAAAACAAAGAATTATTATATAGTAATATATTTTGCTTTGCTCCTGAATCATTTTAGGTTTTGTAAATATATTTTAATTGATATCTATCTTAAGTTATTTTTTCATCATTATTAGAATATTTATCAATAAAAATGTTTATATTGAATTTATATAATATATAAATATAATGATTATTATAACTAAATATTGTATTCATTTTTGAAAAAAATTCTAAAATTATTATATTTTCAAATGTTTAACCTTTGAAAATGTGAAAAAAAAAATTTTTTTTTGTTATTTCATTTTTTAAATAAAACCTATAGATCATTAAATGCTTACTTACTTAAATCAGTTAGCTCATAGATCCCAAAACCCCTAAATGATAAACCTTTTAACAGCTATATACTTCTTAATAAATAATAAATCTCATTTTTATTTCTATTTATTATAATTTTAAATATTAATTTTAATTATTTATAGTTTAATTTTTTTGAAAGATTAATCACAAAATAAATTTCTAGTGAGACAAATATTATATAAATAATTTAATTTAATAAAAAAATATAAGTTTATAAAAAGAAAGAAAATTATTAAAATTAAATATTATTATTTAGTAATATATTTGATTTGATTTTGAATCATTTTGTGTTATGTAAATATATTTTAATTAATATAAATATTATTAATAATAGTTTATTAATTTAATTTTTGATCATTATTATAATATCTATCATTAAAATTATTTTTATTGAATTTATATGATATTTAATTAGTAAGATTAATATAATTATACGTGGTATTCACATTTCAAAAAATTTTAAAAATTATTTTATTTTCAAAGGTTATAACCTTTGAAAATCAGAAAAAATCGAAAATAGAATTTTAAATTTTTATTATATAAATAAAACCTATAAACCACTAAATAATCAAACCATTAAACCGGTATACCATATATAATAAATCATAAATCTAATTTTAATTTGCATTCATTATAATTTTAAAAATTCATTTTAATTATTTATTAGTTTATTTTTTATAGAAATATCAATCACAAAATAAATAATGAGTAGAACAAATATAATTTTAATAATATATTTTTAAACAAAAAAAATAAGCTTATATAAAGAAGTAAAAATTTAAAAACAAAAAATTATTATTTAGTAATATATTTTACTTTTATTTTGAATCATTATATATAGGTTTTGCAATTATATTTTAATTGCGATCAATCCTATTAATAATAGTTTATTAATTTATTATTTGATCATTTTTATAATATCAAACAATAAAATTACTTATATTCAATTAAAATGTCTTATAATTATTAAGTTATTATAACTAAATATTAAATTTACATTTGAAAAAAATTTAAAAATTATTATATTTTCAAAGGTTATAACTTTCAAAAATGATAAAAAATCACAAAAATAATTTATTATTATTTTATCATTTAAATAAAACTTATAAACCACTAAATGCCAAAACATTTAAATCTCTAGACTCCTAAAACCCAAAACCCCCTAAATACTTAAACCATTAAACCTATATAACCTAAATAATAAATAATAAATCTCATTTTTATTTGTATTCATTATAATTTTAAATATTCATTTTAATTAGTTTTTAGCTTATTTTTATAGAAATATTAATTACAAAATAAATAATGAGTGCGATAGATATAATTTAAATAAATTATTTTTTATGAAAAAAAATAACCTTATAAAAATAAGCAAAATTAAAAAAATTTAAAAAATTTTATTTAGTAATATAATTTACTTTGATTTTGATTTATTTTGGGTTCTGCAAATATATTTTAATTAATATCTATCTTATTAATAATATTTTATTAATTTATTTTTTGATCATTTTTATAATATATATTAATACATTTTTTTATCTTGAATCTACAACAAATATAATTATTAAGATTATTATAACTAAGTACTGTATTCATATTTTAGAAATATTAAAAAAATATTTTATTTTTAAATGTCATAACCTTTGAAAATCACGAAAATTCATAGAAATAAATGTTTTGTTATTTCATTGATTAAATAAAACCTATAAACATGAAAATGTGTCAACATAGAAATCAATAAACTCCTTAACCACAAAACCACAAAAAACTTAAACAATTAAATAGTTATACCCTAAATAATAATTAATAAATCTCATTTTTATTAGAATTCATTATAATTTTAAATATACATTTTAATTATTTATTAGTTTAATTTTATAGAAATATAAATTAAAAAATAAATTATGAGTGAGACAAATATAATTTAAATAATTTATTTTTCATCAAAAAATATATAGGCTTATAATTGGATACAAAAATTTAAAAATTTAAAATTAATATTTAGTAAAAATTTCACTTTGATTTTGAGTCATTTTAGGTTTTGAAAATATATTTTAAACAATATTTATCTTATTAATAATTGTTTATTATTTTTATATGATCATTATTATAATATATATCAATAAAATAGTTTATATTGAATTTATATGATATATAATTATTATGATTATTATAACTTCATATTATAGTCACTTTTCAAAGAAAAAAAAATAAATTATTATATTTTCAAAGGTTATAACATTCAAAAATGAGAAAAAATAACAAAAATAAATTTTTTGTTATTTTATTTTTTATATAAAACCTATAAACCACTAAATGACTAAATTCTAAAATGACTAAACTCCTAAACCCCGAAGCCCATAAATACTTAAAACATTAAATTAGTATAGTCCAAATAATAAATCACAAATCTAATTTTTATTAGTATTCGTTATAATTTTAAATATTCATTTTAATTATTTAGCAGTTTATTTTTATAGAAATATTAATTACAAAATAAATTATTAGTGCCACATATATAGTTTAAATACTTTATTTTTCATTAAAAAATGCTTATAAAAAGGCAAATTTTTAAAAATAAATAATTATTATTTAATAATATATCTTATTTTGGTTTTGAATCATTTTAGATTTTACAATTATATTTTAATTTATATCATTCTTATAAATACTAGTTTATTAATTTATTTATTGATCATTATTATAATATCTATTAATAAAATTTTTTATATTGAATTTATATGATATATGATTATTATGATTATTATAACTTCATATTTTATTCACTTTTCAAAAAAAAATTTAAAAATTATTATATTTTCAAAGGTTATAACATACAAAAATGAGAAAAAATAACAAAAAATAAATTTTTTGTTATTTTATTTTTTATATAAAACCTATAAACCACTAAATGACTAAATTCTATAATGACTAAACTCTTATACCCCAAAGCCCATAAATACTTAAAACATTAAATTACTATAGTCCGAATAATAAATCATAAATCTAATTTTTATTAGTATTCATTATAATTTTAAATATTCATTTTAATTATTTATCAGTTTATTTTTATAGAAATATTAATTACAAAATAAATTATTAGTGCTAAATATATAGTTTACCTAATTTATTTTTGATTAAAAAAATGCTGATAAAAAAAGGCAAATTTTTAAAAATATATAAATATTATTTAGTAATATATCTTATTTTGATTTTGAATCATTTTAGATTTTACAATTATATTTTAATTAATATCATTCTTATAAATATTAGTTTATTAATTTTTTTATTGATCATTATTATAATATCTATCAATAAAATTATTTATATTTAGTTTACATTTTATATAATTATTAAGATTATTATAACTAAATATTATATTCACATTTAAAAAAAATTAAAATTATTATATTTTCAAAGGTTACAACTTTCAAAAATTAAAAAATTGAAAAAATTAAAATTTTTTGTTTTTTAATTCTTTAGATAATAACTATAAATCACTAAAGGTCTATACACTTAAATCACTAAACTCCTAAACCCAAAAATACCTAAATACTTAAACCATTAAACGGTATATCCTGAATAATAAATAATAAATTTCAATTTTATTTGTATTCATTATAAATTTTAAATATTCATTTTAATTATTTATTAGTTTATTATTATAGAATTATAAATTACAAAATAAATTATGAGTAAGACATATAATTTAAATAATTTATTTTTAATAACAAAAATATAAACTTATAAAAAAAGCAAAACATTAAAAAAATTATTATTTAGTAATATGTTTTACTTTGATTTGAATAAATTTAGATTTTGTAAATACTTTTCAAATAATATCTATTTTATTAATAATTATTTATTAATTTATTTTTTGATCATTATTATAATATCTAGCAATGTAATTATTTATATTGAATTTAAATTACTTATATTTATGATGATTATTATAAATAAATATTATATTTACATTTGAAAAAAATTTAGAAATTATTATATTTTCAAAAAAATAACCTTCAAAAATTAGAAAAAATAAAAAAAATAAATTTTATGTTATATCATTGTTTAAGTAAAACATATAAACCACTAAATCCCAAAACACTTAAATCTCTAAACTCCTCAACAAAAAAGCCCCTAAATACTTAAACCTTTAAACTTGTAAATCGTAATTATAATTTAAATAATTTATTAAAATAATAATTACAAAATAAATTATAAGTGATACAAATTTAATTTAAATAATTTATTTTTCACAAAAAAAAATATAAGCTGATTAAAAGAAGCAAAAACTAAAAAAAAAATTATTATTTAGTAATAAACTTTACTTTGATTTTGAATAATTTTAGGTTTTCAATTATATTTTAATTTATATCTATCATATTAATAATAGCATATTAATTTATTTTTTGATAATTGATTTAATATCTATCCATAAAATTCTTTATATTTTGTTTAGATTATATATAATTATAATGATTATTATTATAAAATATTGTATTCACTTTTTTAAAAAATTTTAAAATTATTATATTCAAAGGTTATAGCCTTTGAAAATGTGAGAAAATATCAAAAATAATATATTTGTTATTTCATTGTTTAAATAAATCCTAAAAACCACTAAATGCCTAAACACTTAAATCAATAACTCCTAAATCTCTAAAACCCAAAAAAGATAATCCTTTTAAACTAGTATACCTTAAATAATAAATAATAAATCTCAAAATTAATTTTTTCATTATAATTTAAAATATGCATTTTAATTATTTATTCGTTTATTTTTATATAAATATTAATTACAAAATAAATTATGACTTTGACAAATATAATTTATATAAATTATTTTTCATCAAAAAATATAAAAACTAAAATTTAATATATAGTAATTTATTTTGCTCTCCTTCTGAATCATTTTAGATTTTGTAATTATATTTTAATTGATATCTATCTTATTAACAATTATTTATTAATTTAATTTTTGATTATTATTAGAATATTTATCTATAAAATTGTTTAAATTGAATTTATATGATATATAAATATAATGATTATTATAACTAAATATTGAATTAACTTTTAAAAAAAATTAAATATTATTATATTTTCAATGATTATAACCTTTGGAAATATGAAAAAATAATCAAAATAATTTTTTTATTATTTTATTTTTTAAATAAAACCTATAAACCACTAAATGCATACACAGTTATATCAGTAAACTCTTAAACCCCGTAATGCCTAAATACATAAACCATTAAACCGCTATATACTACTTAATAATTAATAAATTAATTTATATTTCAATTTATTATTATTTTAAATATTCATTTTAATTATTTATTAGTTTATTTTTATAGAAATTTTTATTACAAAATAAATTATGAGTGCGACACATATAATTTAAATAATTTATTTTTAATCAAAATATATATATACACTTTTAAAAGAAGTATAAAAGAAGTAATATTAAAAATTAAAAATTATTATCAACTAATATATTTTACTTTAATTTTGAATCAATTTGGGTATTATAAATATTTTTTATTTAATATATATCTTATTATAAATAGTTTATTAATTTAATTTTTGATCATTATTATTATATCTATCAATAATATTGTTTATATTTATTTTATATGATATAGAATTATTATAATTATTATAACTAAATATTGTATTCATATTTCTAAAAATTTTAAATATTATTAAAATTTCAAAGGTTATAACATTTGAAAATGACAAAAAATTACAATTTTTTTTGTTATTTTATTGTTTAAATAAAACCTATAAATAACTAAATGCCTAAAACCATAAATCGCTAAACTCCTAAATGACAAAACCTTAAAATACTAAAACCATTGAACTTGTATACATTAATAATAAATCTTAAATCTCATTTTAATTACAAAATAAATTATTAGTAAGACATATATAATTTAAATTAAACTAGTATACCCTAAATAATAAATAATAAATATTATTTTTTTTCATTATAATTTTTAATATTCATTTTAATTATTAATTTTTTTATTTTTATATAAATATTAATTAAAAAATAAATTATGAGTTAGACAAATATAATTTATGTAAATTATTTTTAATCAAAAAAATATAGATAAACTTTTTAAAATAAAAAATATTTCAAAACAAAAAATTATTATATAGTAATATATTTTGCTTTCCTTATGAATCATTTTATGTTTTGTAATTATATTTTAATTGATATCTATCTTATTAATAATAGATTATTAATTTATTTTTGATCATTATTAGAATATTTATCACTAAAATTATTTATGTTGAAATATGATATATAAATATATTGATTATTATAACAAAATATTGAATTCACTTTTGAAAAAAATTTAAAAATTATTAAAATTTCAAAGGTTATATCCTTTGAAAATATCAAAAAATAATAAAAATAAATGTTTTGTTATTTTATTTTTTAAATAAAACATATAAACAACTAAATTCATACACAATTAAATCGATATACACCTAAACCCCATAATACCTAAATACATAAACCATTAACCGGCTATATAATACATAATAATTAAAAAATCTAATTTTAATTTCTATTTATTATAGTTTATATATTCATTTTAATTATTTAAATTTTAATTTTTATAGAAATATTTTTTATAAAATAAATTATGAGTGTGACAAATATAATTTATATAATTTATTTTTAATCAAAAAAATATATATGCTTTTAAAAGAAGTAAAAATATAAAAATTAATAATTATTATACAGTAATATATTTTACTATGATTTTGAATCAATTTGGGTTTTGTAAATATTTTTTATTTAATATCTATCTTATTATTAATATTTTATTAATTTAATTTTTGATCATTATTATAATATCTATCAATAAAATTATTTATATTGAATTTATATCATTTTAATTATTAATATTATTATAACTAAATATTATATTCACATTTCAAATAATTTTAAATATTATTATATTTTCAAAGGTTATAACCTATGAAAATGAGAAAAAATTACAAAATTTTTTTTGTTATTTTATTGTTTAAATAAAACCAATAAACCACTAAATGCCAAAAAACCTAAATCACTAAACTCTTAAAATACAAAACCTCTAAATAATTAAACCATTAAACTAGTATACATTAATAATAAATCATATATATCATTTTAATTTTTATTCAGTATAATTTTAAATTTTTATTATAATTATTTTTATTTTATATTTATAGAAATATTTATTACAAAATAAATTATTAGTAAGGCAGATTTAATTTAAATTAGATCGGTATACCCGGAATAATAAATAATAAATCTCATTACTTTTAATTATAATTTTAAATATTCATTTTAATTATTTATTTGTTTATTTTTATATAAATATTAATTACAAAATAATTTGAGTTACACAAATATAATTTATGTAAATTATTTTTCATCAAAAAATTATAGATAAATTATTTAAAAGAAAAAAAAATTTCAAAACAAAAATTTATTATATAGTAATATATTTTGAGTTCCTTATGAATCATTTTAGGTTTTGTAATTATATTTTAATTCATATATATCTTATTAATAATAGATTATTAATTTATTTTTTCGATAATTGATATCATATCTATCAATAAAATTTTTTATATTTAGTTTATATTATATATAATTATAATGATTCTTATTACTAAATATTGTATTCACATTTTTAAAAAATTTTTACTTATAATATTTTCAAAGGTTGTAACCTTTGAAAATGTGAGAAAATATCAAAAATAATTTTTTTGTTATTTCATTATTTAAATAAATCCTATAAACTACTAAATGATATTCATTTTAATTATTTATTCGTTTATTTTATTAAATATTAATTATAGTATAAATAATGAGTTAGACAAATATAATTTATATAAATTATTTTTCATCAAAAAATATAGATAAACTTATAAAAAGAAGAAAAAATTTCAAAACAAAAATTTATTATATAGTAAAATATTTTGCTTTCCTTATGAATCATTTTAGGTTTTGTAATTATATTTTAATTCATATCTATCTTATTAATGATAGATTATTAATTAATTTTTTGATCTTTATTAGAATATTTATCGATAAAATTATTTATATTAAATTTATATGAAATATAAATATAATGATTATTATAACTAAATATTGAATTCACTTTTGAAAAAAATTTAAAAATTATTATATTTTCAAAGGTTATAACATTTGAAAATATCAAAGGAATGATAAAAATAATTTTTTTGTTTATTTATTTTTTAAATAAAACCTCTAACTACTAAATGCATACATAATTAAATCAGGAAACTCCTAAACCTCGAAATGCCTAAATACATAAACCATTAAACCGCTATTTACTACTTAATAATTAATAAATCTAAATTTATTTCTATTTATTATAATTTTAAATATATTTTTTAATTATTTATTAGTTTATTTTTATAGAAATATTTATTACAAAATAAATTATGAGTGCGAGAAATATAATTTAAATAATTTATTTTTAATCAATAAAAGTATTTACCCTTATAAAATAAGTAAAAATTTAAAAATTTAAAATTATAATCAAGTAATATATTTTACTTTAATTTTGAATCAATTTGAGTTTTGTAAATATTTTTTTAATTAATATCTATCTTATTATTAAAAGTTTATTAATTTAATTTTTGATCATTATTATAATATCTATCAATAAAATTGTTTATATTGAATTTATATGATATATAATTATCAATATTATTATAACTAAATATTATATTCACATTTCAAAAAATTTTAAATATTATTATATTTTCAAAGGTTATGACCTATGAAAATGAGAAAAAATTACAATTTTTTTTATTATTTTATTGTTTATATAAAACCTATAAACCACTAAATGCCTAAAAACATAAATTGCTAAACTCCTAAATATCAAAACCTATAAATACTTAAACAATTAAACTGGTATACATTAATAAAAAATCATAAATTTTATTTTAATTTTTATTCAGTTTAATTTTAAATTTTTATTTTAATTATTTATCAGTTTATTTTTATAGAAATATTAATTACAAAATAAATTATTAGTTAGAAAGATCTAATTTAAATTAAACCGGTATACCCTAAATGATAAATAATAAAACTCATTTTTTTTCATTATAATTTTAAATATTCATTTTAATTATTTATTTATATATTTTTATATAAATATTAATTACAAAATAAATTATGAGTTAAACAAATATTATTTATATAAATTATTTTTCATCAAAAAAAATAGATAAATTTTAAAAAACAAATTTAAAAACAAAAAATTATTATATAGTAAAATATTTTGCTTAGATTTTGAATCATTTTAATATTTGTAATTATATTTTAAATGATATATATCTTATTAATAAAAGATTATTAATTTATTTTTTGATCATTATTAGAATATTTATCAATAAAAATATTTATATTGAATTTATATGATATATAAATTTAATAATTATTATAACTAAATATTGTATTCACTTATAAAAAATGTTTTAAAATTTTTATATTTTCAAAGATTATAACCTTTGAACATGTGAAAAAACAAAAAATATATATATTTTTTGTTATTTCATTGTTTAAATAAAACCTATACACTACTAAATGCCTAAACGCGTAAATCACAAAACTACAAAATCCTGATACCCCTATACACATAATCCTTTAAACTGGTATATACTAAATAATAATTAATAAATATCATTTTTATTTATTTTCATTATAATTTAAAAAAATCATTTTGATTTTTAGTTTTTATTTGTATATGTGTATTAATTATAAAATAAATTAGGAGTTAAAAATATAATTTATAAACATTATTTTTCATCAAAAAAATAGATAAGCTTATAAAAAGAATAAAAATTTAAAAACAAATAATAATTATTTAGTAATATATTTTGCTTTGCTTTTGAATCATTTTAGCTTTTGATTTTATATTTTAAGTAATATCAATCTTATTCATAATAGATTTTTTTTTTATTTTTTGATTATTATTAGAATATCTATCAATAAAATTGTTTATATTGAATTTATATAATATATAATTATTATAATTATTATAAATAAATATTGTATTCACTTTTGAAAAAAATTTAAAAATTATTATATTTTCAAAACTTATAACCTTAAAAAATGAGAAAAAATAATAAAGAAAATTTTTTTGTTATTTCATTTTTTAAATAAAACCTATAGATCATTAAATGATTACTTACTTAAATCAGTAAGTTGATATACCCCGAAACCCCTAAATACATAAACCTTTTAATATCTATATTCTACTTATTAAATAATAAATCTCATTTATATTTCTATTTATTATAATTTTAATATTCATTTTAATTAACTATAGTTTAATTTTTTGGAAAAATTAATTCGAAATAAATTTCGAATGAGACAAATAATATTTAAATAATTTATATTTAATCAAAAAAAATATAAGCTTTAAAAAAGAAGGAAAATGTATATTCATTTTAATTTAAATTAAATATTATTATTTAGCAATATATTTTGATTTGATTTTGAATCATTTTGTGTTACTTAAATATATTTTAATTAATATATAGATTTTTAATAATAGTTTGTTAATTTAATTTTTGATCATTATTATAATATCTATCATTAAAATTGTTTATATTTAATTTATATGATATATTATTAGTAAGATTAATATAATTATACATGGTATTCACATTTCAAAATATTTTAAAAAATATTTTCTTTTCAAAGATTATAACCTTTGAAAATCGTAAAAAATCAAAAAAAAATTATTTTTATTATATAAATAAAACCTATAAACCACTAAATGCCTAAAAACATAAATTGCTAAACTTCTAAATGACAAAACCCCTAAATAATTTAACCATTAAACCGCTATACTATATATAATAAATAATAAATCTCATTTTTATTAGTATTCATTATAATTTTAAACATACATCTTAATTATTTATTAGTTTATTTTTATTGAAATATAATTTAAAAAATTTATTTTTCATCAAAAAATATATAAGCATATATATGGATACAAAAATTTAAAAATTTAAAATTAATATTTAGTAAAATATATCACTTTTATTTTGAGTCATTTTAGGTTTTGAAAATATATATAAAACAATATTTATCTTATTAATAATTAGTTATTATTTTTTTATGATCATTATTATAATATATACCAATAAAATAATTTATATTGAATTTACATGATATTTAATTATTATGATTATTAAATTCATATTGTATTTACTTTTCAAAAAAAATTAAAAATTATTATATTTTCAAGGTTATATCCTTAAAAAATGTGAAAAAATAACAAAAATACTTTTTTTTTATTTTATTTTTTAAATTAAACCTATAAACGACTAAATGACTAAATACTAAAATGACTAAACTCCTAATCCCCGAAGCTCATAAATACTCAAAACATTAAATTAGTATAGTATAAATAATAAATCATAATTCTCATTTTTATTAGTATTCATTATAATTTTAAATATTCATTTTAAGTATTTATCAGTTTATTTTTATAGAAATATTAATTACAAAATAAAGTATTAGTGAGATAGATATAATTTAATTAATTTATTTTTCATCAAAAATATATATATGCTTATAAAAAGAGGCAAAATTTTAAAAATAAAAAATTAATTTTTATTAATATATCATATTTTGATTTTGAATCATTTTAGATTTTACAATTATATTTTAATTTATATCATTCTTATTAATACTAGTTTATTAATTAATTTATTGATCATTATTATAATATTTTTTAATAAATTATTTATATTTAGATTACATTATATAAAATTATTAAGATTATTATAACTAAATATTATATTCACATTTAAAAAAAATTAAAAATTATTATATTTTCAATGGTTATAACCTTCAAATATTAAAAAAAAAATCAAAAAATTAAATTTTTTGTTTTTTCATTCTTTAAATAAAAACAATAAATCACTAAAGGTTAAACAATTAAATCACTAACCTCCTAAACCACAAAACACATAAATACTTAAACCATTAAACCAGTATATCCTGAATAATAAATAATAAATCTCAAGTTTATTTGTATTCATTATAATTTTAAATATTCATTTTAATTATTTATTAGTTTATTATTATAAAATTATAAATTACAAAATAAATTATGAGTAAGACAAATATAATTTAAATAATTTATTTTTAAAAACAAAAATATTAACTTATAGAAAAAGCAAAACATTAAAAAAATTATTATTTAGTAATATATTTTACTTTGATTTTGAATAAATTTAGATTTTGCAAATATATTTTAAATAATATCTATCTTATTAATAATAGTTTATTAAATTTTTTTTGATCATTATTATAATATCTAGCAATGTAATTATTTATATTGAATTTAAATGACTTATAATTGATAATATTATTATAACTTAATATTATATTTACATTTGAAAAAAATTTAAAATTATTATATTTTCAAATGTTATAACCTTTGAAAATGTGAAAAAATATCAAAAATAATTTTTTTGTTATTTCATTGTTTAAATAAAACCTATAAACCACTAAATGCCTAAAAACATAAATCGCTAAACTACTAAACGACAAAACCTCTAAATACTTAGACCATTAAACTGGTATACATTAATAATAATTCATAAATCTCATTTTAATTTTTATTTAGTATAATTTTTATATTTTATTTTAATTATTTAATAGTTTATTTTTTAGAAATTTTAATTACAAAATAAATTATTAGTCAGAGAGATATAATTTTAATTAAACTGGTATACCCTAAATAATAAATAATAAATATCATTTTCATTATAATTTTAAATATTCATTTTAATATTTATTTGTTTATTTTTATATAAATATTAATTACAAAATAAATTATGAGTTATACAAATATAATTTATATAAATTATTTTTCACCAAAAAAATATAGATAAACTTTAAAAAAAAATTTCAAAACAAAAAATTATTATATAGTAATATATTTTGCTTTGATTCTTAATCATTTTTGGTTTTGTAATTATATTTTAATTAATATCCATCTTATTAATAATAGATTATTATTTTATTTTTTGATAATTATTAGAATATTTCTCAATAAAATTATTTATATTGAATTTATATGAAATATAAATGTAATGATTATTATAACTAAATATTGAATTCACTTTTGAAAAAAAATTAAAAATTATTATATTTTCAAAGGTTATAACCTTTGAAAATATCAAAAAATAATAAAAATAAATTTTTTGTATTTTATTTTTTAAATAAAACCTATAAACCACTAAATGCATGCACAATTAAATTAGTAAACTTTTAAACCCCGTAATACCTAAATACATAAACCATTAAACTGCTATATAATACATAATAATTAATAAATCTAATTTTTATTTCTATTTATTATAATTTTAAATATTAATTTTAATTATTTATTAGTTTATTTTATAGAAATATTTATTACAAAATAAATTATGAGTGCGACAAATATAATTTAAATAATTTATTTTTAATCAAAAAAGATATATACGCTTATAAAAGAAGTAAAATTTAAAAATTATAATTATTATTCAGTAATATATTTTACTTTAATTTTGAATCAATTTGGGTTTTCTAAATATTTTTTAATTAATATCTATCTTATTATTAATTGTTTATTAATTTAATTTTTGATAATTATTATAATATCTATCGATAAAATTGTTTATATTGAATTTATATGATATATAATTATTAATATTATTATAACTAAATATGGTATTCACATATCAGAAAATCATAAATTTTATTAATTTTAAGAGGTTATAACCTCTGAAAATGAGAAAATATTGCGACTTTTTTATTGTTTTTTTATTGTTTAAATAAAACCTTTAAAATACTAAATGCCTAAAAACATAAATCTTTAAACTCCTAAATGTCAAAACCATTAAACTAGTATACATTAATAATAAATTATAAATCTCATTTTAATTCTTATTCAGTATAATTTTAAATTTTTATTGTAATTATTTATCAGTTTATTTGGATAGAAATATTAATTACAAAATAAATTATTAGTGAGACAGATCTAATTTTAATTAAAATAGTATCCCTAAATAATAAATAATAAATCTCATTTTTTTCATTATTATTTTAAATATTCATTTTAATTATTT
This sequence comes from Sapria himalayana, assembly GCA_029783825.1. Taxonomy (NCBI): domain Eukaryota; kingdom Viridiplantae; phylum Streptophyta; class Magnoliopsida; order Malpighiales; family Rafflesiaceae; genus Sapria; species Sapria himalayana. The sequence continues at coordinate 30,757 of JAREIK010002696.1, forward strand.
ATTTGTTTATTTATATATAAATATTAATTACAAAATAAATTGATCTAGACAAAAATAATTTATATAAATTATTTTTCATTAAAAAAGTATAGATAACATTTTTAAAAGAAAAAATTTTTAAAAACAAAAAATTATTTTATAGTAATATATTTTGTTTTTCTTCTAAATCATTTTAGGTTTTGTAATTATATTTTAATTTATATCTATCTTATTAATAATAGATTATTAATTTATTTTATGATCATTATTAGAATATTTATCAATAAATATATTTATATCGAATTTATATCATATATAAATTTAATAATTATTATAACTAAATATTGTATTCACTTTTGAAAAAAGTTTTAAAATTTTTATATTTTCAAAGATTATAACCTTTGAACATGTGAAAAAATAAAAAAAAAATATTTTTTTGTTATTTCATTATTTAAATAAAACTAATAAATCACTAAATGCCTAAACACTTAAACACTAAACTACAAAATCCCGATACCCCTATATAGATAATCCTTTAAACCGGTATACCCTAAATAATAATTAATAAATCTCATTTTTATTTGTTTTCATTATAATTTAAAAAAATCATTTCGATTGTTAAGTTTTTTATTTATATATATATATTAATTATAAAATAAATTATGACTTAAAAATATTTATATAAAAATTAGTTTTCATCAAAAAATGGATAATCTTTTAAAAAGAATAAAAATTTAAAAACAAATAATTATTATTTAGTAATTTATTTTGCTTTTCTTTTGAATCATTTTAGCTATTTCAACACATAGGGGTACCACTTTGGTTTAGTCTGTTAGCGTACATGAGTCAAATTACCTTTGATAGCCCAGTGATTCAACATCAAATATGATGAGACATAATAGAGATAAAGTAAAAGCTCCTATTATTTTGGTTAGAGCTTTAGCAATCATTCTAGAGTTGATAGAGGAACAAAATAAATTATTTTAATTATTCAGTATAATTTTAATTATTTATCAGTTTATTTTATAGAAATATTAATTACAAAATAAATTCATATTAAGTTGGTAATTGAGAGATTTGATTACTCAGGATGTAATATCTATACTAGGAAAGAGAGACATACTTAACCTTCTAAAACTAGAGTTGAGCCTAACGAGTATCCAAGCAATCCTACAACCTATCCCTCTGATCTTGATATTTCAATCATTGTCTAGAAGGGACAAATGAGTTGTCTTAAACACTCAGTTTCATAGGTTTTATCTATGTTTATTCTTTTGTTTCTTATATTACTTCTCTTGATGGTACTAGAATACTAAAGTCTCATCCTAAGATATTATCTTTTCTAGGATGGCGGGAGGCCATGATGGAAGAAATACATGTCCCTCACTCTGATGGGTCATGGTGACTAGTTACATAGCTTTTGAAAGGTCTATTATTGATTGCAAATGGATGTTCACAATAAAGATATTTCTAGTTGTGAAGGTTGATCATCTTAAAGAAAGACTTATAGCGAAGAGATATACTTAGATATTTAGAATGACTACTAGGATACTTACTCTCTAGTAGCCAAGTTGATATTGGTATATATTTTTTTATTTTCGTGCAACATCTCACAATTATAGGATACATCAACTAGATATGAAGAATATATTTCTTTCAGTGACCTTAAGGAGGTGTAAATGGAGTCTCCAAAAAAGTTTTTGAGTATTACAATCATATGCGGTTTCTAGATTGTGGAAGGTATTATACATCTTAAAGCAATTATCATGAGTCTGATTTGTAAGATTTTCACAAGTTACCACCTAAGTTGGGTTACACATGTGTCACTAATTTTTCTCTATTGTTCCAAAAAAATCCTCATGATAAGTTAATTTTGCTAATTTCCTATGTTAATGATTTTCTGATTTTGGACATGACTGAATTGGGAACCATCCAACTCAATGAGTACATTCAATCATAATTTTAGAAAAATATCCTTGAGATGCTTAGATACTTTATTGGTATATGCATGAAATATTCGAGCTCATTCTTGTCACAAAAGAGATATGTAATTAATATTCTTAAAGATATTTGTTAGTCAAGATTGACCTAGCAAATATATTTTGTGTTGTACTCTAGAATATATTTTTATTGATATGAGTACCAATTTCACTTCTGATCCAATATCTTTACTTGACTCTATTACTTATAGGAGAATCATTGGAAATATTAATTATATAACTTTAATTAGACCAGATATAGTATATGCAATTATTCTAGTTATTCATTTCTAAGATTTTTCTTAGAAGGTTAACCTTGAGTCAGTTTTTTGCATACTAAAATATGTGAAGAAGTCTCTAGGTTTTGAGATCTCTTTTAGGAATCATGGATAGTTATTGATAGCTGGATGTTGTGAACTTGTATAAACTAATGTGATAGGGACTACTATGGTTATTTTTAATTTGTTATTATTATAGTATATTTTATTTTATTTTATTTCATATTTTATTCATTAAAGCACTTGGCTATCTGTTGCTTCAATCACATTTGTCTATTATATAAAGATTTGGAATGAATGTTATTTGTCATTGAGAATTATTATTTTATTTTAATATATGTTTGTTAAGTTTAATACTCAAGTTGCACGTGCAATTATGTGCAATGCAAGATGTTGGTGTGTATACATGCGGATACAATTTAAGTGTATCATTAAAAAATTTTTAAAAATTTTAAAAATAAAAATCCTACATTTCAATCATATTCAATTATTTTGGCTTCGATAATTTTATTAGTTATATAATTGAATATAAGATATTGATTACCAATATCAGGCATATTAAATCAAAATGATGTTTAATATCAAGATGATGTTTTTAGGCCTATTGACTTATATAAATTATAAAATTGTTGTAGTTTGCTGGATGTATTAATAGATTTTTTTAGGTTTATCTTTTAATCAAGCTAATTTGCTTGGAAAATAAGGATGGATGCTCTAACATTGGGGACACAAATTTGATCCTCATGGATGCTAGATACATTTCGACGAGGTGCTTACCAAATCAACTATCATGCAGTTAGGATGTGAATCTTACTATTTTGACCTTGGGGCCCCAAGGTCCAAATATTAGTTAAAGAATATTATGAGTTGGGCTTAGGGAGAGAGAGTGGGGGACAAAAAAAATATTATATACGAGTTAAAGTGCAAAATAAAAAAGATAAATGTAGTGTATGTATACAATGCAAAATTAAATAGCATTACTTTTGTAGTTTCAATGTTTGCTAAATATAGACTAGTCAAATATTGATTATAAATTATAATTTACACAATTTGTTTTCCTTTCAAACATTTAGAATCAAAGAAAAAAATTAACAAAATTTAAGTTTGAAGAAATAAATACACACACACACACACACATATACAAGAAGGAGAATGAGAAGAAAAAGAATAAGAAGAAGGAAAAATAGAAAAAGAAGAAAGAGAATAAGAAGAATAAGAAGCAGAAAAAGAATGAGAAGAAGAAGAAGAAGGATAAGTAGAAGAGGAAGTATAAAGATGATAACAAGAAGAAGAAGAAGAAGAAGATGATAGATGATGATGATGATGATGGAGAGGAAGGAGGAGGAGGAGGATGATGAGGAAAAGAAGAAAAGAAGAAGAAGAAGAAAGATAAGAAAAGGATAAAAAGATGAATAAGAAGAAGAAGGAGAAGAAGGAGAAGAAGAAGAAGAAGAATGAGAAAAAGAAGAAAAAGAAAAGTAGAAGAAAAAAAAGAAGAAGAAAAAGAATATGAAGAAGGAGAAGAAGAATAAGAATAAAAAGAAGTAGAAGTAGAAGAAGAAGGAAGAAGAAGAGAAGGAAAAGTAGAAAAAGAAGAAGCAAAGATGAAGAATAATAAGAAGAGGAGAACAAAAAGAAGAATAAGAAGTACAAAAAAAAAGAATAGGAATAAGAAGTACAAGAAGAAGAAGAAGGAGAAGAAGAATAATAATAATAATAAGTGCAAGAAGAAGAAGAAGGAGGAGGAGGAGAAGAAGGAGGAGGAGAAGGAGGAGGAGGAGGAGGAGGAGGAGGAGGAGGAGAAGAAGAAGAAGAAGAAGGAGAAGGAGGAGGAGGAGGAGGAGGAGGAGGAGAAGAAGAAGAAGATGATGATGATGATGAAAAAAGAAAAGAAGAATAATAAGGAGGAAAATAAGAAGAGAGGAGGAGGAGAAAAATGAGGAGGAGGAGATAGAGGAGGAGAAGAATGAGGAGAAGAAGAATAAGAAAACAAAGATAAGAAATAGAAGGAGGAGAAGGAGGAAAAGAAGACAAAGATGGTGAAGAAGGAGAAGAATACAACAACAAAATAAAGAAAAAAAAGAAGATAGAAAACAAGAAGAAGAATAAGTACAATAGAAAGAAAAAGAAGATGAAAAAGAAGGAGAAGAAGAAGAAAGTGAAAAAGAAGAAGAAGAATAAGTAGAAGAAGAAGGAGAAAAATAAGAAGTAGATGATAATGATGAAGATGAAGAAGTAAAAAAAAGAAGAATAAGAATAAGAATAAGAAGAAATAGAGGAAAAAGAAGAAGAAGAAAGAGAATGAGAAGAATAAGAAGAAGAATGAGAAGAAGAAGGATAAGAAGAATGAGTATAAAAAAAGAAATAGAAGAAGAAGAAGAAGGTGGAGAAAAAGAAGAAGAAGAAGAAGAAAAGAAGGAAAAGAAAAAGAAGAAGGAGAAGGAGAAGGAAAAGAATAAAAATAAGGAGAAGAATAAGAATGAGAAGAAGAAGAGGGAGAAGAAGAAGAAGAAGAAGAAAACAATACAAAAAGAAGAAGAAGAAAAAGAAATAGAAGAAAGAGAAGAAGAATATGAAGAAGAAGGAGATGAAGAATAAGTAGTAGTGGAAGAAGAATAAGAAGAATAATAATAAATAGTAGTAGAAGAATAAGAAGAAAAAGAAGAAGAATCAAAAGAAGAAGAAGAAGAAGAAGGAGGAGGAGAATAAGAAAAAGAAGACAAAACAAGATTAAGATGAAGAACAAGAAGAAAAAAAAAAGAAAAGAAGTAGAAAGAGGAGAAGAACAAGAATAATGAGTTGAAGATGGTGTAAAAGAAAGAGATGAAGAAAAAGTAATAGAAGAAGAAGAAAACGAAGTAGAAGAAAAAATAAAAAGAATAATTATAAGAAGAAGAATAAGAAAAAATAGAAGAAGAAAAAGAAGAATAATAATGATAAAGAAGAAGAAGAAGAATAATAATAATAAAGAAAAAGAAAAAGAAAAAGAAAAAAAATAAGAAGTAGAAGAAAAAGTAGGAGAAGAAGTAGAAAAAGAAAGAAAAGTAGAAGAATAAGAAGAATAAGATGGAGAAGAACATGAACAAGAAGAAGAAGAAGAAGTAGTAGTAGTAGAAGTAGAAGAAGTAGAAGAATAATAATAATAAGAAAAAGAAGCAAAACAAGAAGAAGAATAAGAAAAGAACATGATGAAGATGAAGTAGAAGAAGTATGAGAAAAAAGGAGAAGAAGAAGAAAAAAAAGAAAAAGATGAAGAAAGAAGGTGAGAAGAAGATGATGAAGAAAGAGGAGGTGGATAAGAAGAAAAAGTAGAAGAACTAGAAGAAAATGAATGAGAATAAGAAGAAGAAAAAAGAAATAGAAGAAAAATAATAATAATAAGGAAGAGGAGGAGGAGGTGGAGAAGAAAAAGAATATGAGGAAGAAGAATTAGTAGTAGTAGTAGAAGAAGAATATGAGGAAGAAAAATAAAAATATGAGGATGAAGAAAAAGAAGAATATGAGGAGAAAGAAAAAAAAAGAAGAATATGAGGAAGAAGAAGAATAAAAAGAAATAGAAAAAGTCAAAGAAGAAAGAAGGAGGAGGAGGAGGAGGAGAAGAAGGAAAACAAGAAGGAAAAGATAAAGTAGGAGGAGGAGGAGGAAGATGAGAAGTAGTAATAGGATTCAAACCCACCATGACTCATTTACATATCCATAAAAAGAAGTAGCCCCACCATTGAGATATACAATCACACTCAAATCTATTATTAGAAAAATACTTATGAAGGATGGCTAGAAAATTATATAGTTTTATGTTTTTGATGGAGATTAATTGTTCATTTTAGTGTGTGTTTGTTCAATATTCCAAATATTAGCTAATACTAGTTATTTTGATGAATATATATGATGTATTTTATGAAAAATAGCATTAAATAGAATAATTTCATGAAATTATAGTTTTTGTGTGAAATTTAAGACTTAGTAGTTTGTTAAATAGAAGGGGAGCAAAAAGTTATTCAAAGTCATACAATTCTTTTATATTATGACTTTGTTACATCACCATTAGCTTATAAGATAGTTTTGACATTCATTCTTGGCTGAACTTATATACCCATAGTCATGTAAATTTTAGTATGTCATGACTATACCACCTCATTGACACAATTATTTTATTATATAGCATATTCTTTTTGATTGTGAAATTTTCTTGGAGTCATTGTCAAACTAGGTTGTAACATTATTTATAACTACAATATTAATTTAATGTGTGGCAACTAAGTATCCCCGTCGGTGCTAGAAGTTGTGGAATTTTTTATCACCATTACTTTCTCATTATAGAGTCACAAATACTAAGGTAGAAGCTATGACTTTTCTCCAATACTATGACTTTTCTCCAATACTATGACTTTCTCATTATAGAGTCACAAATACTAAGGTAAAAGCTATGACTTTTCTCCAACACTATGACTTTTAGTTATAGAAAGATCTAGAGAGAATTTACTCGAGCTACAACTATTCTTAGCACATGATTTTGGTTTATAGAGATGAAATGCATGAGCTATGATTATTCCCGGTATCATGATAATCTAATACAAGAGAGACAAAAGTCACAACTCATTTCGAATGCTATAATATTGCATTATAAAGATGAATGCATAAGCTGCAGCTATTCCTAGCTCAATAGAAATCTAAATTCTAAAGAAAGAAAAAGACCAAAGTTTTGAATCATTCTCAATATCATAACTTTGTGTTATATAGGGGAAAAATGAAACCCATGGTATTTCTCAATGCCACAAATTCCCACTTTAAAATCACATTCAATCATTCAAGTTTCAAAGTAGAAATCATTGATAAGAATATCTTATCAATAAAAATCTACATGTACATGAGTCATTATAGTAGTAAATAGGACTTTCATCTAGATATCGATCCTACATGAATTATATCAGTAGTTTGGTTATTCAATAGTGAGATAACTTAATTCTTATAAAATAGATATCCATATTATTAAATTAATCTTAGATCTATGAGTTTTGTTTATTTAATTTATGTGATATATGTTCAAATTAGTTTACATTGTAGTATGTATAGACATAGAATAAAGGTTGAGTTATTGTGTAATGACTTATTTCCATAATGGTATACAAGAGGTTTATCACAATCACTATTGATCATATCCTAATGATGGTCCCCTTATAGCTATCTCCTTGATACCTCGACACCAAGATAAAAAGTCATCTCTAATTAAGAGTTATTCACAATCACATACCTTTTGGGTAACTTATCAACTATCCTTGATGGTTGTTTCTATGCATATTTTAGTTCTTTAGTCTTAGTTATAATGAAGACCAAGAATTGATAAAGTTTGTAAGCATTTACACTTTCTATTTTGTAAGCACCAAACTCGCATAATTAATATATGTTTAGATGATATTTCACTAGTGGGAACTATATGAGTAAAAGTAATTTATAAAGATTGTACCTATCTTGTGAATCACAATATACTTATGTATCTCTTAATGATTATTTTTCATCCTCCTCCTCATTGATTATGCAACTCCTATACTAAATCTAAAATCCTTAAGAGAATATTTTATATAATATTCATCTCAATTGAGAACTAGTTTTTCTAATACATGTAAAATGGATTGATATGTAAAAGTATTTATACTTTCAACTTTCTATGTGTCAAACTCATAATGATTAACATATTCAAATTTTAGAATTAATATATAATTTTATCTCTTGCATCACATTCGAAATGACTATCACTTTCTTCATACCATATGTACAAGTGAGCCCATAATTTATCTATCACTATTCACGTTGATAATCTTGCACAAACCTATAAATTATTAATGCCATAGTTCAAGTTCTACTTAATCACCCATCTATCAATATCCATAATATAATATAAATCAAAATATATTCATTAATGTAAAACTATTACCATATTACATAAACTAAGTTATACAAACCATAGATCTCATGCTAGTTTGATATTTAGTAATAATAAATATTATAACTATATATAATATAAACAAATATAAATAATTTTATTGATAGATATTATATCATTTATCAAAAAATAAATTAATAAAGTATTAATAATACGATAGATATAAATTAAAATATAATTAAAAAACCTAAAATGATTCAAAATCAAAGTAAAATTTAATACAAATAATAATTTTTTTTTATTTTTTGCATCATTTTATAAGCTTATATGTTTTTTTGATGAAAAATATATTATTTAAATTATATTTGTATCACTCATAATTTATTTTGTAATTAACATTTCTATAAATTAGTTAAATTATATTTAAGGGTTACGAGTTTAAAGGTTTAAGTATTTAGGAGCTTCGGGGTTTAGTAGTTTAGTTATTTATGTATTTAGGCATTTAATGGTTTATAAGTTTTATTTAAACAATGATATAACAAAAAATTTATTTTTTGTTATTTTTTCTCATTTTTTAAGGTTAGAAACTTTGAAAATATAACAATTTTTAAATTTTTTTTATATGTGAATGCTATATTTAGTTATGATAATCTTAATAATTATATATCATGTAAATTCAATATAAACAATTATATTGAAATATATTATATTAATGATCAAAAAATAAATTAATAAACTATTATTAATAAGATAGATATTATTTTAAATATATTTGCAAAATGTAAATTTATTCAAAATCAAAGTAAAATATATTACAAAATAATACTTTCTTTAATGTTTTGCTTCTTTTTATAAGTTTATATTTTTTGTTATTAAAAGTAAATTATTTAAATTATATTTGTCTTCCTCATAATTTAATTTTAATTTATAATTCTATAAAAATAAACTAATAAATATTTAAAATGAATATTTTAAATTATAATGAATAAAATTAAATAAAGATTTATTATTTATTTATCAGGATATACTAGTTTAATGGTTTAAGTATTTAGGTGTTTTGAGGTCTAGTGATTTAAGTGTTTAGGCCTTAAGTGATTTATAGTTTTTATTTAAATAATGAAAAAATACAAAATTTAATTTTTTGATTTTTTTTTTAATTTTTGAAGGTTATAACCTTTGAAAATATAATAATTTTTAATTTGTTTTAAATGTGAATATAATATTCAATAATAATAATCTTAATAATTATATATAATGTAAACTCAATATAAATAATTTGATTAATACATATTATAATAATGATCAATAAAAAATTAATAAACTATTATTAATAAGAATGATATAAATTAAAATATAATTGCAAAATCTAGAATGATTCAAAATCAAAATAAAATATATTACAAAATAATAAATTGTTGTTTTTAAAATTGTGCAACTTTTTATAATTAGATATATTTTTTTGATGAAAATAAATTATTTAAATTAGATCTGTCTAACTAATAATTTATTTTATAATTAATATTTATATAAAAATAAACTTATAAATAATTAAAATAAAAATTTAAAATTATACTTAATAAAAATTAAATGAAGATTTCTGATTTTTTATTAATGTACACCTGTTTAATGGTTTAAGTATTTAGAGGTTTTGTTGTTTAGTAGTTTAGCAATTTATGTTTTTAGGCATTTAGTGGCTTATTGGTTTTATTTAAACAATAAAATAACAAAAAAAATTTGTAATTTTTTCTCATTTTCATAGGTTATAACCTTTGTAATATCATAATATTTAAAATTTTTTGAAATGTGAATACAATATTTAGTTATAATAATATTAAAAATTATATATCATATATATTCAATATAAACAATTTTATTGATAGATAATTTAATAATGATCAAAATTTAAATTAATAAACTATTAATAAAAAGATTGATATTAATTAAAAAATATTTACAAAACCCAAATTGATTCAAAATTAAAGTAAAATGTATTACTTAATAATAATTTTTAATTTTTAAATTTTTACTTCTTTTATAAGCATATATATTTTTTGATTAAAAATAAATTAATTAAAATATATACGTCGCTCTCATAATTTAATTTGTAATAAATATTTCTATAAAAATAAACTAATAAATAATTAAAATAAATATTTAAAATTATAATAAATAGAAATAAAAATTAGATTTATTAATTATTAAGTAGTATATAGCAGTTTAATGGTTTATGTATTTAGGCTTTATGAGGTTTAGGAGTTTACTGATTTAACTGTGTATGCATTTAGTGGTTTATAGGTTTTATTAAAAAAATAAATTAATAAACAATTTATTTTTATTATTTATTGATATTTTCAAAGGTTATAACCTTTGAAAATATAATAATTTTTAAATTTTTTTAAAATGTGAATACAATATTTAGTTATAATAATTATTATAATATATATCATATAAATTCAATATAAACAATAAATTATTTTTCACTAAATAATTAATAAAATAAATTATTTAGTTATACACTAAATAATATTTAATAAATATCAATATTATTTGTTTTCATTATAATTTTAAAAAATTATTTTAAACTTTAGTTTTTTAATTGTATATCTGTACTAATTATAAAATAAATTATGAGTTAAAAATATAATTTATAAAAATTATTTTTCATCAAAAAATAGATAAGCTTATAAAAAGAATAAAAATTAAAAAACAAATAATTAATATTAAGTAATCTATTTTGCTTTGCTTTTGAATCATTTTAGGTTTTGATATTATATTTTAAGTAATATCAATCTTATTCATAATAGATATTTAATTTATTTTTTGATAATTAATAGAATATCTATCAATAAAATTATTTATATTGAATTTATATGATATATAATTATTATGATTATTATAAATAAAAATTTATTTACTTTTGAAAAAAATTTAAAAACTATTATATTTTCTAAAGTTATAACCTTAAAGAATGAGAAAAAATAATAAAATAAATTTTTTGTTATTTTATTTTTCAAATAAAACCTAAAGATCATTAAATGATTACTTACTTAAATCAGTATGCTCATAAACCCCGAAACCCCTAAATACATAAACCTTTTAATAGCTATATTATACTTATTAAATAATAAATCACATTTTTATTTCTATTTAGTATAATTTTAAATATTTATAGTTTAATTTTTTTGAAAGATTAATCACTAAATAAATTTCTAGTGAGACAAATATTATATAAATAATTTAATTTAATAAAAAAATATAAGTTTATAAAAAGAAAGAAAATTATTAAAATTAAATATTATTATTTAGTAATATATTTGATTTGATTTTCAATCATTTTGTGTTATGTAAATATATTTTAATTAATATTTAGATTTTTAATAATAGTTTGTTAATTTAATTTTTGATCATTATTATAATTTCTATCATTAAAATTGTTAATATTTAATTTATATGATATATAATTAGTAAGATTAATATAATTATACATGGTATTCACAATTCAAAAAATTTTAAATATTATTTTCTTTTCAAATATTATAACCTTTGAAAATCAGAAAAAATAAAAAAAATAATTATTTTTATTATATAAATAAAACCTATAAATCACTAAATACCTAAAAACATAAATTGCTAAACTTCTAAATGACATAACCCCTAAAGAATTTAACCATTAAACTGGTATACTATATATAATAAATAATAAATCTCATTTTTATTAGTATTCATTATAATTTTAAACATACATCTTAATTATTTATTAGTTTATTTTTATAGAAATATAAATTAAAAAATAAATTATTAGTGAGACAAATATAATTTAAAAAATTTATTTTTCATCAAAAAATATTTAAGCATATAAATGGATACAAAAATTTAAAAATTTAAAATTAATATTTAGTAAAATATTTCACTATGATTAAGAATCATTTTAGGTTTTGAAAATATATTTTAAATAATATTTATCTTATTATTAATTGTTTATTATTTTTTTATGATCATTATTATAATAGATACCAATAAAATAATTTATATTGAATTTATATGATATTTAATTATTATGATTATTAACTTCATATTGTATTCACTTTTCAAAAAAAAATAAATTATTATATTTTCAAAGGTTATAACATTCAAAAATGAAAAAAAATAACAAAAATACTTTTTTTTATTTTATTTTTAAAATAAAACCGATAAACCACTAAATGACTAAATACTAAAATAACTAAACTCCTAATCCCCGAAGCTCATAAATACTCAAAACATTTAATTAGTATAGTCTAAATAATAAATCATAATTCTCATTTTTATTAGTATTCATTATAATTTTAAAAATTCATTTTAAATATTTATCTGTTTATTTTTATAGAAATATTAATTACAAAATAAATTATTAGTGAGACAGATAAAATTTAAATAATTTTTTTTATTAAAAAAAATATATATGCATATAAAAAGAGGCAAAATTTTAAAAATAAAAAATTATTTTTTATTAATATATCTTATTTTGATTTTGAATCATTTTAGATTTTACAATTATATTTTAATTTATATCATTCTTATTAATACTAGTTTATTAATTAATTTATTAATCATTATTGTAATGTTTATTAATAAAATTATTTATATTTAGTTTGCATTATATAAAATTATTAAGATTATTATAACTAAATATTATATTCACATTTAAAAAAAATTAAAAATTTTTATATTTTTAAAGGTAACAACCTTCAAAAATTAAAAAAAATCAAAAAATTAAATTTTTTGTTCTTTCATTATTTAAATAAAAACTATAAATCACTAAAGGTCTAAACAATTAAATCACTAAACTCCTAAACCACAAAACACCTAAATACTTAAACCATTAAACCGGTATTTCCTGAATAATAAATAATAAATAATAAATCTCAATTTTATTTGTATTCATTATAATTTTAAATATTCATTTTAATTATTTATTAGTTTATTATTATAGAATTATAAATTACAAAATAAATTATGAGTAAGACAAATATAAGTTAAATAATTTATTTTTAAAAACAAAAATATAAACTTATAAAAAAGCAAACATTAAAAAAAATTTTATATAGTAATATATTTTACTTTGATTTTGAATACATTTAGATTATGCAAATATATTTTAAATAATATCTATCTTATTAATAATAGTTTATTAAATCTTTTTTGATCATTATTATAATATCTAGATTAACCTGGTATACATTAATAATAATTCATAAATCTCTTTTTAATTTTTATTCAGTATAATTTTAAATTTTTATTTTAATTATTTATAAGTTTATTTTTATAGAAATATTAATGATAAAATAAATTATTAGCGAGATAGATCTAATTTAAATTAGATTGGTATACCCAAATAATAAAGATTAAATCTCTATATTATTTTTTTTCATTATAATTGTAAATATTTATTTTAATTAATTATTAGTTTATTTTTATATAAATATTAATTAAAAAATAAATTATGAGTTAGACAACTATAATTTATATAAATTAATTTTCATCAAAAAAATATGGATAAACTTTTTAAAAGAAAAAAAAATTTCAAAACAACAAATTATTATATAGTAATATATTTTGATTTCTTCTGAATCATTTTAGGTTTTTTTATTATATTTTAATCGATATCTATCTTATTAATAATAGATTATTAATTTATTTTTTGATCATTATTAGAATTTTTATCAATAAAATTGTTTATATTGAATTTATATGATATATAAATATAATGATTATTATAACTAAATATTGAACTCACTTTTGAAAAAAATTTAAAAGTTATTTTATTTTCAAAGGTTATAACCTTTGAAAATATCAAAAAATAATAAAAATAAATATTTTGTTATTTTAATTTTTAAATAAAACCTATAAACCACTAAATGCATACACAATAAAATCAATAAACTTTTAAGGCCCGTAATGCTTAAATACATAAATAATTAAACCGCTATATGCTATTTAATAATTAAAAAATCTAATTTTTATTTCAATTTATTATTATTTTAAATATTTATTTTAATTATTTATAAATTTATTTTTATAAAAATATTTATTACAAAATAAATTATGAGTATAACAAATATAATTTAAATAATTTATTTTTTAACAAAAAAATATATACGCTAATAAAAGAAGTAAAAATTTAAAAATTAAAAATTATTATCCAGTAATATTTTTTACTTTAATTATTGAATCAATTTGGGTTTTATAAATATTTTTTAATTAATATCAATCTTATTATTAAGAGTTTATTAATTTAATTTTTGATCATTATTATAATATCTAACAATAAAATTATTTATATTGAATTTATATGATATATAATTATTAAAATTATTATAACTAAATATTGTATTCACATTTCAAAAAATTTTAAATATTATTATATTTTCAAAGGTTATAACCTATGAAAATGAGAAAAAAATACAAATTTTTTTTTATTTTATTGTTTTAATAAAACCTATAAACCACTAAATTCCTAAAAACATAAAAAGCTAAACTCCTAAACGACAAAACTTCTAAATACTTAAACTATTAAAGTGGTATACATTAATAATAAAAACCATTATTTGCCTAAATACTTAAACAATAACTTCTAAATCTCTAAAACCCTAAATAAATAAATTTTATTAAACATGTATATCCTAAATAATAAAAATAAATCTCATTTTTATTTTTTTCATTATAATTTTAAATATTCATTTTAATTATTTAATTGTTTATTTTTTTTATAAATTGTAATTACAAAATAAATTATAAGTTATACAAATATAATTTATATAAATTATTTTTCAACAAAAAAATATAGATAAACTTATTAAAAGAAAAAAAAATTAAAAACAAAAAATTAATATATAGTAATATATTTTACTTTGTTTCTGAATCATTTTAGGTTTTGTAATTATATTTTAATTGATATCTAACATATTAATAATAGATTATTAATTTATTTTTTGATCATTATTAGAATATTTATCAATAAAAATATTTATATTTAATTTATATTATATATAGATTTAATAATTATTATAGCTAAATATTGTAATCACTTTTGAAAAAAAATTTAAAATTATTATATTTTTAAAGATTATAACCTTTCAGCATGTTAAAAAACTAAAAAAATATTTTTTTATTATTTCATTGTTTAAATAAAACATATAAATCACTAAATTCCTAAACACTTAAATAACTAAACTACAAAATCTCGATACCCCTATTAGATATTCATTTAAATGGGTTGATCCTAAATAATAATTAATAAATCGCATTTTTATTTGTTTTCATTATAAATAAAAAAATTCATTTTGATTGTTTAGTTTTTTATTTATATATATATCTTAATTATAAAATAAATTATGAAAAAAATAAAATTTATAAAAATTATTTTTCATCAAAAAATAGATAAGCTTATAAAAAGAATAAAAATTTAAAAACAAATAATAATATTAAGTAATCTATTTTGCTTTGCTTTTGAATCATTTTAGGTTTTGATATTATATTTTAAGTAATATCAATCTTATTCATAATAGATTTTTAATTTATTTTTTGATAATTATTAGAATATCTATCAATAAAATTGTTTATATTGAATTTATATGATATATAATTATTATGATTATTATAAATAAATATTTATTCACTTTTGAAAAAAATTTAAAAATTATTATATTTTCAATGGTTATAACCTTAGAAAATATCAAAAAATTATTAAAATAATTTTTTTGTTATTTTATTTTTTAAATAAAACCTATAAACCACTAAATGCTAGGGGTTCTCATGGGATGCGATGCGATGGGGATTACAAATCTCCAGTCCCTTCCCACAGTTTGGAATTTTTTTTTGAAGATCCAGACCCATCCCATAGGTAGAAAATATCGGGATTGGATGGGACAGAGATCAGAAATTTTGGGTAGGAGAAAATGGTTCCAGGACGGAACGAAGTTCGAATATTTTTTTGAATTTATTTTCTTCAAATCGGCCAAATTAGTTCATGTCGAAACCTTTTGTTGTACCATTTATCATTCCTTATTTATGTATCTTTCAAACTAAAATTGGGCCAATTTTGTTTTGTTAAATAGGCTGAATACCACAAATGAGTTCCATTACCTTGTCAAAAGCATTGATGTGCAGAAAAGGATAGAAATGTTAAATAGAATGGGACCGAGTTGTGTGCTTAATTTGGTTCTTTATTTTTTCACAAGTTGGCTTTGTTCAGCCGAGTGAAAGTTAATCATAATAGCAATACTACATTTTTTAAATAATTACTTAAAATATTAAGGAATAGCTAAAGATGACCACAAATATTGGTAGCATCAATTACTACTTAAGCAATTGCTAAAATTAGGCAGCTTATTATAACAAAAAAAATACAACTAATAACAACCATGACAATAATCATTTCAAAGGACCGTCCCGGGACAACAACGAAAATCCAAACCCAATTAATTATCTCTTCTACAACTCCTCCTCTT
This sequence comes from Sapria himalayana, assembly GCA_029783825.1. Classification (NCBI taxonomy): domain Eukaryota; kingdom Viridiplantae; phylum Streptophyta; class Magnoliopsida; order Malpighiales; family Rafflesiaceae; genus Sapria; species Sapria himalayana. Next base: position 47,363 of record JAREIK010002696.1, read on the forward strand.
CTCCCTCCACTGTAGAATGACAACCAAAGATGAAAATGTGTTAATCATGTAGTCATAAATTTGTAAGATGAAAGAGTAATAAAAAAACAAAATATTACCTTATAAAATTTAATACACCCATTCCAAATTTAGTTGGCCAACTAAAGTTGGAAGAATATTTGGATCTTGTGACCCCTCTTAAAATTGTAATTGAACCGTATTTTTATTAAATTGAATGAATAAAATAAGTAAAAGTGAAATTAAAATTTATAAGATTTGTATACTAACATGATTCATTATCATCAAGGTCTTGAACTAATTCTACAATTTCAATAGGTTTGTTTGAGCTTCTCAACCAATCTTGTAGACATATGAGAACTTCAGCTGTAATAGGTGTTAAAGAACTTTTAAATTTATCTAAAGTTCTCCCCCCACTACTAAATGTAGATTAGTAGGCCACAGTAGATGCTTGGATAGCAAATACATCCCTTGCTACATTTGCCAAAGAAGGATACCCAACCTCATTTATCTTCAACCAGTATAGAAAATCAAAATCAATTCTATTTTTATCAAGTTTGTCCTCCAAGTACCTATCCAACTCTTCCAAAGCTGTAACTTCTTGTTCTTTCTCCAATTCAACAAAAAAAAATCATCAACATAAGTATCACTACCATCAAAGAAATCATCGTTTTTCTTCAAAATAGTAGAAGAGAAATCATATTCTCTTGATTCATCTTCATTTAAATCTTTATAATCATCCATCATCTCATTTAAAGTATTTATAACCTTTTTCACCAAATATTTAGCCAATTCCTCTCCATAATGCTAAGTGTACTTAACCTTGAGATATTTGAGCTTATATCAAGGATCCAACACTACTGCTACAAAAAGCATAATATTTGTTGACTGAAGATAACCCAAATATTTGTTGAATTTATGCCTAATTTTCATACCAATTTCAGACCCCATTGTATCTCTACTATTTTCAGAAATATCATTTTTTTAAAAATTCGAATAATCTGAGGAAAATAAACACTAGAGGTAGAATATTATGAGCCAGAAAATTTAAAAGTTACCTCATAAAAAGTTTTCAAGAAACGAGCCAAAATTTTGGCGTTTGTTTAGTCTCTCTCAGTTGGAATGATTGAACCAAACTCCTTCAAAAACCTTTTGTCTTTGTACTCCAACTTATCAAATTCTTTTTGATATTTTATATCAGTTTGTAGCATCAAAAAAGTTGAATTCCATCTTGTAGGACAATCTAATTGCAATGAAGATCCATATGTCAAGTTTACTTCTTCAACTCATAACTTAAACATATCTAATCTTTTAGGACTGCTCCTCACATATTTTACCACACCTCTAATTTTTTGAATAGCACCCTCAACTACTGCAATGCCATCTCTGACAATTATGTTTAGGATATGAGCACGACATCTCATATGAAAATGCTCGCCTCTCAAAGGTACAACACTTTTCTTCACAACCCTTTTTTTGCAATTGTTTAACTGCAACATCATTATTTGATTCATTATCAACAGTAATGAACATCAACTTTCTCAAACACTATTCAGTCATGCAAACTCAATAGCATTTTTAATATTAACTCTAGAATGACTTTTAATTACACAAAAGTTCAAAAGCCTTTTATGCATATTCCATTGAGAATCAATGAAATGAACAGTCAAACATATATGAGACAAATTTTGAATGCTAGTCCAAGTGTCGGTAGTCAATGAAACTCTACAACAATGAGATGATATGCTATCTAATAATTTCTTCTTTTCCTTCACAAATAAAGAAAAACAATCCCTTAGTGTAGAGTGCCAAGATGGAATTTTAAATTGAGGCACACTAACTTCACAAAACTCCTTAAACTCATCCCTCTCAAAAAAACAAAATGGCAATTTATCTTTTATGATCATCTTCACCAAAGCCTTCCTAACTAGTCGTTGATCAAATTTCCAACAAGTTAATTTGTTATCCTCTGAACGAGTACCTTTAGTGAAACTCAACAAAGATTGTGACTTGTCTCTACCTTTGTGAGCTTCTATTAATTCTTTTTTTGTGAAAATTTCCTACAAGTCGCTCTCAAGTATTTCTATAAACCTGAAATACATTGATCAGTTTTTGGCAAGTATTCTTTCCTACACCATATACAAGCTACCCTACTAGTTTCATTTCCCTTTGAATCAACTAATATCTCATAAGTTTCCCAAACAGCAGACTTATACTTTTTATGGGTTTCAGGTTCAAACGTACCTTGTCTTTCTTTTACAATTGGAATTGAAGAACCTGCCATAACAATTGGAGGGTTCTTGAAAGAATGATGATTGGATTTACCAGTACTTTGATCATTTGAGATGTGATCATCTTCTATTTATTGTATTTTTTGTTTACCATTGGATTGTGTCATCTTCATTGCCATTAATTATATGATATTTAAATCATAAATACATATACATATTTCAAACAAAAAAGCTCTACAAAATTGACTGTAACACATCCAGCACACTCATTCGGCCCAACCACAACATCACAACCAATACTCAACAAAACTGACCGAGACACATAATAATAATAATTATCACTCAATTCTCGTCAGAAAAACAAACCAAAAGGCTGGTGGTATCTGAGACACAATGGAGGCAACCAGAAGAGCGACGGACAAGGGCTGGACCTAATCGAACAAGGTTGGAATGGCGTGAGGTGGCCTGGAACTCGTCGGAACAGCAATAGGTGCGTCGGAATTTGATGGGTAGTAGCGGAATTGGTGGCATCTTCATGTTATATATATATATATATATATATATATTCTTGGTTCTAGTATCAGTTTTTTAGATGGGACGGTTCTCGGGATGGATATTGCTTATGATCAGGAACCATCCCAAAAGAAAAAATATGTGACAGAACGGGACGGGAAAAGTTAAAGTCAATAAATTTTTCTCAGTCCCGATTCTTTCGGGACAAGACTTCGGGTTGGGTCGTGAATCTCCGAGTCCCATGAGCAGCCCTACTAAACACATATAAAGTTAAATTAGTAAATTCCAAAATCCCGTAATGCCTAAATACATAAACCATTAAACCGCTATATACTACTTAATAATTAATAAATCTAATTTTTATTTCTATTTATTATAATTTTAAATATTCATTTTAATTATTTTTTAGTTTATTTTTATAGAAATATCTATTACAAATTAAATTATGAGAGCGACATATATATTTTAATTAATTTATTTTTAATCAAAAAAAATATGCTCATAAAAGAAGTAAAAATTTAAAAATTAAAAATTATTATCCAATAATATATTTTACTTTAATTTTGAATCAATTTGGGTTTTGTAAATATTTTTTAATTAATATCAATCTTTTTATAAATAGTTTATTAATTTAAATTTTGATCATTATTATATTATCTATCAATAAAATTGTTTATATTGAATTTATATAATATATAATTATTAATATTATTATAACTAAATATTGTATTCACATTTCAAAAAATTTTAAATCTTATTATATTTTCAAAGGTTATAATCTTAAAAAATGAGAAAGAATACAAAAAATAAATTTTTTGTAATTTCTTTTTTAAATAAAACTTATAGACCAATAATGTTTACTTACTTAAATCAGAAGCTCATAAAACCCGAAACCCCTAAATACATAAACCTTATAACATTTGTATACTACTTAATAAATAATAAATCTCAATTTTATTTCTATTTATTATAATTTTAAATATTCATTTTAATTCTTTATATTTTAATTTTTTTGAAAATTAATTACAAAATAAATTTCTAGTGAGACAAATATTATTTAAATAATTTATTTTTAAAAAAAATATATGCTTATAAAAAGAAGGAAAATTATAAAAATTAAATATTATTATTTAGTAATATATTTTAATTTGATTTTGAATAATTTTGTGTTATGTAAATATATTTTAAATAATATTTATATTATTAATAATAGTTTATTAATTTAATTTTTGATCATTATTATAATATCTATCATTAACATTATTTATATTGAATTTATATGATATATAATTAATAAGATTAATATAATTATACATGGTATTCACATTTTAAAAGATTTTAAAAATTATTTTATTTTTAAAGATTGCAACCTTTGAAAATCTAAAAAAAATCAAAAAAAAAATTATTTTTATTATATAAATAAAACCTATATACCACTAAATGCATAAAAACATAAATTGCTAAACTCCTTAACGACAAAACCCCTAAATAATCGATCCTTTAAACCGGTATACCATATATAATTATTGGGTAATTATGCTTCCACGGTAGTAAGATTGAGATACAGAAACACAGAAACAATAGAAAATAAGCAATATATATATCCTAATTCAGCAACCATCCATGATAGAATCAAAAAAAGAAAAATAAAACTGAAAATAACGTGGTTCGCTAGTCGCTCAGTACGACTAGCTAAATCCACTAGAAAATGCTTATGCATTACAGATTAAAGCAATAGAAATGTCTTACAGTATGCAGCACACAGAATAGTCGTGATAAATCACACAGAGAGAAGAGAGAGAGACGATGAACAGTTCCATGGGTCCAAAAACAACCACCCAAAAATAAAATAACAAAACATTTTATATTAAAATTTCTCTCGGTTCATTTAACCAGAACAGGTCGGATCATGAGACAGGTCAGGCTCTGCTCCAATTTCGGCCCGCTGTCCGGTCAGCGAGACCTCAGTTAATGTGCTACAACTGCATCTCCATCCTCTTAATATTTCATTTCTTGCACTTACATGAAAATATTAAAAAAGAATAAATAATTGGTTATACAATCAGATTATCAAAAATTAATTTACATATAAAGCAATAATAAATCTTAAATCTCATTTTAATTTGTATTCATTATAATTTTAAATATTAATTTTAAATATTTATAGCTTATTTTTTATATAAAAATTAATTACAAAATAAATAATTAGCCAGACAAATATAATTTTAATAATTTACTTTTAATAAAAAAATATAATATTATAAAAAGAAGTAAAAATGTAAAAATAAAAAAGTATTATTTAGTAATATATTTTACATTGATTTTGAATGATTTTAGGTTTTGTATGTATATTTTAATGTATATCTATCATATTAATAAAAGTTTATTAATTTATTTTTTGATATTTGATATTATATCTATCAATAAAATTATTTATAATTAGTTTATATTATATATAATTATAATGATTATTTTTACTAAATAATTTATTCACATTTTAAAAAAATTTTAAAATTATTATATTTTCAAATTTTATAACCTTTGAAAATGTGAAAAAATAATAAAAATAATTTTTTTGTTATTTCATTGTTTATAAAAATCCTATAAACCACTAAATGCCTAAATACTTAAAATAATAACTCCTAAATCTCGAAAAACCTAAATACATAATCATTTTAAATAGGTATACCCTAAATATAAATAATAAATCTCAATATTATTTTTTTGATTATAATTTAATATATTCATTTTAATTATTTATTAGTTTATTTTTATATAATTATTAATTTCAGAATTAATTGAGTTACACAAATATAATTTATATAATTATTTTTCATCAAAAAATTTAGATAAACTTTTTAAAAGAAACAAATTCAAAACAAAAAATTATTATATAGTAATATATTTTGCTTTGTTTCTCAATCATTATAGGTTTTGTAATTATATTTAAATTGATATCTACCTTATTAATAATAGTTATTAATTTATTCTTTGATCATTATTAGAATATTTATCAATAAAAATATTTATATTAAATTTATATGATATATAAATATAATGATTATTATAACTAAATTTTGTATTCACTTTTGAAAAAAATTTTGAAAATTATTATATTTTCAAAGGTTATAACCTTTGAAAATATCAAAAAATAAAAAAAATAAATTTTATGATATTTTTTTTAAATAACAACTATAAACCACTAAATGCATGCACAGTTAAATTAGTAAACTCTTAAACCCCATAATGCCAAAATACATAAACCATTAAACTGCTATATACTTATTAATAATTAATAAATTTAATTTTTAATTCTATTTATTATAATTTTAAATATTCATTTTAATTATTTATTAGTTTATTTTTATATAAATATTTATTACAAAATAAATTATGATTGGGACCAATATAATTTAAAAATTATATATGCTTTTAAATGAAGTAAAAATTTAAAAATTAAAAATTGTTATCCAGAAATATATTTTACTATAATTTTGAATCAATTTGGGTTTTGGAATTATTTTTTAATTAATATCTATCTTAATATCAATAGTTTATAAATTTAATTTTGATTATTATTATAATATATATCAATAAAATTGTTTATATTGAATTTATATGATATATAATTATTAATATTATAATAACTAAGTATTGTATTTACATTTCAAAAAATTTTAAATATTATTATATTTTCAAAGGTTATAACCTATGAAAATGAGAAAAAATTATAGAAATTTTTTTGACATTTTATTTTTTAAAATAAAATGTATAAACCACTAAAAGCCTAAAAACATAAAACCCTAAAATCCTAAACAAAAAATTTTCAAATACTTAATCCATTAAACTGGTATACAGTAATAATAAATCATAAATCTCTTTTAAAATTTTATTCAGTATGATTTTAAATTTTTATTTAAATATTTATCAGTTTTTATTATCGAAATATTAATTACAAAATAAATTATTTGTGAGAAATAACCTATTTAAATTAAATCGATATCCATAAATAATAAATAATAAATCTCATTTTTTTTTCATTATAATTTTAAATATAAATTTTAATTATTTATTTGTTTATTTTTATAAATATATTAAGTACAAAATAATTTATGAGTTAGACAAATATAATTTATATAAATTATTTTTCATCAATGCCAACTCTAACGTCCGGGAATGCCATGTTAATTTAGTTGTATTCGTATGCTGCGAATTATTAGGCATTATGTTTTTTTATGTATTTTATGCATAGAATCATTAAGGTGCATAGGATTTGGTGGGCTGGCCTAAATTAGTCAGCTTTTTAGTCTCATGTATGTTGTGTGCCTAAATGATAAATAATGTGTTTATTTTCCAAAAAAACAAAAAAAAAACCATAAGCCCTAAATCCTAAACTCATGTTTTGCACTTTTATAATCAAATGACTAAGTGTTAAATTTAAATTGAAATTCACAACTTTTAGGAATGTCACAGATTTATCTTTTTGTATATGTAACACAAAGTCATGACTCAAGAGTTGAGTTATGGATTCAGTCACTTTCTTGCTTTAGATTATTTTAGCATTAGAGATGGTCATGATTGTATATTTTGTCTCTAGAACACAAAATCATATCGATGAGAATATGCCATAACTTGTGTCTCTCTGTTGAACATATTGTTATGGCACTAAGAATGATCAAGATTACATATTTAATCACTATAATACTGGGTCACAGTATTGGATATGACCATAGCTTGTGCATTTTATCTTTATATTTCAAAGTCATTGCACTAGGAAAGATTGTTACTTTGGACATTCCTCAAGTTCAAAAGTCATGACCCTATAAATAGTTAAAGCTCGAATATTACTCTTTATAACTTTCTATAGCTAAAATTCTTGGGATTGGAAATATCACTATGGCTTTTTCCTTTGATTTCTGACCACAAGTGTCAAAATGCAAGACTAATATTTTGTAAAATGATTAAAACCTTTTATACATTTGAATATGATTCATTTACACCTTTTTGGGTATTATGGGCTAGTATACATAACTCATTTAATATAAAAAAAAAAGAAATGATACTTTTCATATCCATGAGGATATAAAAAAAAGGCTTAGACATGCCAAAAAAAATAAATTTTTCGATTCTTGATTGAAAGAGAGCCCATACTTCTTGCATTGCTCAAACCGCCCTCGGGCTAGTTTGTTCTAATAGGCTAAAAGGTCGTTATTTTTTTAGAGGTAAACTATGTTTTAAAAAAATTTCTTTGAGTGTGTGCACGAGAGATATTTTTGAAGAAATTACAATAATCAATATAAATAGCATCCTCAATAACTAGCTATTTCAACACATAGGGGTACAACTTTGGTTTAGTCTGTTAGCATACATGAGTCAAATTATCTTTGATAGCCCAGTGATTTAACATCAAATATGATGAGACATAATAGAGATAAAGTAAAAGCTCCTATTATTTTGGTTAGAGCTTTAGCAATCATTCTAGAGTTGAGAGAGGAACAAAATTAATTATTTTAATTATTCAGTTTAATTTTAATTTTTATTTTAATTATTTATCAGTTTATTTTTATAGAAATATTAATTACAAAATAAATTATTAGTGAGCCAGCTCTAATTAAAATTAAACCGGTATATCCTAAATAATAAACAATAAATCTCATTTTTTTTCATTTTATTTTTAAATATGCAAATTTAATTATTTATTTGTTTATTTTTATATAAATATTAATTACAAAATAAAATATGAGTTCCACAAATATAATTTATATAAATTATTTTTCATCAAAATAATATAGATAAAATTTAAAAAAAAAAAATTTCAAAACAAAAAATTATTATATAGTAAGATATTTTGCTTTGCTTTTGAATCATTTTAGGTTTTCTAATGATATTTTAATTGATATCTATCTTATTAATAATAGATTATTAATTTATTTTTTCATCATTATTAAAATATTTATCAATAAAAATGTTTATATTGAATTTATATCATATATAATTACTATTATTATTATAACTAAATATTGAATTCGCATTTCAAAAAATTTTAAATATTATTATATTTTCAAAGGTTATAACCTATGAAAATGAGAAAAAATTACGAAATTATTTTTTGTTATTTTATTGATTAAATAAAAACTATAAACCAATAAATGCCGAAAAACCTAAATCGCTAAACTCCTAAAAGACAAAACCTCTATATACTTAAACCATTAAACTAGTATACATTAATAATAAATCTTAAATATCATTTTAATTTTTATTCAGTATAATTTTAAATTTTTATTTTAATTAATTTTCAGTTTATTTTTATAGAAATATTAAATACAAATAAATTATTAGTAAGACCGATCTAATTTAAATTAGATCGGTATACACTAAATAATAAATAATAAATATCATTTTTTAATTATAATTTTAAATATTCATTTTAATTATTTATTTGTTTATTTTTATTTAAATATTAATTACAAAATAATTTATGAGTTAAACAAATATAATTTATATAAATTATTTTTAATAAAAAAATTATAGATAAACTTTTTAAAAGAAAAAAAATTTCAAAACAAAAAATTATTGTATAGTAATATATTTTGCTTTGCTTCCGAATCATTTTAGGTTCTATAATTATATTTTAATTGATATCTATCTTATTAATAATATATTATTAAGTTATTTTTTCGTCATTATTAGAATATTTATCAATAAAAATGTTTATATTGAATTTATATGATATATAAATATGATGATTATTATAACTAAATATTGTATACACTATTGAAAATTTTTTTAAAATTATTATATTTTCAAAGGTTATAACCTTTTAAAATGTGAAAAAATAAAAAAAAATATCTTTTCTTTGTTATTCTATTGTTTAAATAAAACATATACACAACTAAATGCCTAAGCATTTAGTTCACAAAACTACAAAATTCCAATACTCTATATAGATAATCCTTTCAATCGGTATACCCTAAATAATAATTAATAAATTTCATTTTTATTTTTTTTCATTATAATTTAAAAAATTCATTTTGATTGTTTAGTTTTTTATTTTTATATATGTATTAATTATAAAATAAATTATAAGTTAAAAATATAATTTATAAAAATTATTTTTCATCAAAAAATTGATAAGCTTATAAAAAGAATAAAAATTTAAAAACAAATAATTTATATTTAGTAATATATTTTGCTTTGATTTTGAATCATTTTAGGTTTTGATATTATATTTTAAGTAATATCAATCTTATTCATAAAAGATTTTTAATCTATTTTTTGATAATTATTAGAATATCTATCAATAAAAGTGTGATTCATTTTTATTATTTAAAGTATAGTTATTTAGAAAAATCAATTACAAAATAAATTTGAGTGAGACAAATATTATTTAAATAATTTATTTTTAATCAAAAAAAATATAAGCTGATAAAAAGAAGGACAAATTTAAAGATTAAATATTATTATTTAGTACAATATTTTTATTAGATTTTGAATCATTTTGTGTTATGTAAATATATTTTAATTAATATTTATATTATTAATAATAGTTTATTAATTTAATTTTTGATCATTATTATAATAACTATCATTAAAATTGTTTATATTGAATTTGTATGATATATAATTAGTTAGTTTAATATAATTATACATAGTATTCACATCTCAAAAAATTTTAAAAATTATTTTATTTTTAAAGGTTATAACCTTTGAAAATCAGAAAAAATCTAAAAAAAAATTTTTATTTTTATTATAAAATAAAACCTATAATCCACTAAATGCCTAAAAACATAAATTGATAAACTACTAAACGACAAAATTCCTAAATAATCAAACCACTAAACTGGTATACAACAAATAATAAATCATAAATCTCATTTTAATTTGTATTCATTATAATTTTAAATATTCATTTTAATTATTTATTAGTTCATTTGTTATAGAAATATTAATTACAAAATAAATAATGAGCGAGACAACTATAATTATAATAATTTATTTTTAATCATAAAAAAATATAAGCATATAAAAAGAAGTAAAAATTTAAAAATAATAAATTATTATTTAGTAATATATTTTACATTGATTTTGAATCATGATATATAACCTAAATAATAAATAATAAATCTCATTTTTATTTGAATTCATTATAATTTTAAATATTTATTTTAATTTTTTTTAGTTTATTTTAGTAGAAATATTAATTACAAAATAAATAATGATTGAGACATATATAATTTAAATAAATTATTTTGTATGAAAAGAAATATAAGCTTATAAAAATAAAAAAAATTATAAAAATTTAAAATTTTATTTAGTAATATAATTTTTTTTGATTTTGAATTATTTTGGGATCTACAAATATATTTTAATTAATATCTATCTTATTTGTAATAGTTTATTAATTTATTTTTCGATCATTATAATAATTTATATTAATAAAATTTTTTATATTAAATTTACATCAAATATAATTATTAAGATTATCATAACTAAGTATTGCATTCATATTTTAGAAAGATTAAAAAATTATTATATTTTCAAAGGTTATAACCTTTGAAAATCACGAAAAATCATAAAAATAAATTTTTTGTTATTTCATTGATTAAATAAACCTATAAACACCTAAATGTGCAAATATATAAATCAATAAACTCCTTAACCCCAAAACCACAAAAAACATAAACCATTAAATAGGTATACCCAAAATAATAAATCATAAATCTTTTTTTATTAGTAATCATTATATTTTTAAATATTCATTATAATTATTTATCAATTTATTTTTATAGAAATATTAATTACCAAATAAATTATTAGTGAGACAGATATAATTTAAATAATTTATTTTTCATCAAAAAAAAATATATGCTTATAAAATAGACAAAATTTTTAAAATAAAAAATTATTATTTAGTAATATATCTTATTTTGATTTTGAATCATTTTAGATTCTACAATTTTATTTTAATTTATATCATTCATATTAATACTAGTATATTAATTTATTTATTGATCATTATTATAATATCTATTAATAAAATTATTTATATTTAGTTTACATTATATATAATTATTAATATTATTATAACTAAATATTATATTCACATTTAAACAAATTTAAAATTATTATATATTCAAAGGTTACAACCTTCAAAAATAAAAAAAATTCAAAAAATTAAATTTTGTGTTTTTTAAATCTTTGGATAATAACTATAAATCACTAAAGGTCTAAACACTTAAATCACTAAAGTCCTAAACCCAAAAACACCTAAATACTTAAACCATTAAATCGGTATATCCTGAATAATAAATAATAAATCGCAATTTTATTTGTATTCGTTATAATTTTAAATAATTATTTTATTTATTTATTAGTTTATTATTATAGAATTATAAATTACAAATTAAATAATGAGTAGGACAAATTAATTTAAATAATTTATTTATAATAACAAATATATAAAGTTATAATATTTATCTTATTAATAATAGTTTATTAATTTTTTTTTGATCATTATTATAATATCTAGAAATGTAATTGTTTATATTGAATTTAAATGACTTATAATTATTAAGATTATTATAACTAAATATGATATTTACATTTGAACAAATTTAAAAATTATTATATTTTCAAAGGTTATAACCTTCAAAAATTAAAAAAATAATATAAATAAATTTTTTGTTATATTATTGTTTAAATAAAACTTATAGACCACTAAATGCCTAAACACTTAAACCTCTAAACTCCAAAACACAAAAGCCCCTAAACACTTAAACCTTTAAACTCGTAAACCTTAAATATAATTTAAATAATTTATTTAAATCAAAAAAAATAAGCTTATAAAAAGAAGCAAAAATAAATAAAAATTATTATTGAGTAATAAATTTTACTTGGATTTTGAATATTTTTAGGTTTTGTAATTATATTTTAATTTATATCTATCATATTAATAATAACATATTAATTTATTTTTTGATAATTAATATCATATATATCAATAAAATTAATTATATTTAGTTTATATTATATATAATTATAATGATTATTATTACTAAATATTGTAATCACATTTTTAAAAAATTTTATATTTTTTCAAATTTTCAAAGGTTATATAACCTTTGAAAATGTGAAAAAATATAAAAAAAATTTTTTGGTTATTTAATTGTTTAAATAAAACCTATAAACCACTAAATGCCTAAAAACATAAAATGCTAAAGTCATAAAGGAAAAAACTTCTAAATACTTAAAATATTAAACTTGTATACATTAATAATAATTCATAAATGTCATTTTAATTTTTATTCAGTATAATTTTAAATTTTTATTTTTATTATTTATCAGTTTATTTTTATAGAAATATTAATTACAAAATAAATTATTAGTGAGAAAGATCTAATTTAAATTAGACTGGTATACCCAAAATAATAAAGAATAAATCTCAATATATCTTTTTTCATTATAATTTTAAATATTCATTTTAATTATTTATTTGTTTTTTTTATATAAATATTAACTAAAAAATAAATTATGAGTTAGACAAATATAATTTATATAAATTAATTTTCATCAAAAAAATATGGATAAACTTTTTAAAAGAAAAAAAAATTTCAAAACAACAAATTATTATATAGTAAAATATTTTGATTTCTTCTGAATCACTTTAGGTTTTTTAATTATATTTTAATTGATATATATCTTATTAATAATAGATTATTCATTTATTTTTTGATCATTTTTAGAATATTTATAAATAATATTGTTTATTTTTAATTTATATGATATATAAATATAATGATTATTTTATCTAAATTTTGAATTCACATTTGAAAAAAATTGAAAATTTATTGTATTTTCAAATGTTATAATCTTTGAAAATATTAAAAAAAATAAAAATAAATATTTTGTTATTTTAATTTTTAAATAATACCTATAAACCACAAAATGCATACACGGTTAAATCAGTAAACTCCTAAGGCCGTAATGCCTAAATACATAAACCATTAAACCACTATATGCTACTTAATAATTAAGAAATCTAATTTGTATTTCAATTTATTATTATTTTAAATATTCATTTTAATTATTTATTAGTTTATTTTTATAGAAATATTTATTACAAAATAAATTATGAGTGCGACAAATATAATTTGAATAATTTATTTTTAATCAAAAAATATATATATGCTAATAAAAGAAGTAAAAATTTAAAAATTAAAAATTATTATCCAGTAATATTTTTTACTTTAATTTTGAATCAATTTGGGTTTTGTAAATATTTTTTAATTTATATCAATCTTATTATTAATAGTTATTAATTTAATTTTTGATCATTATTATAATATCTATCAATAAAATTATTTATATTGAATTTATATGATATATAATTATTTAAAATTATTATTACTAATATTGTATTCACATTTCAAAAAATTTTAATATTATTATATTTTCAAAGATTATAACCTATGAAATGAGAAAAAATTACAATTTTTTTTTGTTATTTTATTGTTTTAATAAAACCTA
>JAREIK010002696.1:68027-99489 GCA_029783825.1 Sapria himalayana
AATAATTTTAAATTTTTTTAAATGTGATATAATATTTTTAGAATAATCTTAATAATTATATATATTAAACTAAATATAAATAATTTTATTAATAGATATTTAATAACTGATCATAAATAAATTAATAACTAGTTAATAAGAATGCTTAAATCAATAAAGTAGAATCTAATATATTCAAAATCAAAATAAGATATTTACAATATAATAATTTTTTATTCTAAAAATTTTGTTTCATTTTATAAGCATATATATTTTTTGATGAAAAATAAATTATTTAAATTATATTTGTATCACTCATAAGTTATTTTTTAATTAATATTGTAATAAATGATTTAAATTATATTTAAGGTTTAGGAGTTTAAAGGTTTAAGTATTTAGGGGCTTTGTATTTAAAAGTTTAGAGGTTTTAAGTGTTTAGGCATTTTAGTAGTTTATAAGTTTTATTTAAACAATGATATAACAAAAAATTTATTTTTATTATTTTTTTAATTTTTGAAGGTTATAATCTTTGAAAATATATTAATTTTTAAATTTTTTTCAAATGAAAATACGAATATTTAGTTATAATAATCTTAATAATTATAAGTCATTTAAATTCATATAAATAATTACATTGCTACTTATTATAATAATGATCAAAAAAATTTAATAAACTATTATTAATAAGTTTGTATTAAATAAATATATTTTCAAAATCTAAATTTATTCAAAATCAAGTAAAATATATTACTTAATATACTTTTTTTAATGTTTTGCTTTTTTTATAACTTTATATTTTTGTTATTATAAATAAATTATTTAAATAATTTGTCTTACTCATAATTATTTTGTAATTTATAATTCTATAATAATAAACTAATAAATAATTAAAATAATTATTTAAAATTATAATGAATACAAATAAAATTGAGATTTATTATTTTATTCAGGATATACCAGTTTAATGTTTTAAATATTTAGGTGTTTTTAAATTTAGGAGTTTAGTGATTTAAGTGTTTAGACCTTTAGTGTTTTTAGTTATTATCTAAAGAATTAAAAAACAAAAAATTTAATTTTTTGATTTTTATAAATTTTTGAAAGTTGTAACCTTTGAAAATAGAATAATTTAAATTGTTTTAAATGTGAATATAATATTTAGTTATATAATCTTAATAATTATATATAATATAAACTAAATATAAATAATTTTATTAATAGATATTATAATAATGATCAATAAATAAATTAATAAACTAGTATTAATAAGAATGCTATAAATTAAAATATAATTGTAGAATGTAAAATGATTCAAAATCAAAATAAGATATATTACTAAATAATAGTTTTTTATTTTAAAAATTTTGCCTCATTTATAAGCTTATATTTTTTTTTTGATGAAAAATAAATTATTTAAATTATATCTGTCTCACTAATACTTTATTTTGTAATTAATATTTCTATAAAATTAAAATTGATAAATAATTAAAATGAATATTTAGAATTATAATGAATACTAATAAAAAAGAGATATATGATTTATTATTTAGGGTATACCTATTTAATGGTTTAACTTTTTTTTTGGTTTTGGGGTTTATTAGTTTATTGATTTATATGTTTGCACATTTAGGTGTTTATAGGTTTTATTTAATCAATGAAATAACAAAAAAAATATTTTTATGAATTTTCGTGATTCTCAAAGGTTATTACCTTTGAGAATATAATAATTTTTTAATCTTTCTAAAATATGAATATAATACATAGTTATAATAATCTTAATACTTATATATGATATAAATTTAATATAAAAAATTTTATTAATATATATTATTATAATGATCGAAAAATAAATTAATAAATTAGTATTAATAAGATAGATCTTAATTAAAATATATTTGCATAACCCAAAATAATTCAAAATCAAAGTAAATTATATTACTAAATAAAATTTTAAATTTATGAAATTTTGTTTATTTTCATACGCTTATTTTTTTTTATAAAAAAATAATATATTTAAATTATATGTCTCACTCATTATTTATTTTGTAATAATATTTCTATAAAAATAAACTAAAAAATAATTAAAATGAATATTTACAATTATAATGAATACAATTAAAAATTAAATTTATTATTATTATTTAGTTCATATAGTTTAATGGTTTAAGTATTTAGGGGATTTTGGTGTTTAGGAGTCTAGATATTTAAATGATTAGGCATTTAGTGGTTTATAATTTTATTTATATAAAAAAAATAAATCTTTTTTTTGATTTTATTAGATTTTCAAAGGTTTTAACCTTTAAAATTAAAATAATTTTTAAAAATTTTTTGAAATGTGAATACCATGTATAATAATATTAATCTTACTAATTATATTTCATATAAATTCAATATAAAAAACTTTAATGATATATAGTATAATAATGATCAAAAATTAAATTAATATACTATTATTAATAATATAAATATTAATTAAAATATATTTACATAACATAAAATAATTCAAAATCAAATCAAAAATAAATTACTAAATAATAATATTTAATTTTCAAATATTTCCTTTTTTTATAAGCTTATATTTTTTATTGATTAAAATAAATTATTTAAATAATATTGTCTCACTCGAAATTTATTTTGTAATTAAATTTTTCTAAAAAATTAAACTATAAATAATTAAAATGAATATTTAAAATTATAATAAATAGAAATAAAAATGAGATTTATTAATTATTTTTTAATATATACCGATTTAAAAAATTATCTATATAGAGATATCTGGATTTTGTAGTATAGTCATTTAAGTGTTTAGGCATTTAGTGGTGTATACGTTTCATTTAAACAATAAAATAATTAAAAATATATTTTTTTTTATTTTTTCACTATTTCAAAGGTTATTACATTTGAAAATATAATAATTTTAAAATTTTTTTCAAAAGTGAATACAATATTTAGTCATAATAATCATTATATTTATATATCTTATAAATTCAATATAAACATTCTTATTGATTAATATTCTAATAATGATCAAAAAATAAATTAATAATCTATTATTAATAAGATAGATATCATTTAAAATATAATTACAAATATTGAAATGATTCATAAGAAAACAAAATATATTACTATATAATAATTTTTTGTTTAGAAATTTTTTTTTATTTTAAAAAGTTTATTTATAATATTTTGATGAAAAATAATTTATATAAATTATATTTGTGTAACTCATAATTTATTTTGTAATTAATATTTATATAAAAATAAACAAATAAATAATTAAATTTGAATATTTAAAATTAAAATGAAAAAAAAAAGAGATTTATTCTTTATTATTTAGGATATACTGGTTTAATTTAAATTTGATCTGTCTCACTAATAATTTATTTTGTAATTAATAATTCTATAAAAATGAACTGATAAATAATTAAAATAAAAATTAAAATATTAGTGAATAATTAAAATAATTTATTTTGTTCCCCTCTCAACTCTAGAATGATTGCTAAAGCTCTAACCAAAATAATTGGAGCTTTTACTTTATATCTATTATGTCTCATCATATTTGATGTTGAATCACTAGGCTATCAAAAGTAACTTGACTCATGTTCACTTACAGACTAAACCAAAGTTGTACCCCTATGTATTGAAATAGCTAGTTGTTGAGGATGCTATTCATATTGATTAATGTAATTTCTTCTAAAATATCTCTCATGCACACACTCAAAGCAATTTTTTTAAAACATAGTTCACCTATAAAAAATAACCACCTTGTAGCCTATTAGAACAAACTAGCCCCAGGGTGGTTTGAGCAGGGCAAGAAGTATGCGCTCTCTTTCAATCAAGAATAAAAAAATTTATTTTATTGGCATGTCTAAGCATTTTTTTATATCCTCATGGATATGAAAAATATCATTTCTTTCTTTTTATATTAAATGAGTTATGTATACAAGCTCACAATACCCAAAAAGGTGTAAATGAATCATATTCAAATGTATAAAAGGTTTTAATCATTACTCAAAATATTAGTCTTGCATATTGAAACTTGAGGTCACAAATCAAATGAAAAAGCCATAGAGATATTTCCAATCCCATGAATTTTAGCTATAGAAAGTTATAAAGAGTAGTACTCGAGCTTTAACTATTTCTAGGGTCATGACTTTTTCTCTTGAGGAATGTCCAAAGTTACAATCATTCCTAGTGCAATGACTTTGCAATATAGAGATAAAATGCACAAGCTATGGTCATATCCAAGACCGTGTCCCAGTATTATAGTGATTAAATATGTATTCATGATCATTCTTAGTGCCATAACAATATCTTCAACAGAGAGACACAAGTTATGGCATATTCTCTCGATATGATTTTGTGTTCTAGAGACAAAATATACAATCATGACCATTGCTAATGCTACAATAATCTAAAGCAATATAGATACTGAATCCATAACTCAACACTTGAGTCATGAATTTGTGTTACATATACAAAAAGATGAATCTATGATATTCTTAAAAGTTGTGAATTTCAATTTAAATTTAACACTCAGTCATTTGATTATAAAAGTGCATAACATGAGATTTAGGATTTAGGGTTTATGGATTAGGGTTATAGTCTATGGTTTAATGTTTAGGATTTTAAGTTTAGGGTTTATGGTTTTTTTTATTTTTTTTTGTAAAATACACACTTTATTTATCATTTAGGCACACAACTTACAAGAGACTAAAAAGCCGACTAATTTAGGCCATCACACCAAATCCTATGCACCTTAATGATTCTATGCATAAAATACATAAAAAACATAATGCCTAATAATTACAACCATACGAATACAACTAAAATCACCTGGCATTCCCGGACTTCGGAGTTGGCATTGAGTCATTATGCGCAATGCGTCTTTTCCATTCGGATTTGTCCATGCCTTTTGGAGGAACATGAATGATGCACCATATTAAAACTATGCAAAAATAAGATTGTGCATGTGTGGGACATGCAGCATCAAGAATTTGCCTATGTCATTGCTATGCAATGGAATACATGTAAAACTGAATACCCATAAACCCACAAGTTCATATCTACGACACTTTGTCAATTCATTCTCACCTCTAAATTCCACATTCTTTTGCTCCAATGATCCTCAAAAGAGTATCTCTTGGGTTAGAATGCTTCCTCCTCGAGCTCTAAGAAGTGGTTGTATGTTGCACCGACAAAATATCAAAAAATATGCATGCATCGGTGTGCATGTGTGATGAGGTCCATCTCATAGTGTAATTATCTACATGTACAAACAAAGCTAGAATACAAGTAAAATTACAAAATGATATAAAGATGGGTCTCCTACTCCCGGGAGTGTAGCATCGCCTAATGTGTATTTACAAAATGCATTAGTAGGCCCCACCTAGAGATACTAATGGGTCCAGTTTCCCTCATTGCATGCTACATAGAGAACAGACAATATTGTGTGTGTGTCATGATCTGTCTCTACAAGTACATGGTGCATACAAAGTTGGCGGCCCTATCCGTCTCTGCCAGATATGGCTAGTAGGACCCACTCCTAGCTACTATTGGGTTTACTCCCGACCACTTTGCTCTGTCTCGTTAGTTGTCTGAATGTTATCATCCCGGCTTGCTAGTGAAGACCTCCACAAGCTGGTGGCCGATACTTCTGGTTGCTTCTGGGACTTGCTGGCCCCTCTAAATGCTACACCAAAATGGACAAGAATATGTGCACGTGTGTACTGAGGTCCGTTGCTATGTGTGTGTGGTGCAATAATATCAGGGTTTAGAAGTTTAGTAATTTAAGTATTTAGGTATTTTGTGGTTTATTGGTTTTATTTAAATAATTAAATAACAAAAAAATTATTTTTATGATTTTTTTCTCATTTTCAAGGTTATAACCATTGAAAATATTATAATTTTTAATTTCTTTTCAAATGTTAATATAATATTTAATTATAATAATCATAAAAATTAAATATCATGTAAATTAAATATAAATAATTTAATTGATCGCTATTATAATACTGATCATAAAATAGATTAATAAACTATTATTAATAAGAGCGATATTAATTAAAATATATTTGCAAAACCTAATACGATTCAAAATCAAAGTGAAATATATTACTAAATAATAAATTTTTATTTTTAACTTTTTGATTCTTTTTATAAGCTTATAAATTTTTTTGATGAAGATAATTTATTTAAATTATATTTGTATCATTCATAATTTTATTTTGCAATTAATATTTCTATAAAAATAAACTAATAAATAATTAAAATGAATATTAAAATTATAATGAAAACAAATAAAAATGAAATTTATGATTAATTATTTAGGGTATACCGGCTTAATGGTTTAAGTATTTAAGAGTTTGGGAGTTTAGTGATTTAAGTGTTTAGGCATTTAGTAGTTTATATGTTTTATTTAAATAATGAAATAACAAAAAATTATTTTTCAAATTTTTTATCAATTTTGAAGGTTATAACCTTAATAAATATAATAATTTTTAAATTTTTTTTCAAATGTGAATATAATATTTAGTTATAATAAACTTAATTATTATATATCATGTAAATTAAAATAAACAATTTTATTGATAGATATTAATAAACTAAATATAAATATAAATATAAAATGATCAAAAAATAAATTAATAAACTATTATTTATTGATAGATATTTATATATTATTTATAAATACTTAAACCTTTAAAGATAGTTTAAATGTTTAAGTATTTAAGGGTTTTGGGGGTTAGGGGTTTAATGATTTAAATGTTTAGGCAATAAGTAGTTTATACGTTTTATATAAACAATAAAATAACATAAAAATTATTTTTGTGATTTTATCTCATTTTCAAAGATGATAAACTTTAAAAATATAATAATTTTTAAATTATTTTCAAATGTAAATATAATATTTAGTTATAATAATCTTTATAATTATATATCATGTAAATTCAATATAAACAATTTTATTGATAAAAATTCTAATAATGATCAAAAAATAAATTAATAATCTATTATTAATAAGATAGATATCAATTAAAATATAATTACTAAACCTAAAATGATTCAAAAGCAAAGCAAAATATATTACTATATAATAATTTTTTGTTTTGAAAATTTTTTTTCTTTTAAAAAGTTTATCTATAATTTTTTGATGAAAAATAATTAAATAAATTATACTTGTCTAGCTCAATTTATTTTGTAATTAATATTTTTATATAAATAAACAAATAATTAATTAAAATGAATATTTAAAATTATAATGAATAAAAATGAGATTTATTATTTATTATTTAGATATATTGTTTTAATTTAAATTATATCTCTCTTACTAATAATTTATTTTGTAATTAATATTTCTATAAAAATAAACTAATAAATAATTAAAATAAAAATTTAAAATTATACTGAATAAAATTTAAAATGAGATTTATGATTTATTATTACTGTATACCAGTTTAATGGTTTAAGTATTTAAAGGTTTTTTATTTAGGATTTTAGCAATTTATGTTTTTAGGATTTTAGTGGTTTTTACGTTTTATTTAAAAAAATAAAATATCAAAAAAAAATTTATTATTTTTTCTTTTTTTCATAGGTTATAACCTTTGAAAATATAATAATATTTAATTTTTTTTGAAATGTGAATATAATACTTAGTTATAATAATATTAATAATTATATATCATATAAATTCAATAAACAATTGTATTGATATATATTATAATAAAAATCAAAATTAAATTTATAAACTATTGATATTAAAATAGATATTAATTAAAAAATAATTACAAAACCCAAATTGATTCAAAATTATAGTAAAATATATTTCTGGGTAACAATTTTTAATTTTTAAATTTTTACTTCTTTTATAAGCATATATATCTTTTAAATTATATTTTTCGCACTCCTAATTTATTTTGTAATAAATATTTCAATAAAAATAAACTAATAAATAATTAAAATGTATATTTAAAATTATAATAAATATAATTAAAAATTAGATTTATTAATTATTAAGTAGTATAAATTATTTTAATGGTTTATGTATTTTGGCATTATGGGGTTTAGGAGATTACTGATTTAACAGTGTATTCATTTAGTGGTTTATAGGTGTTATTTAAAAAAAATATCAAAAATTTTATTTTTTATATTTTTTGATAATTTCAAAGGTTATAACCTTTGAAAGTATAATAATTTTTATATTTTTTTCAAAAGTGAATACTATATTTAGTTATAATAATCATTATATTTATATATCATATAAATTCAATATAAATATTTTTATTCATAAATATTCTAATAATGATCAAAAAATAAATTAATAATCAATTATTTATAAGATAGATATCAATTTAATTATAATTACAAAACCTAAAATGATTCAGAAATAAAGCAAAATATATTACTATATAATAATTTTTTGTTTTGAATTTTTTTTCTTTTAAAAAGTTTATCTATATTTTTTTGATGAAAAAAAATTATATAAGTTATATTAGTCTAACTCTATTTATTATGTAATTAATAATTATATAAAAATAAATGAATAAATAATTAAAATGAATATTTTAAATTACAATGAAAAAAATAATATTGAGATTTATTATTTATTATTTAGGGTATACCAGTTTAAAATGATTATCTATTTAGGGTTTTCGAGATTTAGGAGTTATTGATTTATCTAATTAGGCATTTAGTGGTTTATAGTATTTATTTAAACAATGAAATAACAAAAAATTTATTTTTGTTATTTTTTCACATTTTCAAAGGTTATAACTTTTGAAAATATAATAATTTTAAAATTTTTTTAAGATGTGAATAAAATATTTAGTAAGATTAATTATTATAATTATATATAATATAAACTAATTATAAATAATTTTATTGATAGATATGATATCAATAATCAAAAAATAAATTAATAAACTATTATTAATATGATAGATATAAATTAAAATATAATTACAAAACCTAAAATGATTCAAAATCAAAGTAAAATTTATTACTAAATAATAATTTTTTGTTTTTAAATTTTTACTTCTATTTATAAGATTATATTTTTTTTATTAAAAGTAAATTATTAATTTTATATTTGTCTGACTAATTATTTATTTTATAATTAATATTTATATAAAAAATAAACTAATAAATATTTAAAATTATAATGAACACAAATTAAAATGAAATTTAAGATTTATTATTGCTGTATATCTAATTTATTTTTTGATAATCTGTTTGTATAACCAAATATTTTTTATTTTTTAATATTTTCTTGTAAGTGCAGGAAATGAAATATTAAAAGGCCGGGAATGCAGCATAACACAATAACGGATGTCTCGCTGACCGGACAGTTGGCAGAAATTAGAGTTGACCCTGACACGTCTCATGATCCGACCTGCTCCAGTTAAATGAACCAAGAGAAATTTTAATATAAAATATTTTGTAATTTTATTTTCTGGTGGCTATTTTTGGACACATGGAACTATTCATCGTCTCTCTCTCTTCTCTCAGTGCGATTTATCATGACTATTCTGTCTGCTACATACTATAAGACATTTTTGTTGTTTTAATCTGTAACGCATAAGCATTTTCTGGTTGATTTAGCTAGTCATACTGAGCGACTAGCGAACCACATTATTTTCGGTGTTTATTTCTCATTTTTTGATTCTATCATAGATGGTTGCTGAATTGGGATATATATATTGCTTGTTTTCTTTTGTTTCTGTATTTCTGTATCTTAATCTCACTACTGTGGAAGCACAATTGCCCAACAATTATATATGGTTTACCGATATAAAGGATCGATTATTTAGGGGTTTTGTCATTATGGAGTTTAGCAATTTATGTTTTTGGGCATTTAGTAGTATATAGGTTTTATTTATGTAATAAAAATAAAAATTTTTTTTTGATTTTTTTTTAGATTTTCTAAGGTTATAACCTTTAAAAATAAAATAATTTTTAAAATCTTTTGAAATGTGAATACAATGTATAATTATATTAATCTTATTAATTATATATCATATAAATTCAATATAAATAATTATAATGATAGATATTATAATAAAGATTAAAAATTAAATTAATAAACTATTAATAATAAGATAGATATTCATTAAAACATATTTACAAAACCCAAATTGATTCAAAATTAAAGTAAAATATATTACTAGATAATAATTTTTAATTTTTAAATTTTTACTTCTTTTATAAGCATATATTTTTTTTGATTAAAAATAAATTAATTAAAATATATATGTCGCTCTCATAATTTAATTTGGTATAAATATTTCTATAAAAATAAACTAATAAATAATTAAAATGAATATTTAAAATTATAATAAATATAAATAAAAATTAGATTTATTAATTATTAGGTAGTATATAGGAGTTTAATGGTTTATATATTTTGGCATTATGAGGTTTAGGAGTTTACTAATTTAACTGTGTATGCATTTAGTGGTTTATAGGTTTTATTAAAAATATAAAATAATAAAAAATTTATTTTTATTATTTTTTGATATTTTCAAAGGTTATAACCTTTGAAAATATAATAATTTTTTATTTTTTTTAAGTATGAATACAATATTTAGTTATAATAATCATTATATTTATATATCAAATAAATTCAATATAAACAATTTTATTGATAAATTATCTAATAATGACCAAAAAATAAGATAGATATCAATTAAAATATAATTACAAAACCTAAAATGATTCATAAGAAAAGCAAAATATATTACTATATAATAATTTTTTGTTTCAAAATTTTTTTTTCTTTTAAAAAGTTTATCAATAATTTTTTGATGAAAAATAATTTATATAAATTATATTTGTATAACTCAATTTATTTTGTAATTAATATTTATATATAAATAAACAAATAAATAATTAAAATGGATATTTAAAATTTTAATGAAAAAAAATGAGATTTATTATTTATTATTTAGGGATACCGGTTTAATTTAAATTAGATCTATCTCACTAATAATTTATTTTGTTATTTATATTTCTAGAAAATAAATTGATAAATAATTAAAATAAAAATTTAAAATTATACTGAATAAAAATTAAAATGAGATTTATGATTTATTATTAATATATACCAGTTTAATGATTTAAGTATTTAGAGGTTTCGTCGTTAGGAGTTTAGCGATTTATGTTTTTAGGCTTTTAGTGGTTTATATGTTTTATTTAAAAAAATAAAATAACAAAAAAAATTTCTATAATTTTTTATCATTTTCATAGGTTATAACATTTAAAAATATAATAATATTTAAATTTTTTTGAAATTTTAATACAATATTTTGTGATAATAATATTAATAATTATATATCATATAAATTTAATATAAAGAATTTTATTGATAGATATTATAATAATGATCAAAATTTAAATTTATAAACTATTAATATTAAGATAGATATAATTAAAAAAATATTTACAAAACCCAAATTGATTCAAAATTAAAGTAAATTATATTACTTGATAATAATTTTTAATTTTTAAATTTATACTTCTTTTATAAGCTTATATTTTTAGTAGATAAATAATATATTATTTAAATTATATTTGTCCGACTCATAATTTATTTTGTAATAAAAATTTCTAAATAAATACACGAATAAATAAATAAAATGAATATTTAAAAATATAATAAATAGCAATAAAAAATAGATTTATTAATTATTAAGTAGTATTTAGTGGTTTAATGGTTTATGTATTTAGGAATTACGGGGTTTAGGAGTTTACTGATTTAACTTTATATGCACCCAGTAGGGCTGCTCATGGGACTGAGAGATTCGCGACCCGACCCGAAGTCTTGTCCCGAAAGAATCGAAATTGAGAAAAATCAGTTGACTTTAGCTTTTTCCGTCCCATTATGTCAAGTATTTTTTCTTTTGGGACTGTTCTGGATCTTAAGCAATATCAATCTTGAGAACCGTCCCTTCCTAAAAAACTGATACTAGAACAAGGAATATATATATATATATATATATATATATATAACATTAAGATGCGACGAATTCCACACCTGCCCATCCAATTCCGACCCACCTATTGCTGTTCCGACGAGTTCCAAGCCACCTCTTGCCATTCCAGCCGTGTTTAGTTAGGTCCAGCCCTTGTACGTCGGACTTCTGGTTGCCTCCACCGTGTCCCAGATGCCACCAGCCTTTTGGTTTGTATTTTTGACGAGAATTGAGTGATTAATTATTATTATTATGTGTCTCAGTCATTTTTGTTGAGTATTGGTTGTGGTGTTGTGGTTGGGCCGAATGAGTTGTCTGAATGTGTTATAGCCAGTTTTGTAGAGCTTGCTTGTTTGAAATATTTATATGTATTTATGCTTGACATATCATATTAATTAATGGCAATGCAGATGACATAATCCAGCGGTAAATGAAAAATACAATAAATTGAAGATGATCACATCTCAAATGATCAAAGTAGTGGTAAATCCAATCATCATTTTTTCACGAACCCACCTATTGTTACGGCAGGTTCTTTAATTCCAATTGTAAAAGAAAGTCTTGGTACATGTGAACCTCAAGCTCATAAAAAGTATAAGTCTGCTGTTTGGAAAACTTATGAGATATTAATTGATTCAGACAGAAATGAAACTGGTCGGGCATCTTGTATATAGTGCAGGAAAGAATACTTGGCAAAAAGTGATCAAGGTACTTCGGGTTTATGGAACTACTTGAAAAAGACTTGTAGAAAATTTCCACACACACAAAAATTAATAGAAGCTCACAAAGGTAAAGACAAGTTACAATCTTTGTTGAGTTTCACTAAAGGTACTAGTTCAGAGAATAACAAATTAACTTGTTGGCAATTTGATCAATGACTAGTTAGGGAGGCTTGGTGAAAATGATCATAATTGCATTTTTGTTTTGTTGAGAGGGATGAGTTTAAGGAGTTTTGTGAAGTTAGTGTGCCTCAATTTAAAATTCCATCTAGGCACTCTGTGTTGAGGTATTTTTTTTCTTTGTTTGTGAAGGAAAAGAAGAAATTATTTGATAGCATATCATCTCATTGTTGTAGAGTTTCATTGACTACTCACACTTGGATGAGCATTCAATATTTATCTTATATATGTTTGACTGATTATTTCATTGATTCTCAATGGAATATGTATAAAACGCTTTTGAACTTTTGTGTAATTAAAAGTCATTCTGGAGATTATATTAGAAATGCTATTAAGTTTTGCATGAATGATTGGGGGTTAGGAAAGTTGATGTGCATTACTATTGACAATGCATCAAATAATGATGTTGCAGTTGAACAATTGCAAAAAAAGGGTTGTGAAGAAAAGTGTTGTATATTTGAGAGGCGAGCATTTTCATATGAGATGTCGTGCTCATATCCTAAACTTAATTGTCAGAGATGGCATTGCAGTAGTTGAGGGTGCTATTCAAAAAATTAGAGGTGTGGTGAAATATGTGAGGAGCAGTCCTAAAAGATTAGATATGTTTAAGTTATGAGTTGAAGAAGCAAACTTGACATATGGATCTTCATTGCAATTAGATTGTCCTACAAGATGGAATTCAACTTTTTTGATGCTACAAACTGATATAAAATATCAAAAAGAATTTGATAAGTTGGAGGACAAAGACAAAATGTTTTTGAAGTAGTTTGGTTCAAACATTCCAACTGAGAGAGACTTAACAAATGCCAAAATTTTGGCTCGTTTCTTCAAAACTTTTCATGAGGTAACTTGTAAATTTTCTGGCTAATTATATTCTACCTCTAGTGTTTATTTTCCTGAGATTATTTGAATTTTAAAAAAAAATGAGCTTTGTGAATATAGTAGAGATACGATGGTGTCTGAAGTGGGTATCAAAATGAGGCATAAATTCAACAAATATTGGGGTTCTCTTCAGTCAACAAATATTATGCTTTTTGTAGCAGTAGTGTTGGATCCTAGATATAAGCTCAAATATCTCAAGGTTAAGTACACTTGCATTATGGAGATGAATTGGCTAATAATTTGGTGAAAATGGTTTTAAATGCTTTAAATGAGATGATGGATGATTATAACGATTTAAATGAAGATGAATGAAAAGAAGATGATTTCTCTTCTACTGTGTTGAATAAAAATGATGATTTCTTTGATGGTAGTGATACTTATGTTGATGTTTTTTTTTTGTTGAATAGTAGAAAGAACAAGAAGTTGCAGCTTTGGAAGAGTTGGATAGGTACTAGGAGGACAAACTTGAAAAAAATAGAATTGATTTTGATCTTCTAGACTGGTGGAAGGTAAATGAGGTTAGGTATCCTTCTTTGGCAAATGTACAAGGGATGTATTTTCTATCCAAGCATATATTGTGGCCTTCGAATCTACATTTAGCACTGGGGGGATAACATTAAATAAATATAGGAGTTCTTTAACACCTATTACAGCTGAAGTTCTCATATATCTACAAGATTGGTTGAGAACTCAAACAAACCTATTGAAATTGAAGAATTAGTTCAAGACCTTGATGATAATGAATCAGGTTAGTATACAAATTTTGTATATTTTAATTTCACTTTCACTTATTTTATTCATTCAATTTAATAAAAATATTGTTCAATATCAATTTTCAGAGGGGTCACATGATCCAAATATTCTTCCAACTATAGTTGGCCAACTAAATTTGAATGGGTGTATTAAATTTTATAAGGTAATATTTTGTTTTTTTATTACTCTTTCATCTCAGAAATTTATGTATACATGATTAATACATTTTCATCTTTGGTTGTCCTTCTACAATGGAGGAAGAATAGGGAGGAGTTGTAGAATAGATAATTAATTGGGTTTAGATTTTCATTGCTGTTCCGGGATGGACCTTTGAAATGATTATTATCATGGTTGTTATTAGTTGTATTTTTTTGTTATATTAAGCTGCCTAATTTTAGCAATTACTTAAGTAGTAATTGCTGCTTCCAATGTTTGTGGTCATCTTTAGCTATTCCTTAATATTTTAAGTAATTGTTCAAAAAATGTAGTATTGCTATAATGGTTAACTTTAACTCGGCTGAACAAAGCAAACTTGTGAAAAAACAAAGAACCAAATTAAGCACACAACTCTGTCCTTCTCTATTTAACATTTATATCCTTTTCTGCACATCAAAGATTTTGACAAGGGAATAGAACTCATTTGTGGTATTCACCCTATTTGACAAAACAAAATTGTCCCAATTTGAGTTTGATAGATACATAACTAAGGAATGATAAATGGTACAACAAAAGGTTTCGACATGAACTAACTTGGCCGGTTTGAAGAAAATAAATTGAAAAAAAATGTCTGAACTCTGTTTCGTCCCGGAACCATTTTATCCTACTCAAAATTCCCAATCTCCGTCCCATCCTGTCCCGATATTTTCAACCTCTGGGACGGGTCTGGATCTTCAAAAAAAAATCTCCCAACTGTGGGAAGAGATAGGAGATTTGTAATCCCCATCCCGTACCGTCTCATGAGCACCCCTAGCATTGAGTGATTTATAGGTTTTATTTAAAAAATAAAATAACAAAAAATTTATTTTTATTATTTTTTGATATTTTCAAAGGTTATAGCCTTTGAAAATATAATAATTTTTAAATTTTTTTTCAAATGTGAATATAATATTTAGTTATTCTAATCATTATATTTATATATTATATAAATTCAATATAAACAATTTTATTGATAAATATTCTAATAATAATCAAAAAATAAATTAATAATACATTAATAATAAGATAGATATTAATTATAATATAATTACAAAACATAAAATGATTCAAAAGCAAAGAAAAATATATTACTATGTAATAATTTTTTGTTTTTGAATTTTTTCTTCTTTTAATAAGTTTATGTGTATATTTTTAATGAAAAATAATTTATATAAATTATATTTGTCTAACTCATAATTTATCTTGTAATTAATATGTATATATAAATAAAAAATTAATAATTAAAATGAATATTTAAAATTATAATAAAAAAAATGAGATTTATTATTTATTATTTAAGGATACTAGTTTAATTTAAATTAGATCCGTCTCACTAATAATTTATTTTGTAATTAATATTTCTATAAAAATAAACTGATAAATAATTAAAAGAAAATTTTAAAATTATACTGAATAAAAATAAAAATGAGATTTAAGATTTATTATTATTGTATACCAGTTTAATAGTTTAAGTATTTAGAGGTTTTGTCGTTAGAAGTTTAGAGATTTATGTTTTTAGGCTTTTAGTGGTTTATAGGTTTTATATAAAAAAATAAAATAACAAAAAAAATTTCTATAATTTGTTATCTTTTTCATAGGTTATAACCTTTGAAAATATAATAATATTTACAATTATTTGAAATGTGAATACAATATATAGTTTTAATATTATTAATAATTATATATCATATAAATTCAATATAAATAATTTTATTGATAGATAATATAATAATGATCAAATTTTAAATTAATAAACTATTAAAAAAAAGATTTATATTAATTAAAAAATATTTACAAAATCCAAATTGATTCAAAATTAAAGTAAATTATATTAATGGATAATAATTTTTAAATTTTTACTTCTTTTAGAACCGTATATTTTTTTTTATTAAAAATAAATATATTAAATTATATTTGTCGCACTCATACTTTATTTTGTAATAAACATTTCAATAAAAATAAACTAATAAATAATTAAAATGAATATTTAAAATTATAATAAATAGAAATAAAAATTAGATTTATTAATTATTAAGTAGTATATAGCAGTTTAATGGTTTATGTATTTAGGCATTATGGGGTTTAGGAGTTTATTGATTTAACTATGTGTGCATTTAGTGGTTTATAGGTTTTATTTAAGAAAAAAAATAAAAAAAATTATTTTTATTATTTTTTGATATTTTCAAACTTTATAACCTTTGAAAATATAATAATTTTTAATTTTTTTTCAAAGTGAATAAATATTTATTTATAATAATCATAATAATTATATATCATATAAATTCAATATAAATAATTTTATTTATAGATATTCTAATAATTATCAAAAAATAGATTTAAAATCTATCATGAATAAGATTAATATTACTTAAAATATAATATCAAAACCTAAAATGATTCAAAAGCAAAGCAAAATATATTAATTAATAATAATTAATTGTTTTTAAATTTTTATTCTTTTTATAAGCTTATATATTTTTTGATGAAAAATAATTTATATAAATTATATTTTTAACTCAAAATTTTTTTTATATTTAATAGATATAAATAAACAAAAAACTAAACAATCAAAATAAATTTTTTAAATTAAAATGAAAACAAATAAAAATGAGATTTATTAATTATTATTTAGGGGATACCTTTAAAACGATTATCTATATAGGGGTATCGGGATTTTGTAGTTTAGTGATATAAGTGTTTAGGCATCTAGTGATTTATAGTTATAATCTTTGAAAATATAAAAATATTAAAATTTTTTTCAAAAGTGAATACAATATTTAGTTATAATAATTATTAAATTTATATATCATATAAATTAAATATAACTATATTTATTTATAAATATTCTAATAATGATCAAAAAATAAATTAATAATCTATTATTAATAATGTTAGATATCAATTAAAATATAATTACAAAACCTAAAATGATTCATAAACAAAGTAAAATATATTACTATATAATAATTTTATGTTTTTAATTTTTTTCTTCTTTTAATAAGTTTATCTATATTTTTTTGTTGAAAAATAATTTATATAAATTATATTTTTTTATCTTATAATTTATTTTGTATTTATTATTTATATAAAAATAAACATATAAATAATTAAAATGAATATTTAAAATTATAATGAAAAAAAATAAAAATGAGATTTATTATTTATTATTTAGGATATACGTGTTTAAAAAAATTTATCTATTTAGGGTTTTCGAGATTTAGAAGTTATTGATTTAAGTATTTAGGTATTTAATGGTTTATAGCTTTTATCTAAACAATGAAATAACAACAAATTTATTTTTGATATTTTTTCAAAATTTAAAATGTCAACATTTGAAAATATAATAATTTTAAATTTTTTTAAAAATATAAATATAATATTTAGTAATAATAATTATTATAACTATATATAATATAAAATAAATATAAACAATTTTATTGATAAATATTATATCAATTATCAAAAAATAAAATAATAAACTATTATTAATATGATACATATAAATTAAAGTATAATTAAAAAACCTAAAATGATTCAAAATCAAAGTAAAATTTATTACTAAATAATAATTTTTTTTAGTATTTGCATCATTTTATATGCTTATATATTTTTTTGATGGAAAATATATTATTTAAATTATATTTGTATCACTTATAATTTATTTTGTAATTAATATTTCTATAAATTATTTAAATTATATATAAGGTTTACGAGTTTAAAGGTTTAGGTATTTAGGGGCTTCGGGGTATAGTAGTTTAGAGATTTATGTATTTAGGCATTTAATGGTTTATATGTTTTATTTAAACAATAATATAACAAAAAATTTATTTTTGTTATTTTTTCTCATTTTTGAAGGTTATAACCTTTGAAAATATAATAATTTTTAAATTTTTTTTATATGTGAATACTATATTTATTTATGATAATCTTAATTATTATATATCATGTTAATTCAATATAAACAATTATATTGATAAATATTATATTAATGATCAAAAAATAAATTAATAAACTATTATTAATAAGATATATATTTTTTAAAATATATTCACAAAATCTAAATTTATTCAAAATCAAAGTAAAATATAATACTAAATAATAACTTTTTGATGTTTTGCTTATTTTTATAAGTTTAGATTTTTTGTTATTAAAAGTAAATTATTTAGATTATATTTGTCTTCCACATAATTTATTTTTAATTTATAATTCTATAAAAATAAACTAATAATTAATTAAAATGAATATTTTAAATTATAATGAATACAATTAAAATTGAGATTTAATATTTATTATTCGGGATATACTAGTTTAATGGTTTAAGTTTTAGGTGTTTTGGGGTTTAGTGATTTAAGTGTTTAGGACTTGAGTGATTTATAGTTTTTATTTAAAGAATTAAAAAATAAAAAATTAAATTTTTTAATTTTTTTAATTTTTGAAGGTTATAACCTTTGAAAATATAATAATTTTTAATATTATTTAAATGTTAATATAATATTTAGTTATAATATTCTTAATAATTATATATAATGTAAACTCAATATTAAAAATTTTATTAATAGATATTATAATAATGATCAATAAAAATTTAATAAACTATTATTAATAAGAATGATATAAATTAAAATATAATTGTAAAAACTAAAATGATTCAAAATCAAAATAAAATATATTAAAAAATAATAAATTTTTGTTTTTAAAATTTTGCCTCTTTTTATAAGCATATATTTTTTTTTTGTTAAAAAATAAATTATTTAAAATAAATCTGTCTCGCTAATAATTTTTTTTGTAATTAATATATCTATAAAAATAAACTGATAAAAAATTAAAATAAAAATTTAAAATTATACTTAATAAAAATTAAAATGAGATTTATAATTTATTATTAATGTATACCAATTTAATAGTTTAAGTATTTAGAAGTTTTGTCGTTTAGGAGTTTAGTGATTTATTTTTTTAGGCATTTAGTGGTTTATATGTTTTATTAAAATAATAAAATAAAAAAAAATTTGTAAATTTTTCTCATTTTCATAGGTTATAACATTTGAAAATATAATAATATTTAAAATTTTTTGAAATCTGAATACAATATTTAGTTATAATAATTTTAATAATTATATATGATATAAATTAAATATAATTATTTTATTGATAGATATTATAATAATGATTAAAAATTAATTTTAATTATTCACGATAATTTTAATTTAAATTATATATCAGTTTATTTTTATAGAAATATTAATTACAAAATAAATTATTAGTGAGACAGATCTAATTTAAATTAACCCGCTATATCCTAAATAATATGAATAAATCTCATTTTTTTTCATTTTAATTTTAAATATTCAAATATAATTATTTATTTGTTTATTTTTATATAAATATTAATTACAAAATAAATTATGAGTTACACAAATATAATTTATATAAATTATTTTTCATTAAAATAATATAGATAAACTTTTTAAATGAAAAAAAGATTTTCAAAACAAAGAATTATTATATAGTAATATATTTTGCTTTGCTCCTAAATCATTTTAGGTTTTGTAAATATATTTTAATTGATATCTATCTTAAGTTATTTTTTCATCATTATTAGAATATTTATCAATAAAAATGTTTATATTGAATTTATATAATATATAAATATAATGATTATTATAACTAAATATTGTATTCATTTTTGAAAAAAATTCTAAAATTATTATATTTTCAAATGTTTAACCTTTGAAAATGTGAAAAAAAAAAAATTTTTTGTTATTTCATTTTTTAAATAAAACCTATAGATCATTAAATGTTTACTTACTTAAATCAGTTAGCTCATAGATCCCAAAACCCCTAAATGAAAAACCTTTTAACAGCTATATACTTCTTAATAAATAATAAATCTCATCTTTATTTCTATTTATTATAATTTTAAATATTAATTTTAATTATTTATAATTTAATTTTTTTGAAAGATTAATCACAAAATAAATTTCTAGTGAGACAAATATTATATAAATAATTTAATTTAATAAAAAAAATATAAGTTTATAAAAAGAAAGAAAATTATTAAAATTAAATATTATTATTTAGTAATATATTTGATTTGATTTTGAATCATTTTGTGTTATGTAAATATATTTTAATTAATATAAATATTATTAATAATAGTTTATTAATTTAATTTTTGATCATTATTATAATATCTATCATTAAAATTATTTTTATTGAATTTATATGATATTTAATTAGTAAGATTAATATAATTATATGTGGTATTCACATTTCAAAAAATTTTAAAAATTATTTTATTTTCAAAGGTTATAACCTTTGAAAATCAGAAAAAATCGAAAATAGAATTTTAAATTTTTATTATATAAATAAAACCTATAAACCACTAAATAATCAAACCATTAAACTGGTATACCATATATAATAAATCATAAATCTAATTTTAATTTGCATTCATTATAATTTTAAAAATTCATTTTAATTATTTATTAGTTTATTTTTTATAGAAATATCAATCACAAATAAATAATGAGTAGAACAAATATAATTTTAATTATATATTTTTAAACAAAAAAAATAAGCTTATATAAAGAAGTAAAAATTTAAAAACAAAAAATTATTATTTAGTAATATATTTTACTTTTATTTTGAATCATTATATATAGGTTTTGCAATTATATTTTAATTGCGATCAATCCTATTAATAATAGTTTATTAATTTATTATTTGATCATTTTTATAATATCAAACAATAAAATTACTTATATTCAATTAAAATGTCTTATAATTATTAAGTTATTATAACTAAATATTAAATTTACATTTGAAAAAAATTTAAAAATTATTATATTTTTCAAAGGTTATAACTTTCAAAAATGATAAAAAATCACAAAAATAATTTATTATTATTTTATCATTTAAATAAAACTTATAAACCACTAAATGCCAAAACATTTAAATCTCTAGACTCCTAAAACTCAAAACCCCCTAAATACTTAAACCATTAAACCTATATAACCTAAATAATAAATAATAAATCTCATTTTTATTTGTATTCATTATAATTTTAAATATTCATTTTAATTAGTTTGTAGCTTATTTTTATAGAAATATTAATTACAAAATAAATAATGAGTGCGATAGATATAATTTAAATAAATTATTTTTTATGAAAAAAAATAACCTTATAAAAATAAGCAAAATTTAAAAAATTTAAAAAATTTAAAAAATTTTATTTAGTAATATAATTTACTTTGATTTTGATTTATTTTGGGTTCTGCAAATATATTTTAATTAATATCTATCTTATTAATAATATTTTATTAATTTATTTTTTGATCATTTTTATAATATATATTAATACATTTTTTTATCTTGAATCTACAACAAATATAATTATTAAGATTATTATAACTAAGTACTGTATTCATATTTTAGAAATATTAAAAAAATATTTTATTTTTAAATGTCATAACCTTTGAAAATCACGAAAATTCATAGAAATAAATGTTTTGTTATTTCATTGATTAAATAAAACCTATAAACATGAAAATGTGTCAACATAGAAATCAATAAACTCCTTAACCACAAAACCACAAAAAACTTAAACAATTAAATAGTTATACCCTAAATAATAATTAATAAATCTCATTTTTATTAGAATTCATTATAATTTTAAATATACATTTTAATTATTTATTAGTTTAATTTTATAGAAATATAAATTAAAAAATAAATTATTAGTGAGACAAATATAATTTAAATAATTTATTTTTCATCAAAAAATATATAGGCTTATAATTGGATACAAAAATTTAAAAATTTAAAATTAATATTTAGTAAAAAATTTAACTTTGATTTTGAGTCATTTTAGGTTTTGAAAATATATTTTAAACAATATTTATCTTATTAATAATTGTTTATTATTTTTATATGATCATTATTATAATATATATCAATAAAATAGTTTATATTGAATTTATATGATATATAATTATTATGATTATTATAACTTCATATTATAGTCACTTTTCAAAGAAAAAAAAATAAATTATTATATTTTCAAAGGTTATAACATTCAAAAATGAAAAAAAATAACAAAAATAAATTTTTTGTTATTTTATTTTTTATATAAAACCTATAAACCACTAAATGACTAAATTCTAAAATGACTAAACTCCTAAACCCCGAAGCCCATAAATACTTAAAACATTAAATTAGTATAGTCCAAATAATAAATCACAAATCTAATTTTTATTAGTATTCGTTATAATTTTAAATATTCATTTTAATTATTTAGCAGTTTATTTTTATAGAAATATTAATTACAAAATAAATTATTAGTGCCGCATATATAGTTTAAATACTTTATTTTTCATTAAAAAAATGCTTATAAAAAGGGAAATTTTAAAAAATAAATAATTATTATTTAATAATATATCTTATTTTGGTTTTGAATCAATTTATATTTTACAATTATATTTTAATTTATATCATTCTTATAAATACTAGTTTATTAATTTATTTATTGATCATTATTATAATATCTATTAATAAAATTTTTTATATTGAATTTATATGATATATGATTATTATGATTATTATAACTTCATATTTTATTCACTTTTCAAAAAAAAATTTAAAAATTATTATATTTTCAAAGGTTATAACATACAAAAATGAGAAAAAAATAACAAAAAATAAATTTTTTGTTATTTTATTTTTTATATAAAACCTATAAACCACTAAATGACTAAATTCTATAATGACTAAACTCTTATACCCCAAAGCCCATAAATACTTAAAACATTAAATTACTATAGTCCGAATAATAAATCATAAATCTAATTTTTATTAGTATTCATTATAATTTTAAATATTCATTTTAATTATTTATCAGTTTATTTTTATAGAAATATTAATTACAAAATAAATTATTAGTGCTAAATATATAGTTTACCTAATTTATTTTTGATTAAAAAAATGCTTATAAAAAAGGCAAATTTTTAAAA
Source organism: Sapria himalayana (assembly GCA_029783825.1). Lineage (NCBI taxonomy): Eukaryota > Viridiplantae > Streptophyta > Magnoliopsida > Malpighiales > Rafflesiaceae > Sapria > Sapria himalayana. Next base: position 91,710 of record JAREIK010002696.1, read on the forward strand.
ATATATAAATATTATTTAGTAATATATCTTATTTTGATTTTGAATCATTTTAGATTTTACAATTATATTTTAATTAATATCATTCTTATAAATATTAGTTTATTAATTTTTTTTATTGATCATTATTATAATATCTATCAATAAAATTATTTATATTTAGTTTACATTTTATATAATTATTAAGATTATTATAACTAAATATTATATTCACATTTTAAAAAAATTTATAATTATTATATTTTCAAAGGTTACAACTTTCAAAAATTAAAAAATTGAAAAAATTAAAAATTTTTTGTTTTTTAATTCTTTAGATAATAACTATAAATCACTAAAGGTCTATACACTTAAATCACTAAACTCCTAAACCCAAAAATACCTAAATACTTAAACCATTAAACGGTATATCCTGAATAATAAATAATAAATTTCAATTTTATTTGTATTCATTATAAATTTTAAATAGTCATTTTAATTATTTATTAGTTTATTATTATAGAATTAAATTACAAAATAAATTATGAGTAAGACATATAATTTAAATAATTTATTTTTAATAACAAAAATATAAACTTATAAAAAAAGCAAAACATTAAAAAAATTATTATTTAGTAATATGTTTTACTTTGATTTGAATAAATTTAGATTTTGTAATACTTTTCAATATATCTATTTTATTAATAATTATTTATTAATTTATTTTTGATCATTATTATAATATCTAGCAATGTAATTATTTATATTGAATTTAAATTACTTATATTTATGATGATTATTATAAATAAATATTATATTTACATTTGAAAAAATTTAGAAATTATTATATTTTCAAAAAAATAACCTTCAAAAATTAGAAAAATAAAAAAAATAAATTTTATGTTATATCATTGTTTAAGTAAAACATATAAACCACTAAATCCCAAAACACTTAAATCTCTAAACTCCTCAACAAAAAAGCCCCTAAATACTTAAACCTTTAAACTTGTAAATCGTATTATAATTTAAATAATTTATTAAAATAATAATTACAAAATAAATTATAAGTGATACAAATTTAATTTAAATAATTTATTTTCACAAAAAAAAAATATAAGCTGATTAAAAGAAGCAAAAAACTAAAAAAAAAATTATTATCTAGTAATAAACTTTACTTTGATTTGAATAATTTTAGGTTTTAATTATATTTTAATTTATATCTATCATATTAATAATGCATATTAATTTACTTTTTTGATAATTGATTTAATATCTATCCATAAATTCTTTATATTTTGTTTAGATTATTATAATTATAATGATTATTATTATAAAATATTGTATTCACTTTTTAAAAAATTTTAAAATATATTATATTCAAAGGTTATAGCCTTTGAAAATGTGAGAAAATATCAAAAATAATATATTTGTTATTTCATTGTTTAAATAAATCCTAAAAACCACTAAATACCTAAACACTTAAATCAATAACTCCTAAATCTCTAAAACCCAAAAAAGATAATCCTTTTAAACTAGTATACCCTAAATAATAAAAATAAATCTCAAAATTAATTTTTTCATTATAATTAAAATATGCATTTTAATTATTTATTCGTTTATTTTTATATAAATATTAATTACAAAATAAATTATGACTTTGACAAATAAATTTATATAAATTATTTTCATCAAAAAATATAAAAACTAAAATTTAATATATAGTAATTTATTTTGCTCTCCTTCTGAATCATTTTAGATTTTGTAATTATATTTTATTTGATATCTATCTTATTAACAATTATTTATTAATTTAATTTTTATTATTATTAGAATATTTATCTATAAAATTGTTTAAATTGAATTTATATGATATAAATATAATGATTTTATAACTAAATATTGAATTAACTTTTAAAAAAAAATTAAATATTATATATTTTCAATGTTATAACCTTTGGAAATATGAAAAAATAATCAAAATAATTTTTTATTATTTTATTTTGTAATAAAACCTATAAACCACTAAATGCAACACATATATCAGTAAACTCTTAAACCCCGTAATGCCTAAATACATAACCATTAAACCGCTATATACTACTTAATAATTAATAAATTAATTTATATTTCAATTTATTATTATTTTAATATTCATTTTAATTATTTATTAGTTTATTTTTATAGAAATTTTTATTACAAAATAAATTATGAGTGCGACACATATAATTTAAATAATTTTTTAATCAAAATATATATACACTTTTAAAAGAAGTATAAAAGAAGTAATATTAAAAATTAAAAATTTATCAACTAATATATTTTACTTTAATTTTGAATCAATTTGGGTATTATAAATATTTTTATTTAATATATATCTTATCATAAAAAGTTTATTAATTTAATTTTTGATATCTATTATTATATCTATCAAAATATTTCTATATTTTATTTTATATGATATAGAATTATTATAATTATAACTAAATATTGTATTTCATATTTCTAAAAATTTTAAATATTATTAAAATTTCAAAGGTTATAACATTTGAAAATGACAAAAAATTACAATTTTTTTTGTTATTTTATTGTTTAAATAAAACCTATAAATAACTAAATGCCTAAAACCATAAATCGCTAAACCCTAAATGACAAAACCTTAAAATACTAAAACCATGAACTTGTATATTAAAATAAATCTTAATCTCATTTTAATCACAAAATAAATTTTAGTAAGACATATATAATTTAAATTAAACTAGTATACCCTAAATAATAAATAATAAATATTATTTTTTCATTATAATTTTTAATATTCATTTTAATTATTAATTTTTTTATTTATATAATATTAATTAAAAAATAAATTATGAGTTAGACAATATAATTATGTAAATTATTTTTTAATCAAAAAATATAGATAAACTTTTTAAAATAAAAAATATTTCAAAACAAAAAATTATTATATAGTAATATATTTTGCTTTCCTTATGAATCATTTTATGTTTGTAATTATATCTTAATTGATATCTATCTTATTAATAATAGATTATTATTTAATTTTTGATCATTATTAGAATATTTATCACTAAAATTATTTATTGTTGAAATATGATATATAAATATATTGATTATTATAACAAATATTGAATTCACTTTTGAAAAAAATTTAAAATTATTAAAATTTCAAAGGTTATACCTTTGAAAATATCAAAAAATAATAAAAATAAATGTTTTTCTATTTTATTTTTTAAATAAAACATTAAAACAACTAAATTCAATACACAATTAAATCGATAACACCTAAACCCATAATACCTAAATACATAAACCATTAACCGGCTATATAATACATAAAATAAAAAAATCTAATTTTAATTTCTATTTATTATAGTTTTATATATCATTTTAATTATTTAAATTTTAATTTTTATAGAAATATTTTTTATAAAATAAATTATGAGTGCGAAAAATATAATTTATATAATTTATTTTTAATCAAAAAAAATATATATGCTTTTAAAAGAAGTAAAAATATAAAAATTAATAATTATTATACAGTAATATATTTACTATGATTTTGAATCAATTGGGTTTTGTAAATATTTTTTATTTAATATCTATCTTATTATTAATAGTTTTAATTTAATTTTTGATCATTATTATAATATCTATCAATAAATTATTTATATTGAATTTATATCATTTTAATTATTAATATTATTATAACTAAATATTATATTTCATTTCAAATAATTTTAAATATTATTATTTTCAAAGGTTATAACCTAGGAAAATGAGAAAAAAATTACAAAAATTTTTTTTTGTTATTTTATGTTTAAATAAAACCAATAAACCACTAAATGCCAAAAAACCTAAATCACTAAACTCTTAAAAACAAAACCTCTAAATAATTAAACCATTAAACTAGTCTACATAATATAAATCATATATATCATTTTAATTTTTATTCAGTATAATTTTAAATTTATTATAATTATTTTATTTTATATTTATAGAAATATTTATAAAATAAATTATTAGTAAGGCAGATTTAATTAATTAGATCGGTATACCGGAATAATAAATAATAAATCTCATTACTTTTAATAATTTTAAATATTCATTTTAATTATTTATTTGTTTATTTTTATATAAATATTAATTACAAAATAATTTGAGTTAAAATATAATTATGTAAATTATTTTTCATCAAAAAATTATAGATAAATTATTTAAAAGAAAAAAAAATTTCAAAACAAAAATTTATTATATAGTAATATATTTTGAGTTCTTAGAATCATTTAGGTTTTGTAATTATATTTTAATTCATATATATCTTATTAATAAGATATTAATTTATTTTTGGATAATTGATATCATATTCACTATAAAAATTTTTTTAAGTTTAGTATATGATATATAATTATAATGATTATTATTACTAAATATTGTATACATTTTTAAAAAATTTTATTATAATATTTCAAGGTTGTAACCTTTGAAAATGTGAGAAATATGAAAAATAATTTTTTTGTTATTTCATTATTTAAAATAAATCTATAAACTACTAAATGATATTCATTTTAATTATTTTATTCGTTTATTTTATTAAATATTAATTATAGTATAAATAATGAGTTAGACAAATATAGAATTTATAAATTATTTTTCATCAAAAAATATAGATAAACTTATAAAAAGAAGAAAAATTTCAAAACAAAAATTTATTATATAGTAAAATATTTTGCTTCCTTATGAATCCATTTAGGTTTGTAATTATATTTAATTCATATCTATCTTATTAATGATAGATTATTAATTAATTTTTTGATCTTTATTAGAATATTTATCGATAAAATTATTTATATTAAATTTATGAAATATAAATATAATGATTATTATAACTAAATATTGAATTCACTTTTGAAAAAAATTTAAAAATTATTATGTTTCAAAGGTTATAACATTTGAAAATATCAAAGGAATGATAAAAATATTTTTTTGTTTATTTTTTTTAAATAAACTCTAACTACTAAATGCATACATAATTAAATCAGGAAACTCCTAAACCTCGAAATGCCTAAATACATAAAACCATTAAACCGCTATTTACTACTTAATAATAATAAATCAAAATTATATTTTATTTATTATAATTTTAAATATATTTTTTAATTATTATTAGTTTATTTTATAGAAATATTATTACAAAAAATTATGAGTGCGAGAAATATAATTTAAATAATTTATTTTTAATCAATAAAAGTATTTACCCTTATAAAATAAGTAAAATTTAAAAATTTAAAATTATAATCAAGTAATATATTTTACTTTAATTTTGAATCAATTTGAGTTTTGTAAATATTTTTTTAATTAATATCTATCTATTATTAAAAGTTATTAATTTAATTTTTGATCATTATTATAATATATATCAATAAAATTGTTTATATTGAATTTATTATGATATATAATTATCAAATATATACTAAATATTATATTCACATTTCAAAATTTAAATATTATTATATTTTCAAAGGTTATGACCTATGAAAATGAGAAAAAATTACAATTTTTTATTATTTTTGTTATATTAAAACCTATAAACCCACTAAATGCCTAAAAACATAAATGCTAAACTCCTAAATATCAAAACCTATAAACTACTTAAACAATTAAACTGGTAACATTAATAAAAATCATAAATTTTATTTTAATTTTTATTCAGTTTAATTTTAAATTTTTATTTTAATTATTTATCAGTTTATTTATAGAATATTAATACAAAATAAATTATTAGTTAGAAAGATCTAATTTAAATTAAAACCGGTATACCCGAAATGAAAATAATAAAACTCATTTTTTTTCATTATAATTTTTAAATAATTTTAATTATTTATTTATATATTTTTATATAAATATTAATTACAAAATAAATTAGAATTAAACAAATATTATTGATTATAAATTATTTTCATCAAAAAAAAATAGATAAATTTTAAAAAACAAATTTAAAAACAAAAAAATTATTATATAGTAAAATATTTGCTTAGATTTGAATCATTTTAATATTTGTAATTATATTTAAATGATATATATCTTATTAATAAAAGATTATAATTTTTTTTTGATCATTATTAGAATATTATCAATAAAATATTTATAATTGAATTTATATGATATAAATTTAATAATTATTATAACTAAAATTGTATTCACTTATGAAAAATGTTTTAAAATTTTTATATTTTCAAAGATTATAACCTTTGAACATGTGAAAAAACAAAAAATATATATATTTTTGTTATTTCAATGTTTAAATAAAACCTATACACTACTAAATGCCTAAACAAATCAACAAAAACTACAAATCCTGATACCCCTATACACATAATCCTTTAAACTGGTATATACTAAATAATAATTAAAAATATCATTTTTATTTATTTTCATTATAATTTAAAAAAATCATTTTGATTTTAGTTTTTATTTGTATATGGTATTAATTATAAAATAAATTAGGAGTTAAAAATATAATTTATAAACATTATTTTTCATCAAAAAAATAGATAAGCTTATAAAAAGAATAAAAAATTTAAAAACAAATAATAATTATTTAGTAAATATTTGCTTTGCTTTTGAATTATTTTAGCTTTTGGATTTTATATTTAAGTAATATCAATCTTATTCATAATAGATTTTTTTTATTTTTTGATTATTATTAGAATATCTATCAATAAAATTGTTTATTGAATTTATATAATATAGAATTATTATAATTATTATAAAAAATATTGTATTCACTTTTGAAAAAATTTAAAAATTATTATATTTTCAAAACTTATAACCTTAAAAAATGAGAAAAATAATAAATAAAATTTTTTGTTATTTCATTTTTAAATAAAACCTATAGATCATTAATGATTACTTACTTAAATCAGTAAGTGATATACCCGAAACCCCAAAATACATAACCTTTTAATACCTATATTCTACTTATTAAATAATTAAATCTCATTATATTTCTATTTATTATAATTTTAAATATCATGTTAATTAACTATAGTTTAATTTTTGGAAAAATTAATTCGAAATAAATTTCGAATGAGACAAATAATATTTAAATAATTATATTTAATCAAAAAAATATAAGCTTTAAAAAAGAAGGAAAATGATATTCATTTAATTTAAATTAAAATATTATTATTAGCAATATATTTTGATTTGATTTTGAATCATTTGTGTTACTTAAATATTTTTAATTAATATATAGATTTAATAATAGTTTGTTAATTTAATTTTTGATCATTATTATAATATCTATCATTAAAATTGTTTATATTTAATTTATATGATATATTATTAGTAAGATAATATAATTATACATGGTATTCACATTTCAAATATTTTAAAAAATTTTCTTTTCAAAGATTATAACCTTTGAAATCGTAAAAAATCAAAAAAAAATTATTTTTATTATATAAATAAAACCTATAAACCACTAAATGCCTAAAAACATAAATTGCTAAACTTCTAAATGACAAAACCCCTAAATAATTTAACCATTAAACGCTATACTATATATAATAAATAATAAATCTCATTTTTATTAGTATTCATTATAATTTTTAAACATACATCTTAATTATTTATTTGTTATTTTTATTGAAATATAATTTAAAAAATTTATTTTTCATCAAAATATATAAGCATATAATGGATACAAAAATTTAAAAATTTAAAATTAATATTTAGTAAAATATATCACTTTTATTTGAGTCATTTTAGGTTTTGAAAATATATATAA
>JAREIK010002697.1:0-24313 GCA_029783825.1 Sapria himalayana
TTTATTTAAATGTTAATATAAAATTAGTTATAATATTCTTAATAATTATATATAATGTAAACTCAATATAAATAATTTATTAATAGATATTATAATAATGATCAATAAAAAATTAATAAACTATTATTAATAAGATTATATAAATTAAAATATAATTGCCAGAACTAAAATGATTCAAAATCAAAATAAAAATATATTACAAATAATAAATTTTTGTTTTAAAATTGTCTTTTTTATAAGCACATATATATTTTTGAATAAAAAATTAATTATTTAAATAGATCTATCTCACTAATAATTTATTTTGAAATTAATATTTCTATAAAAATAAACTGAATAAATAATTAAAATAAAAATTTAATGAGATTATGATTTATTATTAATGTATCCAATTTAATAGTTTAAGTATTTTGAAATTTTGTAATTTAGGAATTTAGCGATTTATGTTTTTAGGCATTTAGTGGTTTATAGGTTTTATTAAAACAATAAAATAACAAAATAAATTTGTAATTTTTTCTGATTTTCATAGGTTACCTTTGAAAATATAATAATATTTAAAATTTTTAGAAATATGAATATAATATTTAGTTATAATAATTTTAATAATTATATATCATATAAATTCAATATAAACAATTTTATTGATAGATTTTATAATAATGATCAAAAATTTAATTAATAAGCTATTAATAATAAGATTGATATTAATTAAAAAATATTTACAAAATGCAAATTGATTCAAAATTAAAGTAAAATATATTATTGAATAATAATTTTAAATTTTTATATTTTTACTTCTTTTATAAGCGTATATATATTTTTTGATTAAAAATAAATTATTTTAATTATATTTTTCGCACTCATAATTTATTTTGTAATAATTATTTCTATAAAAATAAACTTATAAATAATTAAAATGAATATTTAAAATAATAATATATTTAAATAAAAATTAGATTTCTTAATTATTAAGTAGCATATAGAGGTTTAATGGTTTATGTATTTAGGCATTATGGGCCATAGGAGTTTACTGATTTTACTGTGTATGCATTTAGTGGTTTATAGGTTTTATTTAAAAATTAAAATAACAAAATATTTATTTTTATTATTTTTTCATATTTTCAAACGTTATAACCTTTGAAAATATAATAATTTTTGAATTTTTTTCAAAAGTGAGTTCAATATATAGTTATAATAATCATTATATTTATATTTCATATAAATTCAATATAAACAATTTTAGTGCTTAATATTCTAATAATGATCAAAAAATAAATTAATAATCTTTTATTAATAAGATAGAAATCAATTAAAATATAATTACAAAACCAATAATGATTTAGAAGCAAAGCAAATTATATTATTATATAATAATTTTTGGTTTTTAATTTTTTATCTTTTAATATGTTTATCTATATTTTTTTTGATGAAAAATAATTTATATAAATTATATTTGTCTAACTCATAATTTATTTTTTAATTAATATTTATATAAAAATAAACAAATAAATAATTAAAATGAATATTTAAAATTATAATGAAAAAAAATGAGATTTATTATTTATTATTTAAGGTATACCTGTTTAATTTAAATTATATCTGTCTCACTAATAATTTATTTTGTAATTAAAATTTCAATAAAAATAAACTGATAAATAATTAAAATAAAAATTTAAAATTATACTGAATATAAATTAAAATGAGATTTATGAATTATTATTAATGCACACCTGTTTAATATTTTAAGTATTTAGAGGTTTTCTCGTTTACGACTTTAGCTATTTATATTTTTAGTCATTTAGTGGTTTATAGGTTTTGTTTAAACAAAGAAATAACAAAAAAATTATTTTTGATATTTTTTCATATTTTCAAAGGTTATATAACCTTTGGCAATATAATAATTTCAAAATTTTTTAAAAATATGAATACAATATTTAGTAATAATAATCATTATAATAATATATAATATAAACTAAAAATAAACTTATTTATTCATAGATATGATGTCAATTATCAAAAAATAAATTAATATGTTATTATTATTATGATGGATATAAATTAAAATATAATTGCAAAAACTAAAATTATTCAAATTCCAAGTAAAATTTATTGCTAAATAATAATTTTTGTTTTTTAGTTTTTGCTTCTTTTTATAAGATTATATATTTTTTTGATGAAAATTAAATTATTTAAATTATATTTGTATCACTTATAATTTATTTTGTAATTAATATTTTAATAAATTATTTAAATTATATTTAAGGTTTACGAGTTTAAAGGTTTAAGTATTGAGGAGATTTTGTGTTTAGGAGTTTAGATGTTTAAGTGTGTAGGCACTTAGTGGTTTATAAGTTTTATTTAAACAATGATATAGCAAAAAATTTATTTTTATTATTTTTTCTAATTTTTGAAGATTATATCCTTTGAAAATATAAAAAATTTTAAATTATTTTCAAATGTAAATATAATATTTATTTATAATAAACATCATAATTATAATTTATTTAAATTCAATATAAATAATTATATTGCTAGATTTTATAATTATAATCAAAAAATAAATTAATAAACTATTATTAATAAAATAGTTATTATTTAAAAAGTATTTGCAAAATCTAAATTTATTCAAATCAAAGTAAAATATATTACTAAATAATAATTTTTTGTAATGTTTTTATTTTTATATAACTTTATATATTTGTTATTAAAAATATTTATTTAAATTATATTTGTCTTACTCTTAATTTATTTTGTAATTTATAATTCTATAATAATAAACTACTAAATAATTAAAATGAATATTTAAAATTATAATGAATACAAATAAAATTGAGATTTATTATTTATTATTTAGGATAAACCGGTTTAATGGTTTAAGTATTTAGGTGTTTTGTGGTTTAGGAGTTTAGTGATTTAATTGTTTATACCTTTAGTGCTTTATAGTTTTTTTTAAGAATGAAAAAACAAAAAATTTAATTTTTTGACTTTTTTTAATTTTTGAAGGTTGTAACCTTTGAAAATATAATAATTTTTAATTTTTTTTAAATGTGAAAATAATATTTAGTTATAATAATCTTAATAATTATATATAATGTAAACTCAATATAAATAAATTTATTGATATATTTTATAATAATGATCAATAAATAAATTAATAAACTTGTATTTATAAGAATGATATTAATTAAAATATAATTGTAAAATCTAAAATGATTCAAAATCAAAATAAGATATATTATTAAATAATAATTTTTTATTTTTAAAATTTTGCCTCTTTTTATAAGCATTTTTTTGATGAAAAATAAGTTATTTAAATTATATATGTCGCACTAATAATTTATTTTGTAATTAATATTTGTATAAAAATAAACTGATAAATTATTAAAATGTATATTAAAAATTATAATGAATACTAATAAAACTGAGATTTATGATTTATTATTTAGACTATACTAATTTAATGTTTTAAGTATTTATGGGCTTTTGGGTTTATGAGTTTTTTATTTTAGTATTTAGTCATTTAGTGGTTTATAGGTTTTATATAATAAATAAAATAACAAAAAATTTATTTTTGTTATTTTTTCTCAATTTTGAAGGTTATAACCTTTGAAAATATAATAATTTTTAAATTTTTTTTTTGAAAAGTGAATACAATATGAAGTTATAATAATCATAATAATTATATATCATATAAATTCAATATAAACTATTGTATTGATATTTATTATAATAATGATCATAAAAAAGTAATAACCTATTATTAATTAGATAAATATTGTTTAAAATATATTTTCAGAAACTAAAATGAATCAAAATCAAAGTGAAATATTTAACTAAATATTAATTTTAAATTTTTAAATTTTTGTATCCATTTATAAGTAATAACCAAAAGTAATAACCTATTATTAATAAGACAAATAATTTTCTAAATATTTCACTAAATATTTTACTAAATATTTAGTGAAATATTTTACTAAATATTATTTAAATCATATTTTTCTCACTAATAATTTATTTTTTAATTTATATTTCTATAAAATTAAACTAATAAATAATTAAAATGTATATTAAAATTATAATGAATACTAATAAAAATGAGATTTATTATTTATTATTTAGGGTATAACTATTTAATTGTTTAATTTTTTTGTGGTTTTCAGGTTAAGGAGTTTATTGATTTACATTATTACACATTTTTGTGATTTTCAAAGGTTATAACCTTTGAAAATATAATTATTTTTTAATAGTTCTAAAATATGAATACAATACTTAGTTATAATAATCTTAATAATTATATTTGTTGTAGAATCAATATAAAAAAATGTATTAATATATATTATAATAATGATCAAAAAATAAATTAATAAACTATTATTAATAAGATAGATATTCATTAAAATATATTTGCATAAGCTAAAATAATTCAAAATCAAAGTAAATTATATTACTAAATAAAATTTTAAATTTTTGAAATTTTGTTTATTTTTTATAAGCTTATTTTTTTTGATAAAAAATAATTTATTTAAATTATATCTGTCTCACTCAATATTTATTTTGTAATTAATATTTCTATAAAAATAAACTAAAAAATAATTAAAATGAATATTTAAAATTATATTGAATACAAATAAAAATGAGATTTATTATTAATTATTTAGGTTATATAGGTTTAATGGTTTAAGTATTTAGGGGGTTTTGGCGTTTAGGAGTCTAGAGATTTAGATGTTTAGGCATTTAGTGGTTTAAAAGTTTTATTTAAATAATAAAACTTTAAAAAATTATTTTTGTGATTTTTTATCATTTTTGAAGTTTATAACCTTGGAAAATATAATAATTTTTAAATTTTTTTCAAATGTAAATATAATATTTAGTTATAATAACTTAATGATTATAAGGCATTAAAATTGAATATAAGTAATTTTTTTGTTCGATATTATAAAAATGATCAAATAATAAATTAATAAACTATTTTTAATAAGATTGATCACAATTAAAATATAATTTCAACACCAAAATATAATGATTCAAAATCAAAGTAAAATATATTACTAAATAATAATTTTTTGTTTTTTAAATTTTTACTTTTTTATATAAGCTTATTTTTTTAATTAAAAATAAATTATTAAAATTATCTTTGTCTCACTAAATATTTATTTTGTGATTGATATTTCTATAAAAAATAAAATATAAATAATTAAAATGAATTTTTAAAATTATAATGAATACAAATTAAAATGAGATTTTTGATTTATTATATATGGTATACCAGTTTAATGGTTTGATTATTTAGGAGTTTTGTCATTTTGGAGTTTAGCAATTTATGTTTTTAGGCATTTAGTGGTTTATAGGTTTTATTTATATAATAAAAATTTAAAATTCTATTTTTGATTTTTTCTTATTTTCAAAGTTTATAACCTTTGAAAATAAAAGAATTTTTAAAATTTTTTGAAATGTGAATACCATGTATAATTATATTAATACTACTAATTATATATCATATAAATTCAATATAAAAAATTTTATTGATAAATATTATAATAATGATCAAAAATTAAATTAATAAACTATTATTAATAATATAAATATTAATTAAAATATATTTACATAACACAAAATGATTCAAAATCAAATCAAAATATATTACTAAATAATAATATTTAATTTTTAAAATTTTCCTTCTTATTATAAGTTTAAATTTTTTTTATTAAAATAAATTATTTAAATAATATTTGTCTCACTCAAATTTATTTATAATTAATTTTTCTAAAAAATTAAACTATAAATAATTAAAATGAAGATTTAAAATTATAATAAATAGAAATAAAAATTAGATTTATATTTTATTAAGTAGTATATAGCTGTTAAAAGGTTTATGTATTTAGGGGTTTTAAGATTTATGAGCTTACTGATTTAAGTAAGTAAGCATTTAATGATCTATAGGTTTTATTTAAAAAATAAAATAACAAAAAATTTATTTTTATTATTTTTTCTCATTTTTTAAGATTATAACCTTTGAAAATATAATAATTTTTAAATTTTTTTCATAAGTGAGTTCAATATTTAGTTATAATATCATTATATTTATATATCATAAAAATTCAATATAAACTATTTTATTGATAAATATTCTAATAATGATCAAAAAATAAATTAATAATCTATTATTAATAGGATAGATATCAATTATAATATAATTACAAAACCTAAAATGATTCAGAAGCAAAACAAAATATATTACTATATAATATTTTTTTGTTTTGAAATTTTTTTTTCTTTTAAAAAGTTTATCTATATTATTTTGATGAAAAATAATTTATATAAATTATATTTGTGTAACTCATAATTTATATTGTAATTAATATTTATATAAAAATAAACAAATAAATAATTAAATTTGAATATTTAAAATTAAAATGAAAAAAATGAGATTTATTCTTTATTATTTAGGATATACTGATTTAATTTAAATTAGATCTGTCTCACTAATAATTTTTTTTCAGTTAATATTTCTATAAAAATAAACTGTATATAGTTAAAATAAATATTAAAATAATACTAAATAATTAATATAATTTATTTTGTTCCTCTCTCAACTCTAGAATGATTGCTAAAGCTCTAACCAAAGTAATAGGAGCTTTTACTTTATCTCTATTATGTCTCATCATATTTGATGTTGAATCACTGGGCTATCAAAGCTAATTTGACTCATGTACGCTAACAGACTAAACCAAAGTTGTACCCCTATGTGTTGAAAAAGCTAGTTGTTGAGGATTCTATTTATATTAATTATTGTAATTTCTTCTAAAATATCTCTCATGCACCCACTCAAAGCAATTTTTTTAAAACATAGTTCACCTCTAAAAAAATAACGACTTTGTAGCCTATTAGAACAAACTAGCCCATGGGTGGTTTATGCAGGGCAAGAAGTATGGGCTCTCTATCAATCAAGAATCAAAAATTTATTTTATTGGCATGTCTAAGACCTTTTTTCATATCCTCACGGATATGAAAATTATCATTTCTTTCTTTTTAAATTAAAAGAGTTCTGTATATAAGCTCACAATACCCAAAAAGGTGTAAATGAATTATATTCAAATGTATAAAAGGTTTTAATCATTGCTCAAAATATTAGTCTTGCATATTGACACACGAGGTCACAAATCAAAGGAAAAAGTCATAGTGATATTTCAAATCCCAAGAATTTTAGCTATAGAAAGTTATAATGAGTAGTACTCGAGCTTTGACTATTTTTAGGGTCATGACTTTTGCTCTTGAGGAATGTCCAAAGTTACAATCATTCCTAGTGCAATGACTTTGCAATATAAAGATAAAATGCACAAGCTATGGTAATATCCAATACTGTGACCCTGTATTTGGTGATTAGATATGTATTCATGATCATTCTTAGTGCCATAACAAAATGTTCAACAGAGAGACACAAGTTATGGCATATTCTCATCGATATGATTTTGTGTTCTAGTGACAATATATACAATCATGACCATTGCTAATGCTACAATAATCTAAAGCAAGAAAGAGACTGAATCCATAACTCACCCCTTGAGTTATGACTTTGTGTTACATATACAAAAAGATAAAACTGTGACATTCCTAAAAGTTGTGAATTTCAATTTAAATTTAACACTTAGACATTTGATTATAAAAGTGCAAAACATGAGATTTAGGATTTAGGATTTAGGGTTTATGGACCAAGGTTATAGTTTATGGTTTAAGGTTTAGGATTTAAAGTTTAGGATTTATGTTTTTTTTTGTTTTTTTTTTGGAAAATACACACTTTATTTATAATTTATGCACACAACTTACAAGAGACTAAAAAGCTGTCTAATTTAGGCTAGCCCACCAAATCCTATGCACATTAATGATTCAATGCATAAAATACATAAAAAACATAATGCCTAATAATTTCAAGCATACGAATACAACTAAAATCACCTGGCATTCCCGGACTATAGAGTTGGCATTGAGTCATTATGCGCACTGTGTCCTTTCCATTTGGATTGTCCAAGCCTTTTGAAGGAACCTGAATGATGCTCAATATTAAAACTATGCAAATATAAGATTGTGCATTTGTGTAACATTTAGCATCAACGTTTGCCTATGTCATTGTTATGCAATGGAATACATGTAAAACTGAATACCCATAAATCCACAAGTCCATATCTACGGCACTTTGTCAATTCATTCTCACCTCTGAATTACACAATCTTTTGCTCCAATGATCCTCAAAAGAGTATCTCTTGGGTTAGAATGCTTCCTCCTCGAGCTCCAAGAAGTGGCTGTATGTTGCACCGACAAAATATCAAAAAATATGCATGCATCGGTGTGCATGTGTGATGAGGTCCATCTCATACTCTAATTATCTATGCGTACAACCAAGCTAGAATACAAGTAAAATTACAAAATGCTATAAAGATCGGTCTTCTTCTCCCGCGAGTGTAGCATCGCCTAATGTGTATTTACAAAATGCATTAGTGGGCCCCACTTAAAGATACTCATTGGTCCAGTTGCCCTCATTGCATGCTACATAGAGAACAGACTAGATTTTGTGTTTGAGTATGGCATGATCCATCTCTACAAGTACATGGTGCATACAAAGTCCAAAATACAAATAAGACTACAAACATAAACTAGAAGTTTGAATCTTTCTCTCCCGTGTGGTTGGTCTGGACTCCATTGCTTACTGGCCCTACTTGGTGATGCTTCATATTTTGCCAGCTCTCCAATTTCATGTATTACCCGCTACTCCTATTGGGCGATGGTTGGGTGGCCCTCTATGCTGCCTGATTGGGCTAGTGGGACCCAATCCTAGCTACTCCTGGGTTTACTTCCAACCACTTTGCTCTGTCTCGTCAGTTGCCTGAATATTATCATCCCGGCTTGCTAGTGGGGTCCTCTACAAGCTGGTGGCCCATACTTCTGGCTGCTTCCAGGACTTACTGGCCCCTCTAAATGCGTTACCAAAATGGACAAGAATATGTGCACGTGTGTACTGTGGTCCATCGCTATGTGTGTGTGGTGCAGCAGTATTAGGGTTTAAGAGTTTAGTAATTTAAGTTTTTTGGTATTTTGTGGTTTATAGGTTTTATTTAAATAATTAAATAACAAAAAAATTATTTTTATGATTTTTTCTCATTTTCAAGGTTATAACCATTGAAAATATTATAATTCTTAATTTATTTCAAATGTTAATACAATATTTAATTATAATAATCATAAAAATTAAATATCATGTAAATTCAATATAAATAATTTTATTGATTGATATTATAATACTGATCATAAAATAGATTAATAAACTATTATTAATAAGATAGATATTAATTAAAATATATTTGCAAAACCTAAAACGATTCAAAATCAAAGTAAAATATACTACTAAATAATATTTTTTTATTTTTAAATTTTTGATTCTTTTTATTAGCTTATAAATTTTTTTGATGAAGATAAATTATTTAAATTATATTTGTCTCATTTATAATTTTTTTTTGCAATTAATATTTCTATAAAAATAAACTAATAAATAATTAAAATGAATATTAAAATTATAATGAATACAAATAAAAATGAGATTTTTGATTAATTATTTAGGGTATACCAGTTTAATGGTTTAAAGTATTTAGGAGTTTAGGAGTTTAGTGATTTAAGTGTTTAGGCATTTAGTAGTTTATATGTTTTATTTAAATAATGAAATAACAAAAAAATTATTTTTCAAATTTTTTATCAATTTTGAAGGTTATAACCTTTATAATCATAATAATTTTAAAATTTTTTCAAATGTGAATACAATATTTAGTTATTATAAACTTAATAATTATATATCATGTAAATCAAAAATAAACAATTTTATTGATAGATATTAATAAACTAAATATAAATATAAATATAATAATGATCAAAAAATAAATTAAAAAACTATTATTTATTGATAGATATTTATATATTATTTATAAATACTTAAACCTTTAAAGATGGTTTAAATGTTTAAGTATTTAAAGGTTTTGTGTTTTTGGGGTTTAGGAGTTTAATGATTTAAGAGTTTAGGAATTTTGTAGTTTATAGGTTTTATATAAACAATAAATAACAAAAAATTTATTTTTGTTATTTTATCTCATTTTCAAAGATGATAACCTTTAAAATTATAATAATTTTTAAATTATTTTCAAATGTAAATATAATATTTAGTTATAATAATCTTAAAAATTATATATCATGTAAATTCAATATAAACAATTTTAGTGATAAATATTCTAATAATTATCAAAAAATAGATTAATAATCTATTATTAATAAGATAGATATCAATTAAGATATAATTACAAAACCTGAAGTGATTCAGAAGCAAACCAAAATATATTACTATATAATAATGTTTTGTTTTGAAATTTTTTTTTCTTTTAAATAGTTTATGTATATTTTTTTGATGAAAAATAATTTATATAAATTATATTTGTCTAACTCATAATTTATTCTGTAATTAATATATTTATAAAAATAAACAAATAAATAATTAAAATAAATATTTAAAATTATAATAAAAAAATGAGATTTATTATTTAGGGATACCGGTTTAATTTAAATTAGATATTTCTCACTAATAATTTATTTTGTAATTAATATTTCTAAAAAAATAAACTGATAAATATTTAAAATTAAAATTTAAAAATATACTGAATACAATTTAAAATAAGATTTATGATTTATTATTACTGTATACCAGTTTAATGGATTAGGTATTTAGAGGTTTTTTCATTTAGGTTTTTGCGATTTATGTTTTTAGGCTTTTAGTGGTTTATACGTTTTATTTATAAAAATAAAATATCAAAATAAATTTCTATACTTTTTTCTCATTTTCATAGGTTATAACCTTTGAAAATATAATAATTTAAAAATTTTATAAAATGTGAATACAATACTTAGTTATAATAATATTAATAATTATATATCATATAAATTCAATATAAACAATTTTATTGATATATATTATAATAATGATCAAAATTAAATTTATAAACAGATGATATTAAGATAGAAATTAATTAAAAAATAATTACAAAACCCAATTTGATTCAAAATTATATTAAAATATATTTATGGATAACAATTTTTAATTTTTAAATTTTTATTTATTTTATAATCATATATATTTTTTAAATTATATTTATCGCACTCATAATTTATTTTGTAATAAATATTTCTATAAAAAAAATAAATAAATAATTAAAATGAACATATAAAAATATAATAAATAGAATTAAAAATTAGATTTATTAATTACTAAGTATTATATAGCGGTTTAATGATTTGTGTATTTTGGCATTACGAGGTTTAAGAGTTTACTGATTTAACTGTGTATGCATTTAGTGGTTTATAGGTGTTATTTAAAAAAAATATCAAAAAATTTATTTTTTTTATTTTTTGATATTTTCAAAGGTTATAACCTTTGAAAAGATAATAATTTTTAATTTTTTTTTAATGTGAATACAATATTTAGTTATAATAATCATTATATTTATATATCATATAAATTCAATATAAAAAATTTTATTGATAAATATTCTAATAATGATAAAAAAAATTAATAATCTATTATTAATAAGATAGATATCAATTAAAATATAATTACTAAACATAAAATGATTCAGAAGAAAAACAAAATATATTACTATATAATAATTTTTTGTTTTGAAATTTTTTTTTTAAAAAAAAGTTTATCAATAATTTTTTGATGAAAAATAATTTATATAAATTATATTTGTCTAACTCAATTTATTTTGTAATAATTATTTATATATAAATAAACAAATAAATAATTAAAATGAATATTTAAAATTATAATGAAAAAAAAAAGATTTATTATTTATTATTTAGGGATATCGGTTTAATTTAAATTAGATCTGTCTCACTAATAATTTATTTTGTAATTAATATTTCTATAAAATAAATTGATAAATAATTAAAATGAAAATTTAAATTTATACTGAATAAAAATTAAAATGAGATTTATGATTTATTATTAATGTATACCAGTTTAATGATTTAAGTATTTAGAGGTTTTGTCGTTAGGAGTTTAGCGATTTATGTTTTTAGGCTTTTAGTGGTTTATAGGTGTTATTTAAAAAAATAAAATTACAAAAAAAATTTCTATTATTTTTTATCATTTTCATAGGTTATAACATTTGAAAATATAATAATATTTAAATTTTTTTGTAATTTTAATACAATATTTTGTTATAAAAATATTAATAATTATATATCATATAAATTTAATATAAATAATTTTATTGATATATATTATAATAATGTTCAAAAATTAAATTTATAAACATTAATATTAAGATAGATATTAATTAAAAAATATTTACAAAACACAAATTGATTCAAAATTAAAGTAACTTATATTACTTGATAATAATTTTTAATTTTTAAATTTATACTTCTTTTATAATCGTATATTTTTATTAGATAAATAGTATATTATTTAAATTATATTTGTCCCACTAATATTTTATTTTGTAATAAATATTTCTAAATAATACACTAATAAATAATTAAAATGAATATTTAAAAATATAATAAATAGCAATAAAAATTAGATTTATTAATTATTAAGTAGTATTTATCGGTTTAATGGTTTATGTATTTACGCATTATGGGGTTTAGGAGTTTACTGATTTAACTTTATATGCATTTAGTAGGGATGCTAAGGGGACTCTAAGATTCACGACTCGACCCGAAATCTTTTCCCGAAAGAATCGGCACTTAGAAAAATTCGTTGACTTTGACTTTTTCCGTCCCATTCTGTCACATATTTTTTCTTTTGAGACGGTTCCGGATCTTAAGCAATATCCATCCCGAGAGCCATCCCGTCCTAAAAAACCGATACTAGAACCAGAAAAATATAAATAAATAAATATATATATAACATGAAGATGCCACCAATTTCGCTACTGCCCATCCAACTAGTTAGGGAGGCTTTGGTGAAAATGATCATAAAAGATGAATTGCCTTTTTATTTTTTTGAGAGGGATGAGTTTAATGAGTTTTGTGAAGTTAGTGTGCCTCAATTTAAAATTCCATTTAGGCACTCTATACTGAAAGATTGTTTTTCTTTGTTTGGGAAGGAAAATAAGAAATTATTTGATAGCATATCATCTCATTGTTGTAGAGTTTCATTAACTACCGACACTTGGACTAGCATTCAAAATTTGTCTTATATATGTTTGACTTTTCATTTCCTTGATTCTCAATGGAATATGCATAAAATACTTTTTAACTTTTGTGTAATTAAAAGTCATTCAAGAGTTAATATTAGAAATGCTATTGAGTTTTGCATGAATGAATGGGATTTGAGAAAGTTGATGTGCATTACTGTTGAGAATGCATCAAATAATGATGTTGCAGTTGAACAATTGAAAAAAAGGCTTTTGAAGAAAAGTGTTGTACCTTTGAGAGGCGAGCATTTTCATATGAGATGTTGTGATCATATCCTAAACTTAATTTTTAGAGATAGCATTGCAGTAGTTGAGGGTGGTATTCAAAAAATTAAAGGTGTGGTGAAATATGTGAGATGCAATCCTAGAAGATTAGATATGTTTAAGTTATGTGTTGAAGAAGCAAACTTGACATATGGATCTTCATTGCAATTAGATTGTCCTACCAGATGGAATTCAACTTATTTGATGCTACAAACTGATATAAAATATCAAAAAGAATTTGATAAGTTAGAGGACGATGACAAAAGGTTTTTGAAGGAGTTTGGTTCAAACGTTCAACTGAGAGAGACGGAAGAAATGTCAAAATTTTGGCTCGTTTCTTGAAATCTTTTTATGAGGTAACTTGTAAATTTTCTGGTTCATAATATTCTACCTCAAGTGTTTATTTTCCTCAGATTATTCGAATTTTGAAAAAAAATTGAGCTTATGAAAATAGTAGAGATACAATGCTGTCTGAAATTGGTATCAAAATGAGGTATAAATTCAACACATATTGGGGTTCTATTCAGTCAACAAATATTGGGGTTCTCTTCAGTCAACAAATATTATGCTTTTTGTAGCATAGTGTTGGATCCTAGATATAAGCTCAAATATCTCAAGGTTAAGTACACTAGCATTATGGAGAAGAATTGGCTAAAAATTTGGTGAAAATGTTATAAATACTTTAAATGAGATGATGGATGATTATAAAGAGTTGATGATATGTCTACTTAATAATTATTTTTATTAATTTTTATTATTTTTAAAGATTATAACTTTTGAAAAGATAATAATTTTTAAATTTTTTTCAAAAGTGAATAAATATTTATTTATAATAATCATAATAATTATATATAATACAAATTCAAATAAACAAGTTTATTGATAGATATTCTAATAATTATCAAAAAATAAATTAAAAATCTATTATGAATAAGATTGATATTAATTAAAATATAATATCAAAACCAAAAATGATTCAAAAGCAAAGCAAAATATATTACTTAATAATAAATATTTTTTTTAAATTTTTATTCTTTTTATAAGCTTATCTATTTTTTGATGAAAAATAATTTTTATAAATTTTATTTTTAACTCATAATTTATTTTATAATTAATATATATATATAAATAAAAAACTAAACAATAAAAATGAATTTTTTAAATTAAAATGAAAACAAATAAAAATGAGATTTATTAATTATTATTTAGGGGATACCCGTTTAAACGATTATATATATAGGGGTATCGGAATTTTGTAGTTTAGTGATTTAAGTGATTAGGCATTTAGTGATTTATATAATTTATTTAAACAATGAAATAATAAAAAAATATTTTTTTTTCCTTTTTTCACATGTTCAAAGGTTATAATCTTTGAAAATATAATAATTTTAAAATTTTTTCAAAAGTGAATACAATATTTAGTTATAATAATTATTAAATTTATATATCATATAAATTAAATATAAATATATTTATTAATAAATATTCTAATAATGATCAAAAAATAAATTAATAATCTATTATTAATTAGTTAGATATCAATTAAAATATAATTACAAAACCTAAAATGATTCAGAAACAAAGTAATACTATATAATAATTTTTTGTTTTTAATTTTTTCTTCTTTTAATACGTTTATCTATAATTTTTTGTTGAAAAAGAATTTATATAAATTATATTTTTCTAACTTATAATTTATTTTGTATTTAATATTTATATAAAAATAAACAAATAAATAATTAAAATGAATATTTAAAATTATAATGAAAAAAATAAAAATGAGATTTAATATTTATTATTTATTATTTAGGATATACCTGTTTAAAAATATTTATCTATTTGGAGTTTTCAAGATTTAGAAGTTATTGATTTAAGTATTTAGGCATTTAATGGTTTATAGCTTTTATTTAAACAATGAAATAACAAAAAAATTATTTTTGATATTTTTTCAAATTTTCAAATGTCATAACATTTGAAAATATAATAATTTTAAAATTTTTAAAAATGTGAATACAATATTTTGTAATAATAATTATTATAACTATATATAATATAAAATAAATATAAACAATTTTATTGATAAATATTATATCAATTATTAAAAAATAAATTAATAAATTATTATTAATATGATAGATATAAATTAAAATATAATTAAAAAACCCTAAATGATTCAAAATCAAAGTAAAATTTATTACTAAATAATAATTTTTTTTTAGTTTTTGCATCATTTTATAAGCTTATATATTTTTTGGATATAAAATATATTATTTAAATTATATTTGTCACTCATAATTTATTTTGTAATTAATATTTCTATAAATTATTTAAATTATATTTAAGGTTTACGAGTTTAAAGGTTTATGTATTTAGGGGCTTCGGGGTTTAGGAGTTTAGAGATTTATGTGTTTAGGCATTTAATGGTTTATAAGTTTTATTTAAACAATGATATAACAAAAAATTTATTTTTGTTATTTTTTCTCATTTTTGAAGGTTATAACCTTTGAAAATATAATAATTTTTAAATTTTTTTATATGTGAATACTATATTTAGTTATGATAATCTTGATAATTATATATCATGTTAATTCAATATAAACAATTATATTGATAGATATTATATTAATGATCAAAAAATAAATTAATAAACTACTATTAATAAGATAGATATTTTTTAAAATATATTGGCAAAACGTAAATTTATTCAAAATCAAAGTAAAATATAATACAAAATAAAATTTTTTTTTGATGTTTTGCTTCTTTTAATAAGTTTATATTTTTTGTTATTAAAATAAATTATTTAAATTATATTTGACTTCCACATAATTTATTTTTAATTTATAATTCTATAAAAATAAACTATTAAATAATTAAAATGAATATTTAAAATTTTAATTAATACAAATAAAATTGAGATGTATTATTTATTATTCGGAATATACTAGTCTAATGGTTTAAGTATTTAGGTGTTTTGGGGTTTAGTGATTTAAGTGTTTAGGACTTTAGTGATTTTAGTTTTTATTTAAAGAATGAAAAAATAAAAAATTAAACTTTTTAATTTTTTTTAATTTTTGAAGGTTATAACCTTTGATAATATAATAATTTTTAAATTTTTTTAAATGTTAATATAATATTTAGTTATAATATTCTTAATAATTATATATAATGTAAACTCAATATAAATATTTTTATTAAAAGATATTATAATATTGATCAATACAAAATTAATAAACTATTATTAATAAGAATAATATAAATTAAAATATAATTACAAAAACTAAAATGATTCAAAATCAAAATAAAATATATTACAAAATAATAAATTTTGTTTTTTAAAATTTTGCCTTTTTTATAAGCATATATATTTTTTTGATAAAGAATAAATTATTTAAAATAGATCTGTCTCACTAATAATTTATTTTGTAATTAATATTTCTATAAAAATAAACTGATAAATACTTAATATAAAAATTTAAAATTATACTTAATAAAAAATAAAATGAGATTTATGATTTATTATTAATGTATACCAATTTAATAGTTTAAGTATTTAAAAGTTTTGTCGTTTAGGAGTTTAGCAATTTATATTTTTAGGAATTTAGTGGTTTATAAGTTTTATTTAAACAATAAAATAACAAAAAAAATTGTAATTTTTTGTCATTTTCATAGGTTATAACATTTGAAAATATAATAATATTTAAAATTTTTTGAAATGTGAATACAATATTTAGTTATACAAATTTTAATAATTATATATCATATAAATTCAATATAAACAATTTTATTGATAGATATTATAATAATGATCAAAAATTAATTTAATAAACTATTAATAATAAGATTAATATTAATTAAAGAATATTTACAAAACCAAATAGATTCAAAATTAAAGTAAAAAATATTACGAGATAATAATTTTTAATTTATAAATTTTTACATCTTTTATAAGCATATATATATATTTTTTGATTAAAAATAAATTATTTAAATTATATTTGTCACACTCATAATTTATTTTGTCATAAATATTTCTATAAAAATAAAATTATAAATAATTAAAATGAATATTTTAAAAAATAATAAATTGAAATAAAAATTAGATTTCTTAATTATTAAATAGCATATAGCGGTTTAATGGTTTATGTATTTAGGCATTACAGGCCTTAGGAGTTTACTAAATTTACTACATATGCATTTAGTGATTTAAAGGTTTTATTTAAAAATTAAAATACTAAAATATTTTTTTTATTAATTTTTGATATTTTCAAAGGTTATAACCTTTGAAAATATAATAATTTTTAAATTTTTTTCAAAAGTGAATTCAATAATTAGTTATAATAATCATTATATTTATATATCACATAAATTCAATATAAACAATATTATTGATAAATATTCTAAAAATGATCAAAAAATAAATTAATAATCTATTATTATTAAGATAGATATCAATTAAAATATAATAAAAAAACGTAAAATGATTCAGAAGAAATCAAAATATATTACTATATAATAATTTGTTGTTTTGAAATTTTTTTTTCTCTTAAAAAGTTTATCCATATTTTTTTGATGAAGATTAATTTATATAAATTATATTTGTCTAACTCATAATTTATTTTTTAATTAATATTTATATACAAATAAACAAATAAATAATTAAAATGAATATTTAAAATTATAATTAAAAAAATAATATTGAGATTTATTATTTATTATTTAGGGTATACCGGTTTAATTTAATATATATTATTATAATGATAAAAAAATAAATTAATAAACTATTATTAATAAGATTGATATTAATTAAAATATATTTGCAGAACCCAAAATAATTCAAAATCAAAGTAAATTATATTACTAAATAAAATTTTTTATTTTTGAAATTTTGTTTATTTTTATAAGCTTATTTTTTTTTCATAAAAAATAAATTATTTAAATTATATCTGTCTCACTCATTATTTATTTTGTAATTAATATTTCTATAAAAATAAACTAAAAAATAATTAAAAAGTATATTTAAAATTATAATGAATATAAATAAAAATGAGATTTATTATTAAATAACTCTCATTTTTAAAATAATAATACAGAATTTTGAATCATAACACAAAATGATTCAAAATCAAATCAAAATATATTACTAAATAATATTATTTAATTTTTAAAAATATCCTTCTTTTTATAAGCTTATATTTTTTTTATTAAAATAAATTATTTAAATAATATTTGTCTCACTCAAAATTTATTTAGTAATTAATTTTTCTAAAAAATTAAACTATAAATAATTAAAATGAATATTTTAAATTATAATAAATATAAATAAAAATGAGATTTATTATTTATTAATTAGTATATAGCTGTTAAAAGGTTTATGTATTTAGGGGTTTCGGGGTCTATGAGCTTACTGATTTAAGTAAGCATTTAATGATCTATAGGTTTTATTTTAAAAATAAAATAACAAAAAATTTATTTTTATTATTTTTTCTCATTTTTAAGGTTATAACCTTTAAAAATATAATAATTTTTAAATTTTTTTCAAAAGTGAATACAATATTTAATTATAATAATCATTATATTTATATATCATATAAATTCAATATAACCAATTTTATTGATAAATATTCTAATAATGATCAAAAAATAAATAAATAATCTATTATTAATAAGATAGATATCAATATAATTACAAAACCTAAAATAATTCAAAAGCAAAGCAAAATATATTTCAATATAATAATTTTTTATTTTGAATTTTTCTTTATTTTAAAAAGTTTATCTATATTTTTTGATGAAAATTATTTTATATAAATTATATTTGTATAACTCATAATTTATTTTTTAATTAATTTTTATATAAAAATAAACAAATAAATAAATAAAATGATTATTTAAAATTATAATGAAAAAAATAATATTGAGATTTATTCTTTATTATTTTGGGTATACCAGTCTAATTTAAATTAGATCTGTTTCGCTAATAATTTATTTTGTAATTTATATTTCTATAAAAATAAACTTGTAAATAATTAAAATAAAAATTTAAAATTATACTGAATAAAAATTAAAATGAGATTTATGAATAATTATTAATGTATACCAGTTTAATATTTTAAGTATTTAGAGGTTTTTTCGTTTATGACTTTAGCAATTTATATTTTTAGGCATTTAGTGGTTTATAGGTTTTATTTAAACAATAAAATAACAAAAAAATTATTTTTCATATTTTTTCACATTTTCAAAGTTTATAACCTTTGAAAATATAATAATTTAAAATTTTTTAAAAATGTGAATACAATATTTAGTAATAATAATCATTATAATTATATATAATATAAACTAAATATAAATAATTTTATTGATAGATATGATATCAATTATCAAAAAATAAATTAATATGCTATTATTAATATGATAGATATAAATTAAAATATAATTGCAAATCCTAAAAATATTCAAAATCCAAGTTAAACTTATTACTAAATAATAATTTTTTTTAGTTTTTGCTTCTTTTTATAAGCTTATATTTTTTTTGATAAAAAATAATTTATTTAAATTATATTTGTATCACTCTTGATTTATTTTGTAATTAATATTTTAATAAATTATTTAAATTATATTTAAGGTTTAAGAGTTTAATGGTTTAAATATTTAGGGGCTTTTGTGTTTAGAGTTTAGAGGCTTAAGTGTTTAGGCATTTAGTGGTTTATAAGTTTTATTTAAACAATGATATAACAAAAAATTTATTTTTATTATTTTTTTAATTTTTGAAGGTTATAACCTTTGTAAATATAATAATTTATTTTCAAATGTAAATATAATATTTAGTTATAATAATCTTAATAATTATAAGTCATTTAAATTCAATATAAATAATTACATTGCTAGATATTATAATAATAATCAAAAAAAATTTAATAAACTATTATTAATAAGATAGATATTATTTAAAATATATTTGCTAAATCTAAATTTATTCAAAATCAAAGTAAAATATATTACTTAATAATAATTTTTTTAATGTTTTGCTTTTTTTATAAATTTATATTTTTGTTATTATAAAAAATTATTTAAAATAATTTGTCCTTCTCATAATTTATTTTGTAATTTATAATTCTATAATAATAAACTAATAAATAATTAAAATAATTATTTAAAATTATAATGAATACAAATAAAATTGAGATTTATTATTTATTATTCAGGATATACGGGTTTAATGGTTTAAGTATTTCGATTATTATAAGAAAATAATATTTTCACATTTTAAAAAAATTAAAAAATTATTAAGTTTTCAAAGGTTATAACATTTGAAAATAAGAAAAAATAAAAAAATAAATTTTTTTTATTAGATTTTTTAAATAAATTCTATAAACCACAAAATACCTAAATTCTTAATGTCTAAACTCCTAAAACCCGAAGCCCATATATACATAAGCCTTTAAATTAGTATACTCTAAATAATAAAAAATAAATCTTATTTTTATTAGTATTCATTAAAATTTTAAATATTCGTTTTAATTATTTATCAGTTTATTTTTATAGAAATATTAATTACAAAATAAATTATTAGTGAGACGGATATAATTTAAATAATTTATTTTTCATCAAAAAAATATAAGATCATAAAAATTGGCAAAATTTTTAAAACAAAATATTATTATTTAGTAATTTATTTTAATTTAATTTTGAATAATTTTAGATTTTGCAATTATATTTTAATTTATATTATTCTAATTAATGATAGTTTTTTAATTTATTTATTGATCATTATTATAATATCTATTAATAATATTTTTTATAATGATTTTACATTATATATAATTATCAATATTATTATAACTAAATATTATATTCACAATTTAAAAAAATTAAAAATTATTATATTTTCAAAGGTTACCACCTTCAAAAATTAGATAAAATCACTTAATGCATAAACACTTAAATGACTAAACCCCAAAACACCTAAATACTTAAACCATTAAACCTGTATATCCTGAATAATAAATAATAAATCTCAATTTTATTTGTATTCATTATAATTTTAAATATTTATTTTAATTATTTATTAGTTTATTTTTATAGAATTATAAATTACAAAATAAATTATGAGGAATACAAATATAATTTAAAATATTTATTTATAATAACAAAAATATAAACTTATAAAAAAACCAAAATATTAAAAAAAATTATTTTTTAGTAATATATACTTTGATTTTGAATAAATTTAGATTTTGCAAATATATTTTAAATAATATCTATCTTATTAATAATAGTTTATTAATTTATTTATTGATCTTTATTATAATATCTTGCAATGTGATTATTTATATTGAATATAAATGACTTATATTTATTAAGATTATTATAACTAAAACTTATATTTACATTTGAAAAAAAATTAGAAATTTTTATATTTTCAAAGGATATAACCTTCCAAAATTAGAAAAAAAATAAAAATAAATTTTTTGTTATATCATTGTTTAAATAAAACCTATATACCACTAAATGCCTAAACACTTAAATCTATAAATTCCTAAACACAAAAGCCCCTAAATACTTAAAACTTTAAACTCGTAAACCTTAAATATAATTTAAATAATTTATTTTTCATAAAAAAATATAAGCTTATAAAAAGAAGCAAAAACTAAAAAAAATTATTATTTGGTAATAAATTTTACTTTGATTTTGAATAATTTTAGGTTTTGAAATTATATTTTAATTTATATCTATCATATTAATAGTAGCATATTTATTTATTTTTTGATAATTAATATCATATCTATGAATAAAATTGTATATATTTAGTTTATATTATATATAATTATAATGATTCTTATTACCAAATATTGTATTCGCATTTTTAAAAAAATTTAAAATTATTATATTTTCAAATGTTATAACCTTTGAAAATGTGAGTAAATATCAAAAATAGTTTTGTTGTTATTTCATTCTTTAAATAAATCATATAAATTACTAAATGCCTAAACACTTAAGTCAATAACTCTGAAATCTCTAAAACTATAAATAGATAATCCTTTTAAACTGGTATACCCTAAATAATACATAATAAATCTCAATATTATTCTTTTCATTATAATTTAAAATATTCATTTTAATTATTTATTCGTTTATTTTTATTAAATATTTATTACAATATAAATTATGAGTTAGAAAAATATTATTTATATAAATTATTTTTCTTCGAAAAATATAGATAAACTTATAAAAAGAAGAAAAAATTTCAAAACAAAAACTTATTATATAGTAATATATTTTGCTTTCCTTCTGAATCATTTTAGGTTTGGTAATTATATTTTAATTGAATCTATCTTATTAATAATAGATTATTAATTTATTTCTTGATCATTATTAGAATATTTATCAATAAAATTATTTATATTGAATTTATATGAAATTTAAATATAATGATTATTATAAATAAATATTTAATTCACTTTTGAAAAAAATTTAAAAATTATTATATTTTCAAAGGTTATAACATTTGAAAATATCAAAAAATAATAAAAATAAATTTTTTGTTTATTTATTTTTTTATTAAAACCTATAACCACTAAATGCATACAAAGTTAAATCAGTAAACTCCTAAACCTCATAATGCCTAAATACATAAACCATTAAACCGCTATATACTACTGAATAATTAATAAATCTAATTTTTATTTCTATTTATTATAATTTTAAATATATATTTTAATTATTTATTAGTTTATATCTAAAGAAATAATTTTTACAAAATAAATTATGAGTGCGAGAAATATAATTTAAATAATTTATTTTTAATCAATAAAAGTATTTACGCTTATATAATAAGTAACAATTTTAAAATTAAAAATTATTATTAAATAATATATTTTACTTTAATTTTGAATCAATTTGGGTTTTGTAAATATTTTTTATTTAATATCTATCTTATTATTAATAGTTTATTAAATTAATTTTTGATCATTATTATAATATCTATCAATAAAATTGTTTATATTGAATTTATATGATATATAATTATTAATATTATCATAACTAAATATTGTATTCAAATTTCAGAAAATTTTAAATATTATTATATTTTCAAATGTTATAACCTATCAAAAAGTCAAAAAATTACAAAATTTTTTTTTGTTATTATATCGTTTAAATAAAACCTATAAACCACTAAATGCCCAAAAGCATGAATAGCTAAACACCTATATGACAAAACCTCTAAATACTTAAACTATTAAAATGGTATACATTAATAATAAATCATAAATCTCATTTTAATTTTTATTCAGTATAATTTTAAATTTTTATTTTAATTATTTATAAGTTTATTTTTATAGAAATATTAATTACAAAATAAATTATTAGTGAGACAGATATAATTTAAATTAAACCGGTATACCTTAAATAATAAAAAATAAATCTCATTTTTTTAATTATAATTTTAAATATTCATTTTAATTATTTATTTTTTTATTTTTATATAAAAATTAATTAAAAAATAAATTATGAATTACAAATATAATTTATGTAAATTATTTTTAATAAAGAAAATATAGATAAACTTTTTAAAATAAAAAAAAATTTCAAAACAAAAAATTATTGTATAGTAATATATTTTTGTTTCCATATGAATCATTTTATGTTTTGTAATTATATTTTAATTGATATCTATCTTATTAATAATAGATTATTAATTTATTTTTTGATCATTATTAGAATATTAACCACTAAAATTGTTTATATTGAATTTATATGATATATAAATATAATGATTTTTATAACTTAATAATGAATTTGCTTTTGAAAAAATTTAA
>JAREIK010002697.1:28920-116953 GCA_029783825.1 Sapria himalayana
AAACAAGTAAAAATTTAAAAACAAAAATTTATTATTTAGTAATATATTTTACTTTGATTTTGAATCATTATATATAGGTTTTGCAATTATATTTTAATTGCTATCAATCTTATTAAGAAAAGTTTATTAATTTATTATTTGATCAATTTTATAATATCTTACAATAAACCATTAAATCTATATAATCTAAATAATAAATAATAAATCTCATTTTTATTTGTATTCTTTATAATTTTAAATTTCATTTTAATTATTTTTTAATTTATTTTTATAGAAATATTAATTACAAAATAAATAATGAGTGAGACAAAGATAATTTAAATAAATTATTTTTTATGAAAAAAAAATATAAGCTTATAAAAATAAGTAAAATTTCAAAAATTTAAAATTTTATTTAGTAATATAATTTACTTTGATTTTGAATTATTTTGGGTTCTGCAAATATATTTTAATTAATATCTATCTTATTAATAATAGTTTATTAATTTATTTTTTGATCATTTTTATAATATATATATAATACATTTTTTATATTGAATCTATCACAAATATAATTATTAAGATTATTATAAACAACTATTGTATTCATATTTTAGAAGTATTAAAAAATTATGATATTTTTAAAGGTCAGAACCTTTGAAAATCACGAAAATTCATAAAAATAAATTTTTTGATATTTCATTGATTAAATAAAACCTATAAACAAGAAAATGTGTAAACATATAAATCAATAAACTCCTTAACCCCAAAACCACAAAAAAACATAAACAATTAAATAGTTATACCCTAAATAATAAATAATAAATCTAATTTTTATTAGTATTCATTATAATTTTAAATATACATTTTAATTATTTATTAGTTTAATTTTATAGAAATATAAATGAAAAAATAAATTATTAGTGCAACAAATATAATTTAAATAATTTATTTTTCATCAAAAAATATATAGGCTTATAAATGTTTACAAAAATTTAAAAATTTAAAATTAATATTTAGTAAAATATTTCACTTTGATTTTGAGTCATTTTAGGTTTTTCAAATATATTTTAAACAATATTTATCTTATTAATAATTGGTTATTACTTTTTTATGATCATTATTATAATAAATATCAATAAAATAGTTTATATTGAATTTATATGATATATAATTATTATGATTATTAAAACTTTCATATTGTATTCACTTTTCAAAAAAAATTTAAAAATTATTATATTTTCAAATTGTATAACATTCAAAAATCAGAAAAAATAACAAAAATAAATTTTTTGTTATTTTATTTTTTATATAAAACCTATAAACCACTAAATGTCTAAATACTAAAATGACTAAACTCCTAAACCCCGAAGCCCATAAATACTTAAAACATTAAATTAGTATAGTCTAAATAATAAATCATAAATCTCAGTTTTATTAGTATTCATTATAATTTTAAATATTCATTTTAATTATTTATCAATTTATTTTTATAGAAATATTAATTACAAAATAAATTATTAGTCCTACATAAATAATTTATTTTTCATCAAAAAAAAATGCTCATAAAAAAAGGCACAATTTTAAAATAAAATTTTTTTATTTAATAATATATCTTATTTTGATTTTGAATCATTTTAGATTTTATAATTATATTTTAATTTATATCATTTTATAAATACAAGTTTATTAATTTATTTATTGATCATTATTATAATACCTATCAATAAAATTATATATATTGAGTTTATATTATATATATTTATTAAGATTATTATAACTAAATATTATATTCACATTTAAAAAAAAATTAAAAATTATTATATTTTCAAAGGTTAGAACATTCAAAAATAAAAACAAAATCAAATAATTAAATTTTTTGTTTATTCATTCTTTAAAAAAACTATAAATCACTAAAGGTCTAAACAATTTAATCACTAAACTCCTAAACCACAAAACACCTAATTACTTAAACCATTAAACTGGTATATCCTTAATAATAAATATTAAATCTAAATTTTATTTGTATTCATTATAATTTTAAATATTCATTTTAATTATTTAGTAGTTTATTATTATAGAATTAAAAATTACCAAATAAATTATGAGTAAGACAAAAATAATTTAAATAATTTATTTTTTATAACAAGAATATAAATTTATAAAAAAACAAAACATTATAAAAAATTATTATTTAGTAATATATTTTACTTTGATTTGAATAAATTTAGTTTTTCCAAATACTTTTTAAATAATAACTATATTATTAATTATAGTTTATTAATTTATTTTTTTTCATAATTATAATATCTAGCAATATAATTATTTATATTGAATTTTAATGAATTATAATTATGAAGATTATCATAAATAAATATTATATTTACATTTGAAAAAAATTTAAAAATTATTATATTTTCAAAGGTTATAATCTTCAAAAATTAGAAAAAATAATAAAAATAAATTTTTTGCTATATCATTGTTTAAATACAACTTATAAAAAAATAAATGCCTAAAAACTTAAATATCAAAACTCCTAAACACAAAAGCCCTAAATACTTAACCCTTTAAACTCGTAAACCTTAAATAAAATTTAAATAATTTATGAAAATATTTATTATAAAATAAATTATGAGTGATACAAATTTAAATTAAATAATTTATTTTTCATCAAAAAAATATATAAGCTTATAAAAAGAAGCAAAAACTAAAAAACAAAAATTATTATTTAGTTATAAATTTTACTTGGATTTTGAATAATTTTAGGTTTTGTAATTATATTTTAATTTATATCCATCATAATAATAATAACATATTAATTTATTTTTTGATAATTGATATCATATCTATGAATAAAATTGTTTATATTTAGTTTATATTATATATAATTATAATGATTATTATTAATAAATATTGTATTCACATTTTAAAAAAACTTTAAAATTATTATATTGTCAAAGGTTATAACCTTTGACAATGTGAAAAAATATCAAAAATAATTTTTTTGTTATTTTATTGTTTAAATAAAACCTATAAACCACTAAATGCCTAATAACATAAATCGCTAAATTATATAATATCTAACAATAAAATTACTTATATTGAATTTAAATGTATTATAATTATTAAGATTATTATAACTAAATATTATATTTACAATTGAAAAAAATTTAAAAATTATTATATTTTCAAAGGTTATAACCTTCAAAAATGATAAAAAATAACAAAAATAATTTTTTCATTATTTTATTATTTAAATAAAACTTATAAACTACTAAATGACTAAATATTTAAATCTCTAGACTTCTATACCCCAAAACCCCCTAAATACTTAAACCATTAAACCTATATAACCTAAATAAAAAATAATAAATCTAATTATTATTTGTTTTCATTATAATTTTAAATATTCATTTTAATTATTTTTGAGTTTATTTTTATAGAAATATTAATTACAAAATAAATAATGAGTGAGACATATATAATTTAAATAAATTATTTTTTATGAAAAAAAAATATAAGCTTATAAAAATAAACAAAATTTCAAAAATTTAAAATTTTATTTAGTAATATAATTTAATTTGATTTTGAATTATTTTGGGTTCTGCCAATATATTTTAATTAAAATCTATCTTATTAATAATAGTTTATTAATTTATTTTTTGATCATCAAAACAATATATATTTAATAAAATTTTTTATATTGAATTTACATCAAATATAATTTTTAAGATTATTATAATTAGAACTATAAAAAATTATTCATATTTTAGAACTATTAAAAATTATTATATTTTCAAAGGTTATAACCTTTAAAAATCACGAAAATTTAAAAAAAAAATTTTGTTTTTTCATTGATTAAATAAAACCTATAAACACCTAAATGTGCAAACATATAAATCAATAAACTCCTTAACCCCAAAACCACAAAAAAACTTAAACCATTAAATTGGTATACCCTAAATAATAAATCATATATATCTTTTTTATTAGTATTCATTATTATTTTAAATATTCATTTTAATTATTTATCAATTTATTTTTATAGACATATTAATTACAAAATAAATTATTAGTGAGACATATATAATTTAAATAATTTATTTTTCATCAAAAAAATATATATGCTTATAATTATTTGTATTCATTCTAATTTTAAATAATTATTTTAATTATTTATTAGTTTATTATTATAGAATTATAAATTACAAAATAAATAATGAGTAAATCAAATAAATTTAAATAATTTATTTAGAATAACAAAAATATAAAGTTATAAAAAAAGCAAAACATTAAAAAAATTATAATTAAGTATTATATTTTACTTTGATTTTGAATAAATTTAGATTTTGCAAATATATTTTAAATAATATCTATCTTATTAATAATAGTATATTGAATTTTTTTGATCATTTTTAGAATATTTATCAATAATATAGTTTATATTGAATTTATATGATATATAAATATAATGAATATTATAACTAAATATTGAATTCACATTTGAAAAAAATTTAAAAATTATTATATTTTCAAATGTTATAACCTTTGGAAATATAAAAAAAATATAAAAATAAATTGAGGCACACTAACTTCACAAAACTCCTTAAACTCATCCCTCTTAACAAAACAAAAAGACATTTCATCTTTTATTATCATTTTCACCAAAGCCTCCCTATAGTTATTGATCAAATTACTAACAAGTTAATTTGTTATCCTCTGATCTAGTACCTTTAGCGAAACTCAACAAAGATTGTGACTTGTCTTTACCTTTCTGAGATTCTATTACTTCATTTTTGTGTGGAAATTTTCTACAAGTCTCTCTCAAGTATTTCCATAAACCCGAATGATCACTTTTTGCAAATATTCTTTCCCTACACCATATACAAGCAACCATAACAGTTTCATTTCCCTCTGAATCAACTAATATCTCATAAGTTTCCCAAACAGCAGACTTATACTTTTTATTAGCTTGAGTTTCAGATGTACCATAACTTTCTTATACATTTGGTATTTACGGACCTGTCGTAACAATAGGAGGGTTCGTGAAAGGATGATGATTGGATTTACCAGTACTTTCATCATTAGAGATGTTATCATCTTCAATTTATTGTATTTTTTGTTTACCACGGGATTGTGCCATCTGCATTGCCATTAATTGATATGATATGTTAAACATAAATACATATAAATATTTCAAACAAGCAAGCTCTACAAAACTGACCGTAACACATTCATCCCACTCATTCGGCCCAACCACAACACCACAACCAATACTCAACAAAACTGACTGAAACACATAATAATAATAATTAACCACTCAATTCTCATCAGAAAAACAAACCAAAAGGCTGGTGGAATCTGGGACACGGTGGAGGCAACCAAAAGTGTGACAGACAAGGGGTGGACCTAACTGAATATGGCATGAATGGTGCGAGGTGACCTATAACTCGTCGGAACAGCAATAGGTGCGCCGGAATTGGATGGGTAGTAGTGGAATTGATCGCATCTTCATGTTATATATATATATATATATATTCATAGTTCTAGTATTAATTTTTTTAGGATGGGACAGTTCTCGGGATGGATATTGCTAAGAACCAGAACCGTCCCAAAAAAAATACGTGACAAAATGGGATGGGAAAAGTCAAAGTCAATGGATTTTTCTCAGTCCCGATTTGTTTGGGAGAAGACTTCGAGTCGGGTTGCGAATTTCGAGTCCCGTGATCAGCCCTACTAAATGCATATAAAGTTAAATCAGTAAACTCCTAAACCCTATAATGCCTAAATACATAAACCATTAAACCGCTAAATACTACTTAATAATTAATAAATCTAATTTTTATTGCTATTTATTATATTTTTAAATATTCATTTTAATTATTTATTAGTGTATTTATTTAGAAATATTTATTACAAAAAAAATTATGAGTGGAACAAATATAATTTAAATAATATATTATTTATCTAATAAAAATATACGCGTATAAAAGAAGTATAAATTTATAAATTAAAAATTATTATCCAGTAATATAAGTTACTTTAATTTTGAATCAATTTGTGTTTTGTAAATATTTTTTAATTAAATCTATCTTAATCTTAATAGTTTATAAATTTAATTTTTGATCATTATTATAATATCTATCAAAAAAATTATTTATATTAAATTTATATGATATATAATTATTAATATTATTAAAACAAAATGTTGTATTAAAATTTCAAAAAATTTTAAATATTATTATATTTTCATATGTTATAACCTATTAAAATGATAATAAATTATAGAAATTTTTTTTGTTATTTTATTTTTTTAAATAAAACCTATAAACCACTAAAAGCCTAAAAACATAAATTGCTAAACTCCTAATGACAAAACATTTAAATACTTAAACCTTTAAACTGGTATACATTAATAATAAATCATAAATCTCATTTTAATTTTTATTTAGTATAATTTTAAATTTTTATTTTAATTATGAATCAATTTATTTTATAGAAATATTAATTACAATAAAAATTATTAGTGAGACTGATCTAATTTAAATTATACCGGTATCCCTATATAATAAATAATAAATCTCATTTTTTTAAATTATAAGTTTATATATTCATTTTAATTATTTATTTGTTTATTTATATATAAATTTAATTACAAAATAAATTGAGTTAGACATATATAATTTATATAAATTATTTTTTATCAAAAAATTATTGATAAACTTTTTAAAAGAAAAAAAAATTTCAAAAAATAAAATTGTTATATAGTAATATATTTTGCATTTCTTCTAAATCATTTTTGGTTTTGTAACAATAATTTAATTGATATCTATCTTATTAATAATAGATTATTAATTTATTTTTTGATCATTATTAGAATATTTATCAATAAAATTGTTTATATTGAATTTATATGATATATAAATATAATGATTATTATAACTAAATATTGTATTCACATTTAAAAAAAATTTAAAATTTATTATAATTTCAAAGGTTATAACCTTTGAAAATATCAAAAAATAATAAAAATAAATTTTTTATTGTTTTATTTTTTTAATAAAACCTATAAACCACTAAATGAATACACAGTTAAATCAATAAACTACTAAACCTCATAATGCCTAAATACATAAACCATTAAACCACTATATACAACTTAATAATTAATAAATCTAATTTTTATTTCTATTTATTATAATTTTAAATATTCATTTTAATTATTTATTAGTTTATTTTTATAAAAATATTTATTACAAATTAAATTATGAGAGCGACATATATATTTTAATTAATTTATTTCTAATCAAAAAAAATACATGCTTATAAAAGAAGTACAAATTTAAAAATTTAAAATTATTATCCAATAATATATTTTACATTAATTTTGAATCAATTTGGGGTTTTTAAATATTTTTTAATTAATATCAATCTTTTTATTAATAGTTTATTAATTTAAACTATGATCATTATTATATTATCTATCAATAAAATTGTTTATTTAGAATTTATATGATATATAATTATTAAAATTATTATAACTAAATATTGTATTCACATTTCAAAAAATTTTAAATATTATTATATTTTTAAAGGTTATAACCTATGAAAATGAGAAAAATTTACTAATTTTTTTTTGTTATTTTATTGTTTAAATTAAACCTATAAACCACTAAATGCCTAAAAACATAAATTGCTAAACTCCTAAACGACAAAACCATTAAATATTTAAACTATTAAACATGTGTACAT
Organism: Sapria himalayana; assembly: GCA_029783825.1. Lineage (NCBI taxonomy): Eukaryota > Viridiplantae > Streptophyta > Magnoliopsida > Malpighiales > Rafflesiaceae > Sapria > Sapria himalayana. Next base: position 36,652 of record JAREIK010002697.1, read on the forward strand.
TAATAAAAAATCATAAATCTCAATTTAATTTTTATTAAGTATAATTTTAAATTTTTATTTTTAATTATTTATCAGTTTATTTTTATTGAAATATAAATTACAAAATAAATTATTAGTGAGACAGATCTAATTAAAATAATTTATTTTTCATCAAAAAAAATATATGTCCTCATAAAATGAGGCAAAATTTTAAAACAAAAATTTATTATTTAGTTATATATTTTATTTTTATTTTGAATCATTTTAGATTTTGCTATTTTATTTTAATTTATATTATTTTTATTTATATTAGTTTATTAATTTTTTATTGATCATTATTATAATATCTATTAATAAAATTATTTATATTCAGTTTACATTATATATAATTATTAAGATTATTATTACTGAATATTATATTCACATTTAAAAAAATTAAAAATTATTATAATTTCAAAGGTTATAACCTTCAAAAATTAAAAAAAATTCAAAAAATTAAATTTTTTATTTTTTCATTCTTTAAATAAAAACTATAAATCACTAAAGGCCTAAACACTTAAACCACTAAACCCCAAAATACCTAAATACTTAAACCATTAAACTAGTATATCTAGAATAATAAATAATAAATTTCTATTTTATTTGTATTCATTATAGTTTTAAATATTCATTTTAATTATTTATTAGTTTATTTTTATAGAATTATAAATTAAAAATAAATTATGAGGAAGACAAATATAATTTAAAGAATTTACTTTTAATAAAAAAATAGAAACTTATAAAAAGAAGCAAAACATCAAAAAATTTATTATTTAGTAATATATTTGATTTTGATTTTGAATAAATTTACGTTTTGCAAATATATTTTAAATAATATATTTCTTTTTAATAATAATTTATTAATTTATTTTTTAATCATTAATATAATATCTATTAATGTAATTGTTTATATTGAATTTACATGATATATACTTATTAAGATTATCATAACTAAATATAGTATTCTCATATAAAAAAAATTTAAAAATTCTTATATTTTCAAAGGTTATAACCTCCAAAAATGATAAAAAATAACACGAATAAATTTTTTGTTATATAATTGTTTAAATAAAACTTATAAACCATTAAATGCCTTAACACATAAATCTCTAAACTTATAAAACCCTAAGACCCTAAATACTTAAACCTTTAAACTCGTAAACCTTAAATTTAATTTAAATAATTTATATAAATATTAATTGCAAAATAAATTATGTATGATACAAATATAATTTAAATAATATATTTTTCATCAAATAAAAATAAGCATTAAATTATTATTTAGTAATAAATTTTGCTTTGATTTTGAATCATTTTAGGTTTTTTAATTATATTTTAATTTATATCAATCATATTAATACTAGTTTATTAATTTATTTTTTGATAATTGATATAATATCTATCAATAAAATTGTTTATATTTAGTTTATATTTTATATAGTTATAATAATTGTTATTACTAATTATTGTATTGACATTTTTAAAAAATTTTAAAATTATTATATTTTCAAATGTTATAACCTTTGAAAATTTGAAGAAATATCAAAAATAAATTTTTTGTTATTTCATTGTTTGAATAAAACCTATAAACCATTAAATACCTAAATACTTAAATCAATAACTTCTGAATCTCAAAAACCCTGAATAGATAAAATTTCTAAACATGTATATCCTAAATAATAAATAATAAATCTAATTTTTATTTTTTTAATTATAATTTTAAATATTCATTTTAATTAGTTATTTGTTTATTTTTATATAAATATTAATTACAAAATAATTTATGAGTTACACAAATATAATTTACATAAATTATTTTTCATCAAAAAATTATAGATAAACATTTTAAAAGAAAAAAAAATTACAAAACAAAAAATTATTGTATAGTAATATATTTTGCTTTACTTCTGAATCATTTTAGGTTTTGTAATTATATTTTAATTGATATCTAACTTATTAATAATAGATTATTAATTTATTTTTTGATCATTATTAGAATATTTATCAATGAAAATATTTATATTTTATTTATATGATATATAGATTTAATTATTATTATTAATAAATATTCTATTCACTTTTGAAAAAATTTAAAAATTATTATATTTTCAAAGATTATAACCTTTGAACATGTGAAAAAACAAAAAAAATATTTTTTTTATTATTTCATTGTTTAAATAAAACCTATAAATCACTAAATGCCTAAACACTTAAATAACTAAACTACAAAATTCCGATACCCCTATATAGATAATCGTTCAAATGGGTATACACTAAATAATAATTAATAAATCTCATTTTTATTTGATTTCATTATAATTTTAAAAATTCATTTTTATTGTATATATATATATATATATTAATTATAAAATAAATTATGAGCTAATAATATAATTTATAAAAATTATTTTTCATCAAAAAATAGATAAGCTTAAAAAAGATTAAAAATTTACAAACAAATAATTATTATTAAGTAATATATTTCGCTTTGCTTTTGAATGATTTTAAGTTTTGATATTATATTTTAATTAATATCAAACTTATACATAATAAATTTTTAATTTATTTTTTGATAATTATTAGAATATCTATCAATAAAATTGTTTATATTGAATTTATATGAAATATAATTATTATGATTATTATAAATAAATATTTATTCACTTTTGAAAAAAATTTACAAATTATTATATTTTCAAAAGTTATAAACTTTGAAAATATGAAAAAATACTAAAAATAATTTTTTTTTTCGTAAATAAAACCTATAAACCACTAAATGCATACATAGTTAAATCAATAAACTCTTAAACCACTTAATGCCTAAATACATAAACCATAAAACTGCTATATACTACTTAATAATTAATAAATCTAATTTTTATTTCTATTTATTATAATTTTAAATATTCATTTTAATTATTTATTAGTTTATTTTTATAGAAATATTTATTACAAAATAAAGTATGAGTGCGACAAATATAATTTAATTAATTTATTTTTAATAAAAAAAATATACGCTTTTAAAAGAAGTAGAAATTTAAAAATTAAAAATTATTATCCAGTAATATATTTGACTTTAATTTTGATTCAATTTGGGTTTTGTAAATATTTTTTAATTAATATCTATCTTTTTATTAATAGTTTATTAATTTAATTTTTGATCATTATTATATTATCTATCAATAAAATTGTTTATATTGAATTTATATGATATATAATTATTAATATTATTAAAACTAAATATTGTATTCACAATTCAAAAAAATATAAATATTATAATATTTTCAATGGTTATAACTTATGAAAATTATAACAAATTATAGAAATTTTTTTTGTTATTTTATTTTTTTATATAAAACCTATAAACCACTAAAAGCCTAAAAACATAAATCGCTTAACTTCTAACGACAAAACCTCTAAATACTTAAAACTATTAAACTGGTATACATTAATAATAAATCTTAAATCTCATTTTAATTTTTATTCAATATAATTTTAAATTTTTTTTTAATTATTTATCAGTTTATTTTTATAGAAATATTAATTACAAAATAAATTATTAGTGAGATGGATCTAATTTAAATTAAACCAGTATCCCTACTTAATAAATAAAAAATAAAAAATAATAAATAATAAATCTCATTTTTTTACTATAATTTTAAATATTTATTTTAATTATTTATTTGTTTATTTATATATAAATATTAATTACAAAATAAATTATGAATTAGATAAATATAATTTATATAAATAATTTTTCAATAAAAAATATAGATATACTTATTAAAAGAACAACAAATTCAAAAATAAAAAATTATTATATAGTCATATATTTTTTTTTGCTTCTGAATCATTTTAAGTTTTGTTATTATATTTTAATTAATACCTATCTTATTATTAATGGATTATTAATTTATTTTTTTTTATTATTAGAATATTTATCGATAAAATTATTTATATTGAATTTATATAATATATAAATATAATGATTAGTATAACTAAATATTGTATTCACATTTGAAAAATATTTAAAAATTATTATATTTTCAAATGTTATAACCTTTGAAAATATTAAAAAATAATAAAAATAAATCTTTTGTTTTTTTATTTTTTAAATAAAACCTATAAACCACTCAATGCTAGGGGTGCTCTTGGGACTGGACTGGATGGGGATTACAAATCCCTAGTCACTTCCCACAGTTCGGAAATTTTTTTATGAAGATCCAGACCCATCCCATAGGTTGAAAATATCAGGACGGGACGAGACGGAGATCGGGGATTTTCAGTAGGATAAAATGGTTGCGGGATGGAACGTAGTTCAGACATTTTTTCAATTTATATTCTTCAAACCGGCCAAATTATTTCATGTCGAAACCTTATGTTGTACCATTTATCATTCCTTAGTAATGTATCTATCAAACTGAAATTGGGCCAATTTTGTTTTGTCAAATAGGATGAATACTGTATAAGAGTTCCATTACCTTGTCAAAAGCTTTAATGTTCAGAAAAGGATAGAAATGTTAAATAGAACAGGATAGAGTTGTGTGCCTAATTTGGTTCTTTGTTTTTTCACAAGTTGGCTTTGTTCAGCCGAGTGAATGTTAACCATAATAGCAATACTACATTTTTTAAACAATTACTTAAAATATTAAGGAATAGCTAAAGATGACCACAAATATTGGTAGCAGCAATTACTACTTAAGTAATTTCTAAAATTAGGTCGCTTAATATAACAAAAAAATATAATTAATAATAACCATGATAATAACCATTTCAAATGTCTGTCCGGGAACAGGAATGAAATTCCAAACCCAATTAATTATCTCTTCTAAAACTCCTCCCTTTTCTTCCTCCATATAGAAGGACAACCAAAGATGAAAACGTGTTAATCATGTAAACATAAATTTCTAAGATGAAAGAGTAATAAAAAAACAAAATATTACCTTATAAAATTTAATACAATCATTCCAAATTTAGTTGGCCAACTATAGTTGGAAGAATATTTGGATCTTGTGACCCCTCTATAAATTGTAATTGAACCATATTTTTATTATATTGAATGAATAAAATAAGTAATAGTGAAATTAAAATTTACAAGATTTATATACTAACCTGATTCATTATCATCAAGGTCTTGAACTAATTATTCAATTTCAATAGGTTTGTTTGAGCTTCTCAACCAATCTTGTAGACATATGATAACTTCAGCTATAATAGGTGTTAAAGAAATCCTAAATTTATTTAAAGTTCTCTCCCAAGTGCTAAATGTAGATTCGTAGGCCACAGTAGATGCTTGGATAGCAAATACATCCCTTACTACATTTGTCAAAGAAGGATACCTAACCTCATTTACCTTTCACCAGTTTAGAATATCAAAATCAATTCTATTTTTTTCAAGTTTGTCCTCCAAGTACCTATCCAACTCTTCCCAAGCTGCAACTTCTTGTTCATTCTCCAAATCAACAAAAAAAATCATCAACATAAGTATCACTACCATCAAAGAAATCATCATTTTTCTTCAACACAGTAGAAGAGAAATCATCTTCTTTTGATTCTTCATCATTTAAATCTTTATAATCATCCATCATATCATTTAAAGCATCTATAACCTTTTTCACCAAATTTTTAGCCAATTCCTCTCCATAATGCTAAGTGTACTTGACCTTGAAATTTTGAGCTTATATCTAGGATCCAACACTACTGCTAAAAAAAGTATAATATTTGTTGAGTGAAGAGAACCCAAATATTTGTTGAATTTATGCCTCATTTTCATACCCATTTCACACACCATTGTATCTCTACTATTTTTACAAAGCTCAATTTTTTTCAAAATTCGAATAATCTCAGGAAAATAAACACTAGAGGTAGAATATTATGAGCCATAAAATTTACAAGTTACCTCATAAAATGTTTTCAAGAAACTAGCCAAAATTTTAGCATTTGTTCAGTCTCTAATAGTTGGAACGTTTGAACCAAACTCCTTCAGAAAACTTTTGTCTTTGTCCTCCAACTTATCAAATTCTTTTTGATATTTTATATCAGTTTGTAGCATCAAATAAGTTCAATTCTATCTTGTAGGACAATCTAATTGCAATGAAGATCCATATGTCAAGTTTGCTTCTTCAACACATAATTTAAACATATCAATTCTTTTAGGACTGCTCCTCACATATTTCACCACACCTCTAATTTTTTGAATAGCACCCTCAACTACTGCAATGCCATCTCTGACAATTAAGTTTAGGATATGAGCACAACATCTCATATGAAAATGCTCGCCTCTCAAAGGTACAACACTTTTCTTAAGAAGACTTTTTTTCAATTGTTCAACTACAACATCATTATTTGATCCATTGTCAATATTAATGAACATCAACTTTCTCAAACCCCATTAATTCATGCAAAACTCAATAGTATTTCTAATATTAACTCCAGAATGACATTTAATTACCCAAAATTTCAAATCCTTTTATGCATATTCCATTGAGAATCAATGGAATGAACATTCAAACATATATAAGACAAATTTTGAATGCTAGTCCAAGTGTCGGTAGTCAATGAAACTCTACAAAAAAGAGATGATATGCTATCAAATAATTTCTTCTTTTCCTTCACAAACAAAGATAAATAATCTCTCAGTGTGGGGTGCCTAGATGGAATTTTAAATTGAGCCACACTAACTTCACAAAACTTTTTAAACTCATCCCTCTCAACAAAACAAAAAGGCAATTCATCTTTTATGATCATTTTCACCAAAGCCTCCCTAACAAGTTGTTGATCAAATTGCCAAAAAGTTAATTTGTTATTCTATGAACAAGTACCTTTAGTGAAACTCAACAAATATTGTGACTTGTCTTTACCTTTGTGAGCTTATATTAATTCTTTTTTGGGTGGAAATTTCCTACAAGTCTTTCTCAAGTATTTCCATAAACCCGAAGTACCTTTCATTAATTCTATTAATTCTATTAATTATTTTTTGTTAGCTTCTATTAATTCTATTAATTCTTTTTCGTGAGCTTGTCTTTACTTTTTGCAAAAAATTCTTTCCTACACCATATACAAGATTCCCTACCAGTTTCATTTCCCTCTAAATCAACTAATATCTCATAAGATTTTCAAACAGCAGACATATACTTTTATGAGCTTGAGGTTCAGATGTACCTTGACTTTCTTTTACAATTGGAATTGAAGAACATGCCGTAACAATAGGAGGGTTGATGAAAGAATGATGATTGGATTTACCAATATTTTGATCATTTGAGATGTGATCAACTTCAATTTATTGTATTTTTTGTTTACCCCTGGATTGTGCCATCTGCATTGCCATTAATTAATATGATATATTAAGCATAAATACATATAAATATTTCAAAAAAGCAAGTTCTAAAATAATGACTGTAACACAAAAAGACCACTCAATCGGCCCAACCACAACACCACAACTAATACTCAACAAAACTGACTGAGTCACATAATATTAATAATTAATCACTCAATTTTGTCAAAAAAACAAACCAAAAGGCTGGTGGCATCTGAGACACGGTAGAGGCAACCAGAAGTGTGACGGATAAGGCATGGACCAAACTAAATACAGCTAGAATGGCATGAGGTGGCTTGGAACTCATCTTAACAGCAATATGTGCGTGGGAATTGTATGGGCAATAGCATAATTGGTGGCATCTTCATGTTATATATATATATATATATACATCTATTCCTAGTTCTAGTATCAGTTTTTTAGGATAGGACAGTTCTCGGGATGGATATTGCATAAGATCCAGAACCTTTCCAAAATAAAAAATACGTGACAAAATGGGACGTGAAAAGTCAAAGTCAACGGATTTTTCTATGTCCCGATTCTTTCTGGACAAGACTTCGGGTCGGGTCGTGAATCTCCGAGTCCCGTGAGCTGCCCTACTAAATGCATATAAAGTTAAATCAGTAAACTTTTAAACCCTGTAATGTCTAAATACATAAACCATTAAACCGCTAAATACTACTTAATAATTAATAAATCTTTTTTTATTGCTATTTATTATATTTTTAAATATTCATTTTGATTATTTATTAGTGTATTTATTTAGAAATATTTATTACAAAATAAATTATGAGTGGGACAAATATAATTTAAATAATATATTATTTATCTAATAAAAATATACGCTTATAAAAGAAGTATAAATTTAAAAATTAAAAATTATTATCAAGTAATATAAGTTACTTTAAATTTGAATCAATTTGGATTTTGTAAATTTTTTTTAATTAATATCTATCTTAATATTAATAGTTTATAAATTTAATTTTTGATCATTATTATTATATCAATCAATAAAATTATTTATATTAAATTTATATTATATATAATTATTAATATTATTATAACAAAATAATGTATTATAATTTCAAAAAATTTTAAATATTATTATATTTTCAAATGATATAACCTATGCAAATGATAAAAAATTATGGAAATTTTTTTTGTTATTTTATTTTTTTAAATAAAACCTATAAACCACTAAAAGCCTAAATACATAAAATGCTAAACTTTTAACGACAAAACCTTTAAATACTTAAATCATTAAACTGGTATACAATAATAATAAATCATAAACCTCATTTTAATTTTTATTGAGTATAATTTTAAATTTATATTTTAATTATTTATCAATTTATTTTATAAAAATATTAATTACAAAATAAATTATTAGTGAGATAGATCTAATTTAAATTAAACTGGTATCCCCTAAATAATAAAAAATTAATCTAATTTTTTTTCATTATAATTTTAAATATTCATTTTAATTATTTATTTGTTTATTTATATATAAATATTAATTACAAAATAAATTGAGTTAGACAAATATAATTTATATAAATTATTTTTCATCAAAAAATTATAGATAAACTTTTTAAACGAAAAGAAAAATTTTAATCAAAAAATTATTATATAGTAATATATTTTGCTTTTCTTCTGAATCATTTTAGGTTTTGTAATTATATTTTAATTGATATCTAACTTATTAATAATAGATTATTAATTTATTTTTTGATCATTATTAGAATATTTATCAATAAAATTGTTTATATTGAATTTATATTATATATAAATATAATGATTATTATAACTAAATATTGAATTCACTTTTGAATTCAATTTAAAAATTATTATATTTTCAAGGTTATAACCTTTGGAAATATGAAAAAATAATAAAAATAAATTTTATGTTATTTTATTTTTTAAATAAAACCTATAACCACTAAATGCATACAAGTTATATCAGTAAACTCCTAAACCCCGTAATGCCTAAATACATAAACCATTAAACTGCTATATACTACTTAATAATTAATAAATTGAATTTTTATTTCTATTTATTATTATTTTAAATATTTATTTTAATAATTGATTAGTTTATTTTTATAGAAATTTTTATTACAAAATAAATTATGAGTGCGACACATAATTTAAATAATTTATTTTTAATCAAAAAATATATAAACGCTTTTAAAATAAGTATAAAAGAAGTATTATTAAAAATTAAAAATTATTATCAACTAATATATTTTACTTTAATTTTGAATCAATTTGGGTTTTCTTAATATTTTTTAATTAATATCTATCTTATTATAAATAGATTATTAATTTAATTTTTGATCATTATTATAATATCTATAAATAAAATTGTTTATATTTATTTTATATGATATATAATTATTAAAATTATTATAACTAAATATTGTATTCAAATTTCAAAAAATTTTAAATATTATTAAATTTTTAAATGTTATAACATTTGAAAATGACAAAAAATTACAATTTTTTTTGTTATATTATTATTTAAATAAAACCTATAAATCATTAAATGCCTAAAAACATAAATTACTAAACATTTAAATGACAAAACCTCAAAATACTTAAACCATTAAACTGGTATACATAAATAATAAATAATAAATCTCATTTTAATTTTTATTCAGTATAATTTTAAATTTTTATATTAATTATTTATCAGTTTATTTTTATAGAAATATTAATTACAAAATAAATTATTAGTGAGACAGATATAACTTAGATTAAACTGGTATACCCTAAATAATAAATAATAAACCTCATTTTTTTTCAATATAATTTTTAATATTCATTTTAATTATTAATATTATATTTTTATATAAATATTAATTAAAAAATAAATTTTGAGTTAGACAAATATAATTTATGTATATTATTTTTAATCAAAAAAATAAAGATAAACTTTTTAAATAAAAAAAAAATTGAAAACAAAAAATTATTATATAGTAATATATTTTGCTTGCTTATGAATCATTTTATGTTTTGTAATTATATTTTAATTGATATCTATCTTATTAATAATAGATTATTAATTTATTTTTTGATCATTATTAGAATATTTATCACTAAAATTCATTATGTTGAAATATGATATATAAATTTATTGATTATTATAACTAAATATTGAATTCACTTTTGAAAAAAATTTAAAATTTTTTATATTTTCAAAGGTTATAACCTTTGAAAATATCAAAAAATAATAAAAATAATGGTTTGTTATTTTATTTTATAAATAAAACCTATAAACCACTAAATGCATACATAATTAAATCAGTAAACACATAAACCCCGTAATACCTAAATACATAAACCTTTAAACTTCTATATAATACATAAAAATTAATAAATCTAATTTTAATTTTTATTTATTATAGTTTATATATTCATTTTAATTATTTATTAGTTTATTTTTATAGAAATATTTATTATAAAATAAATTATGAGTTCGAGAAATATAATTTAGATAATTTTTTTTTTTAAAAAAAATATACGCTTATAAAAGAAGTAAAAATTTAAAAATTATAAATTATTATCCTTAATATATTTTACTTTAATTTTGAATCAATTTGGGTTTTGTAAATATTATTTAATTAATATCTATCTTATTATTTATAGTTTATTAATTTAATTTTTGCTCATTATTATAATAGCTATCAATAAAATTATTTATATTGAATTATTATCATATATAATTATTAATATTATTATAACAAAATATTATATTCACATTTCAAAAAATTTTAAATATTATTATATTTTCAAAGGTTATAACCTATGAAAATGAGAAAAAATTATAATTTTTTTTTTGTTATTTTATTAATTAAATAAAACGAATAAACCACTAAATGCCTAAAAACCAAAATTGCAATACTCCTAAAAGACAAAACCTCTAAATACTTAATCCATTAAACTAGTATACATTAATAATAAACCTCTAAATTTTTATTCAGTATAATTTTAAATTTTTATTTTAATTAATTTTCAGTTTATTTTTATAGAAATTTTAATTACAAAATAAATTATTATTAAGACAGATCTAATTTAAATTAGACCGGTATAGCCTAACTAATAAATAATAAACCTCAATTTTTTTAATTGTAATTTTAAATATTCATTTTAATTATTTATTTGTATATTTTTATATAATTATTAATTACAAAATAAATTATGAGTTAAACTAATATAATTTATATAAATTATTTTTCATCAAAAAATTATATATAAACTTTTTAAAAGAAAAAAAAATTTCAAGACAAAAAATTACTATATAGTAATATATTTTGCTTTTCTTCTGAATCATTTTAATATTTATAATTATATTTTAAATGATATATATCATATTAATAATATATTATTAATTTATTTTTTGCTCATTATTAGAATATTTATCAATAAGAATGTTTATATTGAATTTATATGCTATATAAATATAATGATTATTATGACTAAATATTATATTCACTTTTGAAAAAAATTTTAAAATTATTATATTTTAAAAGGTTATAACCTTTGAAAATGTCAAAAAATAAAAAAAAATATTTTTTTATTATTTCTTTATTTAAATAAAACCTATACACCACTAAATGCCTAAACACTTAAATGACTAAACTACAAAATCTCGAAACCCCTATATAGATAATCCTTTAAAACAGTATACACTAAAATATAATTAATAAACTTCATTTTTATTTTTTTTCATTATAATTTAAAAAAATCATTTTGATTGTTTAGTTATATATATATATATATATTATAAAATAAATTATGAGTTAAAAAAATAATTTATTAAAAATATTTTTCATCAAAAAATAGATAAGCTTATAAAAATCATAAAAATTTAAAAACAAATAATTATTATTTAGTAAATATATTTTACCTTGCTTTTGAATCATTTTAGGTTTTGATATTATATATTAAGTAATATCAATCTTATTCAGATTAGATTTTTAATTTATTTTTTGATAATTATTAGAATATCTATCAATAAAATTATTTATATTGAATTATATGATATATAATTATTATGATTATTATAAATATATATTGTATTCACTTTTGAAAAGAAATTGAAAAATTATTATATTTTCAAATGTTATAACCTTAAAAAATGAGAAAAAATAATAAATATAAATTTTTTGTTATTTCATTTCTAAAATAAAACCTATAGATCATTAAATGCTTACTTACTTAAAGAGTAAGCTCATAGGCCCTGAAACCCCTAAATACATAAACCTTTTAACAGCTATATACTAATTAAGAAATAATAAATCTCATTTTTATTTTTATTTATTATAATTTTAAATATTCATTTTAATTATTTATAGTTTAATTATTTAGAAAAATTAATTACAGAATAAATTTTGAGTGAGACAAATATTATTTAAATAATTTATTTTTAATCAATAAAAAATATAAGCTGATAAAAAGAAGGAAATATTTGAAAATTAAATATTATTATTTAGTAATATATTTTGATTTGATTTTGAATCATTTTGTGTTATGTAAATATATTTTAATTAATATTTATATTATTTTAATAGTTTATTAATTTAATTTTTGATCATTATTATAGTATCTATAATTAAAATTGGTTATATTCAATTTATATGATATATAATTAGTAAGATTAATATAATTATACATGGTATTCACATTTCAAAAAATTTAAAAATTATTTTATTTTTAATGGTTATAACCATTGAAAATCAAATAAAATCAAAAAAAAAGATTTTTTTATTTTTATAATATAAATACAAACTATAAACAACTAAATGCCTAAAAACATAAATTGCTAAACTCCTAAATGACAAAACCCCTAAATTAACAATCCATTAAAATGGTAAACCATATATAATAAATCATAAATCTCATTTTAATTTGTATTCATTATAATTTTAAATATTCATTTTAATTATTTATTAGTTTATTTTTTTAAAAACATTAATTGCAAAATAAATAAAGAGTGAGACATATAATTTTAATAAATTATTTTTAATCAAAAATAAATATAAGCTTATAAAAAGATGTAATAATATAAAAACAAAAAATTATAATTTAGTAATATGTTTTGCTTTGCTTCTGAATCATTAATAGTTTTTTAATTATATTTTAATTGATATCTATCTTATTAATAATAGTTTATTAATTTATTTTTTGATAATTATTATAATATCTATCAATAAAATTGCTTATATTGAATTTAAATGTCTTATAATTAATGAGATTATTATAAATAAATATTATATTTACATTTGAAAAAAATTTAAAAATTAATTTATTATATTTTCAAAGGTTATAACCTTCATAAATGATAATAAAACATAAAAATAATTTTTTTATTTTTTTATTAATTAAATAAAATTTATATACCACTAAATGCCTAATCATTTAAATATCTAGACTATTTAACCCCAAACCCCCTAAATACTTAAACCTATAAACCTATATAACATAAATAATAAATAATAAATTTTATTTTTATTTGTATTCATTATAATTATAAATATTCATTTTAATTATTTTTTTTGTTTATTTTTATACAAATATTAATTACAAAATAATAATGAGTGAGACATATAATTTAAATATATTATTTTTTATGAAAAAAAATAAGCTTATAAAAATAAACAAAATTTCAAAAATTTAAAATTTTATTTAGTAATATAATTTACTTTGATTTTGAATTCTTTTGGGTTCTGCAAATATATTTTAATTAATATCTATCTCATTAATAATAGTTTATTAAATTATTATTAGATCAATATAATAATATATATTAATAAAATTTTTTATATAAAATTTACATCAAATATAATTATTAAGATTATTATAACTAAGTATTGCATTCATATTTTAGAAAGATTATAAAATTGTTATATTTTCAAAGGTTTTAACCTTCAAAAATTAATAAAAATCAAAATATTTAATTTTTTATTTTTTCATTCTTTAAATAAAAACTATAAATCACTAAAGTGCTAAACACTTAAATCACTAAAGCCCAAAACACTTAAATACTTATACAATTAAACTAGTATATCCTGAATAATAAATAATAAATCTCAACTTTATTTGTATTCATTATAATGTTAAATATTCATTTTAATTATTTATTAGTTTATTTTTATAAAATTATAAATTAAAATTAAATTATGTGGAAGACAAATATAATTTAAATAATTTACTTTTAATAAGAAAAAATATAAACTTATAAAAAGAAGCAAAACATCAAAAAAATTATTATTTAGTATTATATTTTACTTTGATTTTGAATACATTTACCTTTTGCAAATATATTTTAAAAAATATCTATATTATTAATAATAGTTTATTAATTTATTTTTTGAAAATTAATATAATATCTATCAATATAATTATTTATATTGAATTAACATGATATATAATTATTAAGATTATCATAAATAAATATAGTATTCACATATAAAAAAAAATTAAAAATTGTTATATTTTCAAAGGTTATATCATAAATGAGAAAAAAATAAGAAAAATAAATTTTTTGTTATATCATTGTTCAAATAAACTTATAAACCATTAAATGCCTAAATACATAAATATCTAAACTTCTAAAACCCAAAGCCCCTAAATACTTAAACCTTTAAACTCGTAAACCTTAAATATAATTTAAATAATTTATAAAAATATTAATTACAAAATAAATTATAAGTGATACAAATATAATTTAAATAATATATTTTTGATCAAAAAAACATATAAGCTTATAAAATGATGCAAAAACTAAAAAAAATTATTATTTAGTAATAAATTTTACTTTGATTTTGAATCATTTTAGGGTTTTTAACTATATTTTAATTTATTTTTATCATATTAATAATAGTTTATTAATTTATTTTTTCATAATTGATATAATATCTATTAATAAAATTATTTATATTTAGTTTATATTTTATATAGTTATAATATTTATTATTACTAAATATTGTATTCACATTTTTAAAAAATTTTAAAATTATTATATTTTCAAATGTTATAACCTTTGAAAATATCAAAAATACATTTTTTGTTATTTCATTGTTTAAATAAAAGCTATAAACCATTAAATGCCTAAATACATTAAATCAATAACTTCTAAATCTCGAAAACCCTAAATAGATAAATTTTTTAAATAGGTATATTCTTTATAATAAATAATAAATCTATTTTTTTTCATTATAATTTTAAATATTCATTTTAATTTTTTATTTGTTAATTTTAATATAAATATTAAATACAAAATAAATTATAAGTTAGAAAATTATTAATTATATAAATTATTTTTCAACAAAAAAATATAGATAAACTTATTAAAAGAAGAAAAAAATTAAAAACAAAAAATTTTTATATAGTAATATATTTTGCTTTATTTCCGAATCATTTTAGGTTTTGTAATTATATTTTAATTGATATCTAACTTATTAATAATAGATTATTAATTTATTCTTTGATCAGTATTAGAATATTTATCAATAAAAATATTTATATTTAATTTATATGATATATAAATTTAATAATTATTATAACTAATTATTGTATTCACTTTTGAAAAAAAATTTAAAATTATTATATTTTAAAAGTTTATAACCTTTGAACTTGTGAAAAAACGAAAAATATATATTTTTTATTATTTCATTGCTTAAATAAAACTAATAAATCACTAAATGCCTAAACACTTAAATCACTAAACTACAAAATACCAATACCCCTATATAGAAAATCATTTAAATGGGTATCACCAAAATAATAATTAATAAATCTCATTTTTATTTATTTTCATTTTAATTTAAAAAATTCATTTTGATTGTTTAGTTATTTATTTATATAAATATATATTAATTATAAAATAAATCATGAGATAAAAATATAATTTATAAAAATTATTTTTCATCAAAAATTAGATAAGCTTATAAAAAAAATAAAAATTTAAAAACAAATAATTATTATTAAGTAATATATTTTGCTTTGCTTTTGAATCATTTTAGGTTTTGATATTATATTTC
The DNA here is from genome assembly GCA_029783825.1 of Sapria himalayana. NCBI lineage: Eukaryota > Viridiplantae > Streptophyta > Magnoliopsida > Malpighiales > Rafflesiaceae > Sapria > Sapria himalayana. The sequence continues at coordinate 53,032 of JAREIK010002697.1, forward strand.
CAGTAATATCAATCTTATTCATAATAGATTTTTAATTTATTTTATAATAATAATTAGAATATCTATCAATAAAATTGTTAATATTGAATTTATATGATATATAATTATTATGATTATCATAAATAAATATATATTCACTTTTGAAAAAAATTTAAAAATTATTATATTTTCAAAGGTTATAACATTTGAAAATATCAAAAAATAATAAAAATAATTTTTTTTTATTTTTTTTCTTAAATAAAACCTATAAACCACTAAATGCATACACATGTAAATCAGTAAACTCTTAAACCCCATAATGCCTAAATACATAAACCATTAAACTGCTATATACTACTTAATAATTAATAAATCTAATTTTTATATCTATTTATTATAATTTTAAATATTCATTTTAATTATTTATTAGTTTATTTTTATTGAAATATTTATTACAAAATAAAGTATGAATCCGACAAATATAATTTAATTAATTTATTTTTAATAAAAAAAAATATACGGTTCTAAAAGAAATAAAAATTTTAAAATTAAAAATTATTATCCAGTAATATATTTTACTTTAATTTTGAATCAATTTGAGTTTTGTAAATATTTTTTAATTAATATCTATCTTTTTATTAATAGTTTAGTAATTTAATTTTTGATCATTATTATATTTACTATAAATAAAATTGTTTATATTGAATTATATAATATATAATTATTAATATTATTATAACTAAATATTGTATTCACATTTCAAAAAATATTAAATATTATTATATTTTCAAAGGTTATAACCTATGAAAATTTTAACAAATTATAGAACATTTTTTTTTATTTTTTTATATAAAACCTATAAACCACTAAAAGCCTAAAAACATAAATCCCTAAACTCCTAACGACAAAACCTAGAGGTGTCAAACGGGCCGGCCCAGCACGGCACGGCCCGTTTTTCACGTGCCTAGCCGTGCAACCGTGCCGTGCCGGCCCGCTCGGGCACGGGCGCACGACAAGGCAGGGCAGGCGGGTCGGGTCTGTTTGGACCCGACCCGCGGACTTTTTACCGGGGGCGGGGCCCGGTTGGGTCACGAGTCACGACTCACGACTCACGACGCAGGCACGCGTGCCGGCGTGCCGTGCCAAGGCACGGCACGGCACGTGCTTTGTTCGCCCGGGCACGGCACGGGCCCGGGCACGTTTTTTGATCATGCCGGGCCGGCCCGGCACGTTTGACTCCTCTAACAAAACCTCTAAATACTTAAACTATTAAACTAGTATACATTAATAATAAATCTTAAATCTCATTTTAATTTTTATTATGTATAAGTTTAAATTTTTATTATAATTATTTATTAGTTTATTTTTATAGAAATATTAATTACAAAATAAATTATTAGTGAAACGGATCTGATTTAAATTAAACCAGTATCCATAAATAATAAATAATAAAAAATAAATCTCATTTTTTTTATAATTTTAAATATTCATTTTAATTATTTATTTGTTTATTTATATATAAATATTAATTACAAAATAAATTATGAGTTAGACAAATATAATTTATATAAATTATTTTTCATCAAAAAAATATAGATAAACTTATTAAAAAAAATCAAAAACAAAAAATTATTATATCATAATATATTTTTATTTGCATCTGAATCATTTTAAGTTTTGTAAATATATTTTAATTAATATCAATCTTATTATTAATGAATTATTAATTTTTTTTTTGATTTTATTAGAATATTTATCAATAAAATTGTTTATATTGAATTTATATAAATTATAAATATAATGATTAGTATAACTAAATATTGTATTCACATTTGAAAAAATTATAAATAATTATATTTTCAAAGGTTATAACCTGTGAAAATATCAAAAAATAATAAAAATAAAATTTTTGTTATTTTATTTTTTAAATAAAACCTATAAACCACTCAAGGCTAGGGGTGCTCATGGGACGGGACGAGATGTGGATTACAAATCTCCAGTCCCTTCTCATAGTTCATAGATTTTTTTTTGAAGATCCAGACCCATCCCATAGGTTTAAAATATCGGGACTGCATGGGACGGAGATTAGGGATTTTGGGTATGATAAAATGGTTCCAGGATAGAACGGAGTTGGGAAATTTTTTTCAATTTATTTTCTTCAAACTGGCCAACTTAGTTCATGTCGAAAGCTTTTTTTGTACCATATATCATTCCTTAGTTAAGTATCTTTCAAACTCAAATTGGGCTAATTTTGTTTTGTCAAATAGGATGAATACCGCAAACGAGTTCCATTACCTTGTCAAAAGCTTTGATGTGTAGAAAAGGATAGAAATGTTAAATAGAACGGGACCGAGTTGTGTGCTTAATTTGTTTCTTTGTTTTTTCACAAGTTGGTTTTGTTCAACCGAGTGAACGTTAACCATAATAATAATACTACATTTTTTAAACAATTACTTAAAATATTAAGGAATGGCTAAAGATGACCACAAACATCGGTAGCAGCAATTACTACTTAAGTAATTGTTAAAATTAGACAGCTTAATATAACAAAAGTAATACATTTAATAACAACCATGATAATAATGATTTCAAAGGTCCATCCCGAAACAGCAATCAAAATTCAAACCCAATTAATTATCTCTTCTACAACTCCTTCGTTTTCTTCATCCACTATAGAAGGACAACCAAAGATGAAAACGTGTTAATCATGTAGACATAAATTTCTAGATGAAAGAGTAATAAAAAAACAAAATATTACCTTATAAAATTTAATACTCCCATTCCAAATTTAGTTGGCTAACTATAGTTGGAAGAATATTTGGATCTTGTGACCCCTCTAAAAATTGTAATTGAACCATATTTTTATTAAATTAAATGAATAAAATAAGTAAAAGTGAAATTAAAATTTACAAGATTTGTATACTAACCTTATTCATTATCATCAAGGTCTTGAACTAATTCTTCGATTTCAATAGGTTTATTTGAGCTTCTCAACCAATCTCGTAGACATATGAGAACTTCAGCTGTAATAGGTTTTAAAGAACTCCTAAATTTATCTAAAGTTCTCCCCCCAGTGCTAAATGTAGATTCGTAGGCCACATTAAATGCTTGGATAGCAAATACATCCCTTTCTACATTTGCCAAAGAAGGATACCTAACCTCATTTACCTTCCACCAGTTTAGAAGATCAAAAGCAATTCTATTTTTTTAAAGTTTGTCCTCCAAGTACCTATCCAACTCTTCCAAAGCTGCAACTTCTTGTTCTTTCTCCAATTCAACAAAAAAAATCATCAACATAAGTATTAGTACCAATAAAGAAATCATCATTTTATTCAACACAGTAGAAGAGAAATCATCTTCTTTTGATTCATCTTCATTTAAATCTTTATAATCATCCATCATCTCATTTAAAGCATTTATAACCTTTTTCACCAAATTTTTAGCTAATTCCTCTCCATAATGCTAAGTGTACTTAAACCGTAAGATATTTGAGCTTATATCTAGTATCCAACACTACTACTACAAAAAGGATAATATTTGTTGATTGAAGAGAACCTCAATATTTGTTGAATTTATGCCTCATTTTCATACCCATTTCAGACACCATTGTATCTCTACTATTTTCACAAAGCTCAATTTTTTACAAAATTCGAATAATCTCAGGAAAATAAACACTAGAGGTAGAATATTATGAGCCAGAAAATTTACAAGTTACCTCATAAAAAGTTTTCAAGAAACGAGACAAAATTTTGGCATTTGTTCAATCTCTCTCAGTTGGAATGTTTGAACCAAACTCATTCAAAAACCTTTTGTCTTTGTCCTCCAACTTATCAAATTCTTTTTGATATTTTAAATTAGTTTGTAGCATCAAATAAGTTGAATTTCATCTTGTAGGATAATCTAATTCAAATGAAGATCTAGATGTCAAGTTTGCTTCTTCAACACACAACTTAAACATATCTAATCTTTTAGGACTGCTCCTCACACATTTCACCACACCTCTAATTTTTTGAATAGCACCCACAGCTACTGCAATGCCAATTATGACAATTAAGTTTAGGATATGAGCACAACATCTCATACTGATAATGCTAGCCTCTCAAGGTACACCAATTTTCTTCACTCGCCTTTTTTTCAATTGTTCAAGTGCAACATTATTATTTGATGCATTATCAACAGTAATGCACATCAACTTTCTCAAACTCCATTCATTCATTTAAAACTCAATAGCATTTCTAATATTAACTCCAGAATGACTTTTAATTACACAAAAGTTCAAAAGCCTTTTATGCATTTTCCATTGAGAATCAATGAAATGAACAGTCAAACATATATAAAACAAATTTTGAATGCTAGTCCAAGTGTCAGGTAGTCAATGAAACTCTAGAATAATGAGATGATATGCTATCAAATAATTTCTTCTTTTCCTTCACAAACAAAGAAAAATAGTCCCTCAATATAGAGTGCCTAGATGGAATTTTAAATTGAGGCACACTAACTTCACAAAATTTCTTAAACTCATCCCTCTCAACAAAACAAAATTGCAATTCATCTTTTATGATGCATTTTCACCAAAAGCCTCCCTAACAAGTTGTTGATCAAATTGCCAACAAGTTAATTTGTTATCCTTGGAACTAGTACCTTTAGTGAAACTCAACAAAGATTGTGACTTGTCTTTACCTTTGTGAGCTTCTATTAATTCTTTTTTGTGTAAAAATTTTTTATAAGTCTCTCTCAAGTATTTCAATAAACCCGAAGTACCTTTATCACTTTTTGCCAAATATTATTTCCTACACAATATACAAGCTGCCCTACTAGTTTCATTTGCCTCTGAATCAACTAATATCTCATAAGTTTCCCAAAAGGCAGACTTATACATTTATTGAGCTTGAGGTTCAGATGTACCTTGACTTTTTTTTACAATTGGAATTGAAGAACCTGTAGTAACAATACGAGGGTTCGTGAAAGGATGATGATTAGATTAACCAATACTTAGATCATTTGAGATGTGATCATCTTCGATTTATTGTATTTTTCGTTTACCGCTGGATTGTGCCATCCTGCATTGCCATTAATTAATATGATATGTTGAGCATAAATACATATAAATATTTCAAGCAAGCAAGCTCTACATAACTGACTGTAACACATTCAGCCCACTCATTCGGCCAAACCACAACACCAAAACCAATACTCAACAAAAATGACTAAGACACATAATAATTATAATTAATCACTCAATTCTTGTCAGAAAAACAAACCAAAAGGCTGGCGGCATATGAGACACGGTGGAGGCAACTAGAAGTGCGACGTACAAGGGCTGGACCTAATTGAACATCGCTGGAACGGCTTGAGGTGGCCTGGAACTCATCGGATCATCAATAGGTGCATCGAATTGGATGGGCAGTAGGGGAATTGGTGGCATCTTCATGTTATATATATATATATATATATATCTATATTCCTTGCTCTTGTATTGGTTTTTTAGGATGGGACGGTTCTCGCGATGGATATTGCTTAAGATCCGCAACCTTCCTAAAAGAAAAAATACCTTACAGAACAGGACGGGAATAGTCAAAGTCAATGGATTTTTCTCAGTCCCGATTCTTACGGGACAAGACTTCGTTTCGGGTCGCGAATCTCCGAGTCCCGTGCGCAACCCTACTAAATGCATATTAAGTTAAATCAGTAAACTACTAAACCCCGTAATGCCTAAATACATAAACCATTAAACCGCTAAATTCTACTTATAAATTAATAAATCTATTTTTTATTGCTATGTATTATATTTTTAATTATTCATTTTAATTATTTATTAGTGTATTTATTTAGAAATATTTATTACAAAATAAATTATGAGTGGGACAAATATAATTTAAATTATATATTAATTATCTAATAAAAATATACGCTTATAAAAGAAGTATAAATTTAAAAATTAAAAAAATTATAAAGTAAGATAAGTTACTTTATTTTGAATCACTTTGATTTTGTAAATATTTTTTAATTAATATCTATCTTAATATTAATAGTTTATAAATTTAATTTTTGATCAATATTATAATATCTATCTATAAAATTATTTATATTAAATTTATATGATATATAATTTTTAATATTATTATAACAAAATATTGTATTAAAATTTCAAAAAATTTTAAATATTATTATATTTTTAAAAGTTATAACCTATGAAAATGATACAAAATTATAGAAATTTTTTTCGTTATTTTATTTTTTTAAATAAAACCTATAAACCACTAAAAGCCTAAAAACATAAATCGCTAAACTCCTAAGTCATAATGATAAAACCTCTAAACACGTAAACCATTAAACTGGTAAACATTAATAATAAATCTAAAATCTCATTTCAATTTTTATTCAGTATAATTTTAAATTTTTATTTTAATTATTTATCTGTTTATTTTTTTTGAAAATTAATTACTAAATAAATTATTATTGAGATAGATATAATTTAAATTAAACTGGTATACCCTAAATAATAAAGAATAAATCTCATTTTTTTTCATTAAAATTTTAAATATTCATTTTAATTATTTATTTGTTTATTTTTATATCAATATTAATTAAAAAATAAATTATGAGTTAGACAAATATAATTTATATAAATTATTTTTTATCAAAAAAATAAAGATAAACTTATTAAAAGAAAAAAAATAAAAACAAAAAATTATTATATAGTAATATAATTTGCTTTGCTTCTGAATCATTATATGTTTTGTACTTATATTTTAATTGATACCTATCTTATTAATAATAGATTATTAGTTTATTTTTTGATCATTATTAGAATATCTATAAATAAAATTGTTTATATTGAATTTATATGGTATATAATTATTATGATTATTATAACTAAATATTGTATTCACATTTAAAAAAATTTAAAAATTATTATATTTTCAGAGGTTAAAACCTCTGAAAATATCAAAAAATCCTAAAAATAAATTTTTTATTATTTATTTTTTTAATAAAACCTATAAAAAACTAAATGCATACACAGTTAAATCAGAAAACTTCTAAACCTCATAATGCCTAAATACATAAACCATTAAACTGCTATATACTACTTAAAAATTAAAAAATCTAATTTTTATTTCTATTTATAATAATTTTAAATATTCATTTTAATTATTTATTAGTTTATTTTTATAGAAATATTTTTATTACAAATTAAATTATAAGAGCAACATATATATTTTAATTAATTTATTTTTAATCAAAAATAATATATGCTTATATAAGAAGTAAAAATTTAAAAATTAAAAATTATTATCTAGTAATATATTTTACTTTAATTTTGAATCAATTTGGGTTTGGTAAATATTTTTTAATTAATATCAATCTTTTTATTAATAGTTTATTAATTTAAATTTCATTATTATTATATTATCTATTAATAAAATTGTTTATATTGAATTCATATGATATATAATTATTAATAATATTATTACTAAATATTGTATTCACATTTCAAAAAATTTTAAATATTATTATATTTTAAAGGTAACCTATGAAAAAAAGAAAAATTACAACTTTTTTTTTATTTTATTGTTTAAATAATGCCTATTAACCACTAAATGCCTAAAAACATAAATTGCTTAACTCTTAAACGACAAAACCTTTAAATACTTAAACTATTAAACAGATGTACATTAATAAAAAATCATAAATCTCAATTTAATTTTTATTAAGTATATTTTTAAATTTTTATTTTAATTATTTATCAGTTTATTTTTATAGAAATATTACTTACAAAATAAATTATTAGTGAGACATCTAATTTAAATAATTAATTTTTCATCAAAAAAATATATATCATTATAAAAGAGGCATAATTTTAAAAACACAACTTTATTATTTAGTAATATATTTTATTATTATTTTGAATCATTTTAGATTTTGCAATTATATTTTAATTTATATCATTCTTATTAATAATAGTTTATTAATTTTTTATTGATCATTATTATAATATCTATTAATAAAATTATTTATATTGAGCTAACATTATATATAATTATTTAGAATATTATAACTTAATATTATATTAACATTTAAATATAATTAAAAATTAATATATTTTCAAAGGTTATAACCTTCAAAAATTAAAAAAAAATAAAAAAATTTAATTTTTTATTTTTTCTTTCTTTAAATAAAAACTATAAATCACTAAAGTCCTAAACACTTAAATCACTAAACCCCAAAATACCTAAATACTTAAACTATTAAACTGGTATATCACGAATAATAAATAATAAATCTCAATTTTATATGTATTCATTATAATTTTAAATATTCATTTTAATTATTTATTAGTTTATTTTTATAGAATTATAAATTAAAAATAAATTATGTGGAAGACAAATATAATTTAAATAATTTACTTTTAATAACAAAAAAATAAACTTATAAAAAGAAGCAAAACATCAAAGAAAGTATTATTTTGTCATATATTTTATTTTGATTTTGAATAAATTTACGTTTTGCAAATATATTTAAAATAATACCTATCTTATTAATAATAGTTTATTAATTTATTTTTTGATTATTAATATAATATCTATCAATATAATTGTTTATATTGAATTAACATGATATATAATTATTAAGATTATCATAACTAAATACAGTATTCACATATAAAAAAAATTTAAAAATTATTATATTTTCAAAGGTTATAACCTTCAAAAATGAGAAAAATAAACAAAAATAAATTTTTTTTGTTATATCATTGTTTAAATAAAACTTATAATCCATTAAATGCATTAATACAAATATCTCTAAACTCCTAAACCCCGAAGCCCCTAATTACCTAAACCTTTAAACTCGTAAACCTTAAATATAATTTAAATAAATTATAGAAATATTAATTACAAAATAAATTATAAGTGAGAAATATAATTTATTTATTATATTTTTCAAAAAAAAAATATAAGCTTATAAAATGATGCAAAACCTAAAAAAAAATTATTATTTAGTAATAAACTTTACTTTGATTTTGAATCATTTTTGGTTTTTTAAAAATTTTGTATTCACATTTTTTAAAAATTTTAAAATTATTATATTTTCAAATGTTGACATTTGAAAATTTGAAAAAATATCAAAAATAAATTTTTTGTTATTTCATTGTTTAAATAAAAGCTATAAACCATTAAATGCCTAAATACTTAAATCAATAACTTTTAATCTCGAAAACCCTAAATAGATAAATTTTTTAAACAGGTATATCCTAAATAATAAATAATAAATAACAAACCTAATTTTTATTTTTTCATTATAATTTTAAATATTCATTTAAATTATTTATTTGTTTATTTTTATATAAATATTAATTACAAAATAAATTATAAGTTAGACAAATATAATTTATATAAATTATTTTATTAAAAAAAATATAAGTAAACTTATTAAAAGAAAAAAAAAATTAAAACAAAAAATTATTATATATTAATATATTTTACATTGTTTCTGGATCATTTCAAGTTTTGTAATTATATTTTAATTGATATCTAACTTATTAATAATAGATTATTAATTTATTTTTTGAACATTATTAGAATATTTATCAATAAAAATATTTATATTTAATTTATATGATATATAAATTTATTAATTATTATAACTAAATATTGTATTCACTTTTCAACAAAATTTAACATTATTATATTTCAGAGATTATAACCTTCGAACATATGAAAAAACGAAAAAAAAATATTTTTTATCATTATTTCATTGTTTAAATAAAACCTATAAAACACTAAATACCTAAACACTTAAATCACTAAACTACAAAATCCCGATACCCCTATATAGATAATCAGTTCAAACGAGTATACCCTAAATAATAATTAATAAATCTCATTTTTATTTATTTTCATTATAATTTAAAAAATTCATTGTGATTGTTTAGATTTTTATTTATATATATATATATTAATTATAAAATAAATTATGAGTTAAAAATAGAATTTATAAAAATTATTTTTCTTCAAAAAATAGATAAGCTTATAAAAAGAATAAAAATTTTAAAACAAATAATTATTATTAAGTAATATATTTTGCTTTGCTTTTGAATCATTTTAATTTTTGATATTATATTTTAAGTAATATCAATCTTATTCATAATAGATTTTTTATTTATTTTTTGATAATTATTAGAATATCTATCAAGAAAATTGTTAATATTGAATTTATATGATATATAATTATTATGATTATTATAAATATATATTTATTCACTTTTGAAAAAAATTTAAAATTTATAATATTTTCAAAGGTTATAACATTTGAAAATATTAAAAAATAATAAAAATAATTTTTTTTTATTTTTTTTCTTTAATAAAACCTATAAACCACTAAATGCATACATAGTTAAATTAGTAAACTCCTAAACCCCGTAATGCCTAAATACATAAACCATTAAACATCTATATACTACTTAATAATTAGTATGAGTGCAAAAAATATAATTTAATTAATTTATTTTTAATAAAAAAATATACGATTATAAAAGAAGTAGAAATTTAAAAATTAAAAATTATTTTCCAGTAATATATTTTACTTTAATTTTGAATCAATTTGGGTTTTGTAAATATTTTTTAATTAATATCTATCTTTTTATTAATAGTTTATTAATTTAATTATTGATCATTATTATATTATCTATGAATAAAATTAATTATATTGAATTTATAAGATATATAATTATTAATATTATTAAAACTAAATATTGTATTCACATTTCAAAAAATTGTAAATATATTTATATTTTCAAAGGTTATAACCTATTAAAATGATAACAAATTATAAAATTTTTTTTTGTTATTTTATTTTTTTTATAAAACCTATAAACCTCTAAAAGCCTAAAAACATAAATCGCTAAAAACTCTTAACGATAAAACATCAAAATACTTAAACTATTAAACTTGAATACATTAATAATAATTCATAAATCTCAATTTAATTTTTATTCAGTATAATTTTAAATTTTTATTTTAATTATTTATTAGTTTATTTTTATAGAAATATTAATTACAAAATAAATTATTAGTGAGACAGATCTTATTTAAATTAAAACAGTATCCCTAAATAATAAATAATAAATCTCATTTTTTTCATTATAATTTTAAATATTCATTTTAATTATTTATTTTTTTATTTATATATAAATATTAATTACAAAATAAATTATGAGTTATACAAATATAATTTATATAATTTAATTTTCATAAAAAAATATAGATAAACTTTTTAAAAGAAGAAAAATTCAAAAACAAAAAATTATTATATAGTAATATATTTTTCGTTGCTTCTGGATCATTTTAAGTTTTGTAATTATGTTTTAATTTATATCTATCTTATTATTAATGGATTATTAATTTATTTTTTGATTATATTTAGAATATTTATTAATAAAATTGTTTATATTGAATTTATATAATATATAAATATAATGATTAGTATAACTAAATATAGTATTGACATTTAAAAAAATATAAAAATTATTATATTTTCAAAGGTTATAACCTTTGAAAATATCAAAAAATAATAAAAATAAATTTTTTGTTATTTTATTTTTTAAATAAAACCTATAAACAACTAAATGCTAGGGGTGCTCATAGGACAAGACGAGATGGGGATTACAAATCTCCAGTCCCTTCCCACAGTACGGAGAATTTTTTTTGAAGATCCAGACCCGTCCCATAGGTTGAAATTATTAGGATGGGACGGGATGGAGATCAGGGATTTTCGGTAGGAGAAAACAGTTCTGGCACGGAACGAAGTTTGGACTTTTTTTTCAATTTATTTTCTTCAAACCGGCCAAGTTAGTTCATGTTGAAACTTTTTGTTGTACCATTTATCATTCCTTAGTTATGTATCTTTCAAACTCAAATTGGGCCAATTTTGTTTTGTCAAATAGGCTGAATACTACAAATAAGTTCTATTACCTTGTCAAAAGCTTTGATGTGCAAAAAAGCAATGTTAAATAGAACGGGACCGAGTTGTGTGATTAATTTGGTTCATTGTTTTGTCACAAGTTGGCTTTGTTAAGCCGAGTGAAAGTTAACCATAATAGTAATACTACATTTTTTAAACATTACTTAAAATATTAAGGAATAGCTAAAGATGACCATAAACATTGGTAGCATCAATTACTACTTAAGTAATTGCTAAAATTAGGCAGCTTAATATAACAAAAAAAAATACAACTAATAACAACCATGATAATAATCATTTCAAAGGTCCGTCCCGTAACAGCAACGAAAATCCAAACCCAATTAATTATCTCTTCTACAACTCCTTCCTTTTCTTCCTCCACTGTAGAAGGACAACCTAAGATGAAAATGTGTTAATCATGTAGACATAAATTTTTAAGATGAAAGAGTAATAAAAAAACAAAATATTACCTTATAAAATTTAATACACCCATTCCAAAATTAGTTGGCCAACTATAGTTTGAAAAATATTTGGATCTTGAGACCCCTCTGAAAATTGTAATTGAACCATTATTTTATTAAATTGAATGAATAAAATAAGTAAAAGTGAAATTAAAATTTACAAGATTTGTATACTAACCTGATTCATTATCATCAAGGTCTTGAACTAATTCTTCAATTTCAATAGGTTTGTTTGAGCATCTCAACCAATCTTGTAGACATATGAGAACTTCAGCTGTAATAGGTGTTAAAGAACTCCTAAATTTATCTAAAGTTCTCCCCCCAGTGCTAAATGTAAATTCGTAGGACACAGTAGATGCTTGGATAGAAAATACATCCCTTGCTACATTTGCTAAATAAGGATACCTAACCACATTTACCTTCCACCAGTTTAGAAGATCAAAATTAATTCTATATTTTTCAAGTTTGTGCTCCTAGTATGTATCCAACTCTTCCAATGCTGCAACTTCTTGTTCTTTCTCCAATTCAACAAAAAAAAATCATCAACATAAGTATCAGTACCATTAAAGAAATCATCATTTTTTTTCAACACAGTAGAAGAGAAATCATCTTCTTTTGATTCATCTTCATTTAAATCATTATATTCATCCATCATCACATTTAAAGCATTTATAACCTTTTTCACCATATTTTTAGCCAATTCCTCACCATAATGCTAAGTGTACTTAACCTTGAGATATTTGAGCTTATATCTAGAATCCAACACTACTGCTACAAAAATGCATAATATTTATTGACTGAAGAGATCCCCAATATTTGTTGAATTTATGCCTCATTTTGTTACCCATTTTAGACACCATTGTATCTCTACTATTTTCACAAAGCTCAATTTTTTTTAAAAATTTAAAAAATCTCAGGAAAATAATTACTAGAAGTAGAATATTATGAGCCAGAAAATTTACAATTAACGTCATTAAAAGTTTTCAAGAAATGATCCAAAATTTTGGCATTTGTTCAGTCTCTCTCAGTTGGAACTTTTGAACCAGACTCCTTCAAAGACCTTTAGACTTTGTCCTCCAACTTTTCAAATTGTTTTTAATATTTTATATTAGTTTGTAGCATCAAATAAGTTGAATTTCATCTTGTAGGACAATCTAATTGCTATGAAGATCCATATGTCAAGTTTGCTTCTTCAACACATAACTTAAACAAATCTAATCTTTTAGGACTGCTCCTCACATATTTCACAACACCTCTAATATTTTGAATAGCACCCTCAACTACTGCAATTCCATCTCTGACAATTAAGTTTAGGATATGAGCACAACACCTCATATGAAAATGCTCGCCTCTCAAAGGTACAACACTTTTCTTCACAAGCTTTTTTTTCAATAAATCATTGCAACATCATTATTTGATGCATTATCAACATTAATGCACATCAACTTTCTCAAACCCCATTCATTCATGCAAAACTCAATAGCATTTCTAATATTAAATCCAGGATGACTTTTAATTACACAAAAGTTCAAAAGCTTTTTATGCAAATTCCATTGAGAATCAATGGAATGAACAGTCAAACATATATAAGACAAATTTTGAATGTTTGTCCAAGTGATGGTAGTCAATGAAACTCTACAACAATGAGATGATATGCTATCAAATAATTTCTTATTTTCCTTCACAAACAAAGAAAAACAATCCCTCAGTGTGGGGTGCCTAGATGGAATTTTAAATTGAGGCACACAGACTTCTCTAAACTCCATAAATTCATCCCTCTCAACAAAACAAAAAAACAATTCATATTTTATGATCATTTTTACCAAAGCCTCCCTAACTAATTGTTGATCAAATTGCCACCATGTTAATTTGTTATCCTCTGAACTAGTACCTTTAGTGAAACTCAACAAAGATTGTGACTCGCCTTTACCTTTGTGAGCTTCTATTAATTCTTTTTTTTGTGGAAATTTCCTACAAGTCTTTCTCAAGTATTTCCATAAACCCGAAGTACATTGATCACTTTTTGCCAAGTATTCTTTCCTACACCATATACAAGCTGCCCTACCAGTTTAATTTCCCCCTGAATCAACTAATATCTCATAAGTTTCCCAAACAATAGACTTATACTTTTTATGAGCTTTAGGTTCGGATGTACCTTGACTTTCTTTTACAATTGGAATTGAAGAACCTGCTGTATAGTTGGAGGGTTCATTAAAGGTTGATGATTGGATTTACCAGTACTTTGATCATTTGAGATGTGATCATCTTCAATTTATTGTATTTTTCGTTTACCGCTAGATTGTGCCATCTGCATTGCCATTAATTAATATGATATGTTAAGCATAAATACATATAAATATTTCAAACAAGAAAGCTCTACAAAACTGATTGTAACATATTCAGCCCATTCATTCGCCTAACCACAACACCACAACCAATACTCAACAAAACTGAATGAGACACATAATAATAATTAATCACTCAATTCTCGTCAGATAAACAAACCATAAGGATGGCGGCATCTGAAACATGGTAGAGGAAACCAGAATTGCGACGGGCAAGGGGTGGACCAAACTGAACATGGCTGGAATGGCATGAGGTGGCCTGGAACTCGTCGGAACAGCAATAGGTGCATCGGAATTGGATGGGCAGTAGCGGAATTGGTGGCATCTTCATGTTATATATATATATATATATATTCCTGGTTTTAGTATAGGTTTTTTAGCACGGGATGGTTCTCGGGATGGATATTGCTTAAGATCCGGAACCATCCCAAAAGAAAAAATACGTGACAGAAAAGACGGGAAAAGTCAAAGTCAATAAATTTTCTCTGTCCCGATTCTTTCGGTACAAGACTTCTGGTCGGGTCGCGAATCTCCGTGTTGCATGAGCAACCCTACTAAATGCATATAAAGTTAAATCAGTAAACTCCTAAACCCCGTAATGCCTAAATACATAAACCATTAAACAGGTAAATACTACTTAATATTTAATAAATCTAATTTTTATTGCTATTTATTATATTTTAAATATTCATTTTAATTATTTATTAGTGTATTTATTTAGAAATATTTATTACAAAATAAATTATGAGTGGGACAAATATAATTTAAATAATATATTATTTATCAATTAAAAATATACCCGTATAAAAGAAGTATAAATTTAAAAATTAAAAATTAATATCAAGTAATATAAGTCACTTTAATTTTGAATCAATTTGGGTTTTGTAAATATTTTTTAATTAATATCTATCTTAATATTAATAGATTATAAATTTAATTTTTGATCATTATTATAATATCTATCAATAAAATTATTTATATTAGATTTATATGATATATAATTATTAATATTTTTATAACAAAATATTGTATTAAAATTTCAAAAAATTTTAAATATTATTATATTTTCAAATGTTATAACCTATGAAAATGGTAAAAAATTATAGAAATTATTTTGTTATTTTGTTTTTTTTAAATAAAACCTATAAACCAGTAAAAGCTAAAAAATATAAATCGCTAAACTCCTAATGACAAAACCTCTAAATACTTAAATCATTAAACTGGTATACATTAATAATAAATCATAAATCTCATTTTCATTTTTATTCAGTATAATTTTAAATTTTTATTTTAATTATTTATCAATTTATTTTATAGAAATATTAATTATAAAATAAATTATTAGTGAGACAAATATATTTTAAATTAAACCGGTATCCCTAAATAATAAATTATAAATCTCATTTTTATTAATTATAATTCTAAATATTCATTTTAATTATTTATTTGTTTATTTATATATAAATATTAATTACAAAATAAATTGAGTTAGACAAATATAATTTATATAAATTGTTTTTCATCAAAAAATTATAGATAAACTTTTTAAAAGAAAAAAAAAATTTTAAGCAAAAAATTATTATATAGTAATATATTTTGCTTTTCTTCTTAATCATTTTAGGTTTTGTAATTATATTTTAATTGATATATAACTTATTAATAATAGATTATTAATTTATTTTTTGATCATTATTAGAATATCTATCAATAAAATTGTTTATATTTAATTTATATGATATATAAATATAATGATTATTATAACTAAATATTGAATTCACTTTTGAATTAAATTTAAAAATTATTATATTTTCAAGGTTATAACCTTTGGAAATATGAAAAAATAATAAAAATAAATTTTATGTTATTTTATATTTTAAATAAAACCTATAGACCACTAAATGCATACATAGTAATATCAGTAAACTCCTAAACCCCGTAATGTCTAAATACATAAACCATTAAACTGCTATATACTACTTAATAAATTGAATTTATATTTCAATTTATTATTATTTTAAATATTCATATTAATTTTTTATGAGTTTATTTTTATAGAAATTTTTATTACTAAATAAATTGTGAGTGCGACACATATTATTTAAATTTTTTATTTTTAATCAAAAAATATATATACGCTTATAAAAGATGTAAAAATTTAAAAATAAAAATTATTATTAAGTAATATATTTTATCTTAATTCTGAATCAATTTGGGTTTTGTAAAAATTTTTTAATTAATATCTATCTTATTATTAATAGTTTATTAATTTACTTTTTGTTCATTATTATAATATCTATCAATAAAATTGTTTATATAAAATTTATATGATATAAAATTATAAATATTATTATAACTAAATATTATATTCACATTTCAAAAAATGTTAAATATTATTATATTTTCAAAGGTTATGACCTATTAAAATGAGAAAAAATTACAAAATTATTTTTTGTTATTTTATTGTTTAAATAAAACCTATAATCCACTAAATACCTAAAAACATAAATCGCTAAACTCCTTAAAGAAAAAACCTCTAAATACTTAAAAAATTAAACTGGTATACATTAATAATAAATAATAAATTTCATTTTGATAAATTTTTGTTTTTAAAATTTCCCTCTTTTTATAAGCATATATTTTTTTTTTGATAAAAAATAAATTATTTAAAATAGTTCTGTCTCACTAATAATTTATTTTGTAATTAATATTTCTATAAAAATAAAATGATAATTATTTAAAATAAAAATTTTAAATTATACTGAATAAATTTAAAATGAGATTTATTATTTATTATTAATGTATACCACTTTAATGGATTAAGTATTTAGAGGTTTTTTCATTTAGGATTTTAGCGATTTATGTTTTTAGGATTTTAGTGGTTTATATGATTTATTTAAAAAAATAAAATATCAAAAAAAAATTCTATAATTAACTCTCATTTTCATAGGTTATAACCTTTGAAAATATAATAATATTTAAAATTTTTTGAAATGTGAATACAATACATAGTTATAATAATATTAATAATTATATATAATATAAATTCAATATAAACAATTTTATTGATATATATTATAATAATGATCAAAATTAAATTTATAAACTATTGATATTAAGATAGATATTAATTAAAAAATAAGTACAAAACCCAAATTGATTCAAAATTATAGTAAAATATATTTCTGTATAACAATTTTTAATTTTTAAATTTTTACTTCTTTTATAAGCATATATATTTTTTAAATTATATTTTTCGCACTTATAATTTATTTTGTAATAAATTTTTCTATAAAAATAAACTAATAAATAATTAAAATGAATATTTAAAATTATAATAAATAGAATTAAAAAATTAGATTTATTAATTAAGTAGTATATAGCAGTTAAATGGTTTATGTATTTTGGCATTACAGGGTTTAGAAGTTTACTGATTTAATTGTGCATGCATTTAGTGGTTTATACGTGTTATTTAAAAAAAATATCAAAAAATTTATTTTTTGATATTTTCAAAGGTTATATCCTTTGAAAATATAATAATTTTTAAATTTTTTTCAAAAGTGAATACTATATAGTTATAATAATCATTATATTTATATATCATATAAATTCAATATAATTATCTTTATTGATAAATATTCTAATAATGATCAAAGAATAAATTAATAATCTATTATTAATAAGATAGATATCAATTTAAATATAATTACAAATCATAAAATGATTCAGAAACAAAGCAAGATATATTACTATATAATAATTTTTTGTTTGAATTTTTTTTCTTTTAAAAAGTTTATCTATATTTTTTTGATGAAAAATAATAATATTAATTATATTTGTCTAACTCAATTTATCTGTAATTAATAATTTTATAAAAATAAATGAATAAATAATTAAGATGAATATTTTAAATTATAATCAAAAAAATAATATTGAGATTTATTATTAATTATTTACTGTATACCAGTTTAAAATGATTATCTATTTAGGGTTTTCTAGATTTAGGAGTTATTGATTTAAGTAATTACACATTTAGTGGTTTATAGGATTTAATTAAACAATGAAATTTCATAAAAATTATTTTTGTTATTTTTTCACATTTTCAAAGGTTATAACATTTGAAAATATAATAATTTTAAAATTTTTATAAAATGTGAATAAAATATTTAGTAATAATAATCCATATAATTATATATAATATAAACTAATTATAAATAATTTTATCGATACATATTATATCAATTATCAAAAAATAAATTAATAAACTATTATTAATATGATAGATATAAATTAAAATATAATTACAAAACCTAAAATGATTCAAAATCAATGTAAAATTTATTACTAAATATAAATTTTTTGTTTTAAATTTTTACTTCTTCTTATAAGATTATATTTTTTTTATTAAGAGTAAATTATTAATATTATTTTTTGTCTGACTAATTATTTATTTTGTAATTAATATTTAAATAAAAAATAAACTAATAAATATTTAAAAATAATTTTTAAAATTTATATTTTAAAATAATATTTAAAATGAATATTTAAAAGTATAATGAATACAAATTAAAATGAGATTTAAGATTTATTATTGCTGTATATGTAATTTATTTTTTGATAATCTGTTTGTATAACCAAATATTTATTCTTTTTTAATATTTTGATTTAAGTGCCGAAAAGGAAATATTAAGAGGCCGGGGATGCAGTAGTAGCACAATAATAGGTCTCACTGGACGGACAACTAGCCGAAATTGAAGCAGAGCCTGACACGTCTCATGATCCGACTCGCTTTGGTTAAATGAACCGAGAGAAATTTTAGTATAAAATGTTTTGTAATTTTATTTTTGGGTCGCTGTTTATGGAGCAGTGGAACTGTTCATCATCTCTCTCTCTTCTCACTGTGTGATTTATCATGTCTATTCTGTGTGCTGCATACTGTAAGACATTTCTGTTACTTTAATCTGTAACGCATAATCATTTTCTAGGTGATTTAGCTAGTCGTACTGAGCGACTAGCGAACCACATTATTTTCGGGGTTTATTTATCATTTTTTGATTCTATCATGGATGGTTGCTGAATTGGGATATATATATATGCTTGTTTTTTTTTGGTTCTGTGTTAAAGTATCTCAATCTCACTACTGTGGAAGCACAATTGCCCAACAATTATATATGGTATATCGGTTTAATGGATCGAATATTTAGGGGTTTTGTTGTTTAGGAATTTAGCAATTTATGTTTTTAGGCATTTAGTGGTATATAGGTTTTATTTATATAATAAATATAAAAATTTTTTTTTGATTTTTTTATATTTTGAAAGGTTATAACCTTTCAAAATAAAATAATTTTTAAAATCTTATGAAATTTGAATACTATGTATAATTATATTAATCTTACTAATTATATATCATATAAATTCAACATAAACAATTTTAATGATAGATATTATAATAATGATAAACAATTAAATTTATAAACTATTATTAATAATATAAATACTAATTAAAATATATTTACATAACACAAAATGATTCAAAATCAAATCAAAATATATTAGTAAATAATAATATTTAATTTTTAAATTTTTCCATCTTTTTATAAGCTTATATTTTTTTATAATTAAAAATAAATTATTTAAATAATATCTATCTCGCTCGAAATTTATTTTGTAATTATTTTTTTAAAAATTAAAATATAAATAATTAAAATGAATATTTAAAATTATAATAAATAGAAATAAAAATGACATTTATTATATATTAAGTAGTATACAGATGTTATAAGGTTTAGGTATTTAGCGGTTACGGGTTTTATGAGCAACTGATTTATGTAAGTAAACATTTAGTGGTATATAGGTTTTATTTAAAAAAGAAACAACAAAAATTTATTTTTTGTATTCTTTCTCATTTTTTAAGATTAAAAAATTTGAAAATATAAGAATTTTTTAAATTTTTTTCAAAAGTGAATACATTATGTATTTATAATAATTATATATCATATAAATTCAATATAAACAATTTTATTGATAGATATTCTACAAATATCAAAAAAAAATTAAAAATCTATTATGAATAAGATTGATATTACTTAAAATATAATATCAAAACCTAAAATGATTTAAAAGCAAAGCAAAATATATTACTTAATAATAATTATTTGTTTTTAAATTTTTATTCTTTTTATAAGCTTATCAATTTTTTGATGAAAAATAATTTTTATATATTATATTTTTAACTCATAATTTATTTTATAATTAATATATATATATATATATATATATATAAACTTAACGGT
The DNA here is from genome assembly GCA_029783825.1 of Sapria himalayana. Taxonomy (NCBI): domain Eukaryota; kingdom Viridiplantae; phylum Streptophyta; class Magnoliopsida; order Malpighiales; family Rafflesiaceae; genus Sapria; species Sapria himalayana. The sequence continues at coordinate 74,068 of JAREIK010002697.1, forward strand.
CAAAATGACTTTTTTAAATTATAATGAAAACAAATAAAAATAAGATTTATTATTATTATTTAGGGTATACCGGTTTAAAGGATTATATATATATGGGTATCTGGATTTTGTAGTTTAGTGATTTAAGTGTTTAGGCATTTAGTGATTTATAGGTTTTATTTAAATAATGAATTAATAAAAAAATATTTTTTTATATTTTTTCACATGTTCAAAGGTTATAATCTTTGAAAATATAAAAATTTTAAAACTTTTTTCGAAAGTGAATACAATATTTAGTTATAATAATTATTAAATTTATATATCATATAAATTCAATATAAACATTTTTATTGATAAATATTCTAATTATGATCAAAAATTAAATTAATAATCTATTATTAATAAGTTAGATATCAATTAAATTATAATTACAAAACCCAAAATTATTCAGAAACAAAGCAAAATATATTCCTAAATATTTTTTTTTGTTTTTAATTTTTTTATTCTTTTATTAAGTTTATCTATATTTTTTTAAGGAAAAATAATTTATATAAATTATATTTGTATAACTTATTATTTATTTTGGAATTAATATTTATATAAATATAAACAAATAAATAATTAAAATTAATATTTAAAATTATAATGAAAAAAAATAAAAATATGATTTATTATTTATTATTAGGATATACATGTTAAGAAAATTTATCTATTTATGGTTTTCGAGATATAGAAGTTATTGATTTAAGTATTTAGGCATTTAATGGTTTATAGGTTTTATTCAAACAATGAAATAACAAAAAATTTATTTTTGATATATTTTCAAATTTTCTAAGGTTATAAAATTTGAAAATATAATAATTTTAAAATTTTTTAAGAATGTTCATACAATATTTAGTAATAATAATTATTTTACCTATATATAATATCAACTATATATAAACAATTTTATTGATAGATATTATATCAATTATCAAAAAATAAATTAATAAACTATTTTTAATATGATAGATATAAATTAAAATATAATTAAAAAACCTAAAATGATTCAAAATCAAAGTTAAATTTATTACTAAATAATAATTTTTTTTAGTTTTTTCATAATTTTCTAATGTTATATATTTTTTTGATGAAAAATATATTATTTAGATTATAATTGTATCACTCATAATTTATTTTGTAATTAATATTTATATAAATTATTTAAATTATATTTAAGGGTTACGAGTTTAAAGGTTTAAGTATTTAGAGGCTTTGGGGTTTAGGAGTTTAGAGTTTTATGTTTTTAAACATTTAATGGTTTATAAGTTTTATTTAAACAATTAAATAACAAAAAAAATTATTTTTGTTATTTTTTATCATTTTTGAAGGTTATAACCTTGGAAAATATAATAATTTTTAAATTTTTTATATATGTGAAAACTATATTTAGTTATGATAATCTTAATAATTATACATCATGTAAATTCAAAATAAAGAATTATATTGATAGATATTATATTAATGATCAAAAAATAAATTAATAAACTATTAATTAAAATGAAAGCTATATTTAAAATATATTTACAAAACATAAATTTATTCAAAATCAAAATAAAATATATAACTAAATAATCATTTTTTTGATGTTTTGCTTCTTTTAATAAGTTTATATTTTTTTTATTAAAAGTAAATTATTTAAATTATATTTGTCTTCCTCATAATTTATTTTTAATTTATAATTCTATAAAAATAGACTTATAAATAATTAAAATAAATATTTAAAACTCTAATGAATACAAATAAAATAGATATTTATTATTTATTATTCAGGATATACTAGTTTAATGGTTTAAGTATTTAGGTATTTTGGGGTTTAGTGATTTAAGTATTTAGGCATTTAGTGATTTATAGTTTTTATTTAATGAATGAAAAAATAAAAAATTTAATTTTTAATTTTTTTTAAATGTGAATATAATATTTAGTTATAATAATCTTAATAATTATATATAATGTAAACTCAATATAAATACTTTTATTAATACATATTATAATAATGATCAATAAAAAATTAAAAACTATTATTAATAAGAATCATATAAAATAAGATATAATTGCAAAATCTAAAATGATTCAAAAAATAAATAAAATATATTAATAAATAATAAATTTTTGTTTTTAAAATTTTGCTTCTTTTTATAAGGATATATATTTTTATTGATGAAAAATAAATTTTTAAATTAGATCTGTCTCACTAATAATTTTTTTTGTAAGTAATATTATATTAATATAAACTGATAAATAATTAAAATAAAAATTTAAATTTATACTTAATAAAAATTAAATTGAGATTTTTGATTATTTATTAATGTACACCTGTTTAATGGTTTAAGTATTTAGAGGTTTTGTTGTTTAGGAGTTTAGCATTTTATGTTTTTAGGCATTTAGTGGTTTATAGGTTTTATTAAAACAATAAAATAACAAAAAAATATTTGTAATTTTTTCTCATTTTCATAGGTTATAACATTTAAAAATATAATAATATTTAAAATATTTTGAAATGTGAATACAATATTAAGTTAAAATAATATTAATAATATTATATATCTTATAAATTCAATATAAACAATTTTATTAATAGACAATAAAATAATGATCAAAAATTAAATTAATAAACTATTAATAAAAAGATAGATATTAATTAAAAAATATTTAGAAATGCCAAATTGATTTAAAATTAAAGTAAAATATATTACTGCATAATAATAATTATTTTTTAAATATTTACTTCTTTTAGAATGGTATATTTTTTTATTAAAAATAAATTAATTAAATCATATTTGTCGCACTCATACTTTATTTTGTAATAAATATTTAAATATAAATAAACTAATAAATAATTAAAATGAATATTTAAAATTATAATAATTAGAAATAAAAATTAGATTTATTAATTATTAAGTAGTATATAGTAGTTTAATGGTTTAGGTATTTAGGCATTACAGAGTTTAGGAGTTTACTGATTTAACTGTGTATGCATTTAGTGGTTTATAGGTTTTATTAAAAAAATATAATAATAAAAAATTTATTTTTATTATTTTTTGATATTTTCAATGGTTATAACCTTTGAAAATATAATAATTTTTAAATTTTTTAAAAATGTGGATACAATATTTAGTTATAATAATCATTAAATTTATATATCATATAAATTCAATATAAATAATTTTATTGATAAATATTCTAATAATGATCAAAAAATAAATTAATAATCTATTATTAATAAGATATATATCAATTAAAATATATGTACAAAACCTAAAATGATTCAGAAGAAATGCAAAATATATTACTATAAATAATTTTTTGTTTTGAAATTTTTTTTTCTTTTAAAAAGTTTATCTATAATTTTTTGATGAAAAAAAAATTATATAAATTATTTTTTTCTAGCACAATTTATTTTGTAATTAATTTTTTTATAAAAATAAAAATTTAATAATTAAAATGAATATTTAAAATTATAATGAAAATAAAAAGAGATTTATTATTTATTATTTATTATTTAGGGTATACTGGTTTAATTTAAGTTATATTTGTCTCACTAATAATTTATTTTGTAATTAATATTTCTATAAAAATAAACTGATAAATAATTAAAATAAAAATTTAAAATTATACTGAATAAAAATTAAATTGAGATTTATGAATTATTATTAATGTTTACAAGTTTAATGGTTTAGGTATTTAGAGGGTTTGTCGTTTAAAAGTTTAGGGATTTATGTTTTTATGCATTTAGTGGTTTATAGGTTTTATTTAAACAAAGAAATAATAAAAAAAAATATTTTTTATATTTTTTCACATTTTCAATCGTTATAACCTTTGAAAATCTAATAATTTTAAATTTTTTTAAAAATTTTAAGACAATATTTACTAATAATAATCATTATAATTATATATAATATAAACTAAATATAATAAATTTTATTGATAGATATGATATCAATTATCAAAAAATAAATTAATATGTTATTATTAATATGGTAGATATAAATTAATATTTAATTAAAAAACCTAAAATGATTCAAAAACAATGTAAAATTTATTACTAAATAATAATTTTTGTTTTTTAATTTTTGCTTCTTTTTATACGCTTATATATTTTTTTGATAAAAAATAATTTATTTAAACTATATTTGTATCACTCATAATTTATTTTGTAATTAATATTTCAATATATTATTTAAATTATATTTAAGGTTTATGAGTTTAAAGGTTTAAGTATTTAGGGGCTTCCATGTTTAGAAGTTTAGAGATTTATATGTTTAGGCATTTAATGGTTTATAGGTTTTATTTAAACAATGATATAACAATAAATTATTTTTGTTATTTTTTATCATTTTTGAAGGTTATAACCTTTGAAAATATAACAATTTATAATTTTTTTTTATTTGTGAATACTATATTTAGTTATGATAATCTTAAAAATTATATATCATGTAAATTCAATATAAACAATTATATTGATAGATATTATATTAATGATCAAAAAATAAATTAATATACTATTATTAATAAGAAAGATTTTATTTAAAATATATTTTCAAAACGTAAATTTATTCAAAATCAAAATAAAATATATTACTAAATAATAATTTTTTTGATCTTTTGCTTCTTTTTATAAGTTTATATTTTTTTTATTAAAAGTAAATTATTTAAATTAAATTTGTCTTCCTCATAATTTATTTTTAATTTATAATTCTATAAAAATAAACTAATAAATAATTTAAATGAATATTTAAAACTATAATGAATACAAATAAAATAAAGATTTATTATTTATTATTTAGGATATACTAGTTTAATGATTTAAGTATTTAGTTGTTAAGGGGTTTAGTGATTTATAGTTTTTATATAAAGAATGAAAAAATAAAAAATTTAATTTTTTGATTTTTTTTTTAAATTTTGAAGGTTATAACCTTTGAAAATATAATAATTTTTAATTTTTTAAAAATTTGAATATAATATTTAGTAATAATAATCTTATTAATTTTATATAATGTAAACTCAATATAAATAATTTTATTAATACATATTATAATAATGATCAATAAAAAATTAATAAACTATTATTAATAAGAATGATATAAATTAAAATATAAATACAAAATCTAAAATGATTCAAAATCAAAATAAAATATATTACTAAATAAATAATTTTTGTTTTTAAAAATTTGTCTATTTTTATAAGGATATATATTTTTTTTGATGAAAATAAATTATTTATATTAGATCTGTCTCACTAATAATTTATTTTGTAAATAATATTTTTATAAAAATAAACTGATAAATAATTAAAATAAAAATTTAAAATTATACTTAATAAAAATTAAATTTAGATTTATGGTTTTTTATTAATGTACACATGTTTAATGGTTTAAGTATTTAGGGGTTTTGTCATTTAGAAGTTAAGTAATTTAGGTTTTAAGGCATTTAGTGGTTTATAGGTTTTATGTAATCAATAAAATAACAAAAAATAATTTGTAATTTTTTATCATTTTAATACGTTATAACCTTTGAAAATTTAATAAAATTTAAAATTTTTTGAAATGTTAATACAATATTTAGTTATTTTAATATTAATAATTATATATCATATAAATTCAATATAAATAATTTTATTGATATATAATATAATGATCAAAAATTAAATTAATAAACTATTAATAATAAGATTTATATTAATTAAAAAATATTTAAAATACCCAAATCGATTCAAGATTAAACTATAATATATTACTGTATAATAATTTTTAATTTTTAAATTTTTACTTCTTTTATAAGCGTATATATTTTTAATGATTAAAAATAAATTATTTAAATTATAATTGTCGCACTCATAATTTATTTTGTACTAAATATTTTATAAAAATAAATAAATAAATAATTAAAATCAATATTTAAAATTATAATAAATTAAATAAAAATTAGATTTATTAATTATTAAGTAGTATATGGCAGTTTAATGGTTTATGTATTTTGGAGTTTTCTGATTTACCTATATATGCATTTAGTGGTTTATATATTTTATTTTAAAAATAAAATAACAAAAAATTAATTTTTGTTATTTTTTGATATTTTCAAAGGTTATAACCTTTGAAAATATAATAATTTTTAAATTTTTTTCAAAAGTGAATTCAATATTTAGTTATAATAATCATTATATTTATATATCATATAAATTCAATATAACCAATTTTATTGATAGATATTTTAATAATGATTAAAAAAATAAATAAATAATCTATTATTAATAAGATATATATTAATTAAAAAATAATTACAAAACCTAAAATGATTCATAAGCAATGCAAAATATATTATTATATAATAATTTTTTGTTTTAAATATTTTTTTTAAAAGTTTATGTATATTTTTTTGATGAAAAATAATGTATAAAAATTATATTTGTCTAACACATAATTTATTTTCTAATTAATATATTTATAAAAATAAACAAATAAATAATTAAAATGAATATTTAAAAGTATAATGAAAAAAAATGGGATTTATTATTTATTATTTAGGGGCACCGGTTTAATTTAAATTAGATATTTCTCACTAATAATTTATTTTGTAATTAATATTTCTATAAAGATAAACTTATAAATATATAAAATAAAAATTTAAAATTATACTGAATAAAATTTAAAATGAGATTTATAATTTATTATTACTATATACCAGTTTAATGGATTAAGTATTTAGAGGTTTTTTTTCTTTTAGGATTTTAGTGATCTATGTTTTTAGGCTTTTAGTAGTTTATATGTTTTATTTAAAAAAATAAAATATCAAAAAAAAATTTTATAATTTTTTCTCATTTTCATAGGTTATAACCTTGGAAAATATAATAATATTTAAAATTTTTCGAAATGTGAATACAATACTTAGTTATAATAATATTTATAATTTTATATTATATAAATTCAATATAAACAATTTTATTGATATATATTATAATAATTATCAAAATTAAATTTATAAACTATTGATATTAAGATAAATATTAATTAAAAAATAATTACAAAACCCAAATTGATTCAAAATTATAGTAAAATATATTTCTGGAAAACAATTTTTAATATTTAAATTTTTACTTCTTTAATAAGCATATATATATTTTAAAGTATATTTTTCGCACCCATAATTTATTTTGTAATAAATATTTCTATAAAAATAAACTAATAAATAATTAAAATGAATATTTAAAATTATAATAAATAGAATTAAAAATTAGATTTATTAATTATTAAGTAGTATATTGCGGTTTAATGGTTTATATATTTTGGCATTATGGGGTTTAGGAGTTTACTGATTTATTTGTGTATGCATTTAGTGGTTATAGGTTTTATTTAAAAAATAAATAAACAAAAAATATTAATTACAAAATACAATATTCTGTAATATAGTATTTTGTAATACAATATTATGTTATAATAATATTAATAATTATATATCATATAAATTTAATATAAATAATTTTATTGATAGATATTATAATAATGATCATAAATTAAATTTATAAACTATTAATATTAAGATTTATATTAATTAAAAAATATTTACAAAACCCAAATTGATTCAAAATTAAAGTAACTTATATTACTTGATAATAATTTTTAATTTTTAAATATATACTTCTTTTATAAGCGTATATTTTTATTAGATAAATAATATATTATTTAAATTATATATGTACCACTCATAATTTATTTTGTAATAAATATTTCTAAATAAATACACTAATAAATAATTAAAATTAATATTTAAAAAAATAGCAATAAAAAATAGATTTATTAATTATTAAGTTTTATTTAGCGGTTTAATGGTTTATGTTTTTAGGCATTACGGGGTTTATGAGTTTACTGATTTAACTTTATGAGCATTTAGTAGGGCTATTCACGGAACTCGGAGATTCGCCACCCGAATGAGTCTATGTCAGTTTTGTTGACTATTTGTTGTGGTGTTGTGGTTGGGCCAAATGAGTGGGCCAAATGTGTTATAGTCAGTTTTGTAGAGCTAGCTTGTTTGAAATATGTATATGTATTTATGCTTAACATATCATATTAATTAATGGCAATGCAGATTGCACAATCTAGTGCTAAATGAAAAATACAATAAATTGAAGATGATCACATCTCAAATGATCAAAGTACTGATAAATCCAATCATCATTTTTTCAAGAACCCTCCTATTTTTACGGCAGGTTCTTCAATTCCAATTGTAAAAGAAAGTCAAGGTACATCTGAACCTCAAACTCATAAAAAGTATAAGTCTATTGTTTGGGAAACTTATGAAATATTAGTTGATTCAGAGGGAAATGAAACTGGTAGGGCAGCTGGTATATGGTATAGGAAAAAATATTTGGCAAAAAGTGATCAAGGTACTTCGGGTTTATAAAAATACTTGAGAGAGACTTGTAAGAAATTTTGACACAAAAAAGAATTAATAGAAGCTCACAAAGGTAAAGACAAGTCACAATCTTTGTTGAGTTTCACTAAAGGAACTAGTTCAAAGGATAATAAATTAATTTGTTGGAAATTTGATCAACAACTAGTTTGGGAGGTTTTGGTGAAAATGATCATAAAAGATGAATTGCCTTTTTGTTTTGTTGAGAGGGATGAGTTTAAGGAGTTTTGTGGAGTTAGTGTGCCTCAATTTAAAATTCCATCTAGGCACTCTATATTGTGGGATTATTTTTCTTTGTTTGTGAAGGAAAAGAAGAAATTATTTGATAGCATATCATCTCATTGTTGTAAAGTTTCATTGACTACCGATACTTGGACTAGAATTCAAAATTTATCTTATATATGTTTGACTGTTCATTTCATTAATTCTCAATGGAATATGCATAAAAGGATTTTGAACTTTTGTGTAATTAAAAGTCATTCTGGAGTTAATATTAGAAATGCTATTGTCTTTTGTATGAGTGAATGTGGTTTGAGAAAGTTGAATGTCCATTATTATTGACAATGCATCAAATAATGATGTTGCAATTGAACAATTGAAAAAAAGGCTTGTGAAGAAAAGTGTTGTACCTTTAAGAGGCGAGCATTTTCATATGAGATGTGCTGATATCCTAAACTTAATTGTCAGAGATGGCATTGCAGTAGTTGAGGGTGCTATTCAAAAAATTTGAGGTGTGGTGAAATATGTGAGGAGCAGTCCTATAAGATAAGATTTGTTTAAGTTATGTGTTGAAGAAGCAAACTGTTCATATGGATCTTCATTGCAATTAGATTGTCCTACAAGATGGAATTCAACTTATTTGATGCTACAAACTGATATAAAATATCAAAAATAATTTTAATAAGTTGGAGGACAAAGACAAAAGGTTTTTGAAGGAGTTTGGTTCAAACGTTCCAACTGAGAGAGACTCAACAAATGCGAAAATATTTTCTCGTTTCTTGAAAACTTTTTATGAGGTATCTTGTAAATTTTCTAGTTCATAATATTCTACCTCTAGTGTTTATTTTTTTGAGATTATTCGAATTTTAAAAAAAATTGAGCTTTGTGAAAATAGTAGAAATACAATGGTGTCTGAATTGGGTATGAAAATGAGGCATAAATTCAACAAATATTGGGGTTCTCTTCAGTCAACAAATATTATGCTTTTTGTAGCAGTAGTGTTGGATCCTAGATATAAGCTCAAATATCTCAAGGTCAAGTACACTTAGCATTATGGAGAGGAATTCGCTAAAAATTTGGTGAAAAAGGTTATAAATGCTTTAAATGAAATGATGGATGATTATAAAGATTTAAATGAAGATGAATCAAAAGAAGATGATTTCTCTTCTACTCTGTTGAAGAAAAATGATGATTTCTTTGATTGTAGTGATACTTATGTTGATGATTTTTTTTGTTGAATTAGAGAAAGAACAATAAGTTGCATCTTTGGAAGAGTTGGATACGTACTTGGAGGACAAACTTGAAAAAAATAGAATTTATTTTGATCTTCTAAACTGGTGGAAGGTAATTCAGGTTAGGTATCCTTCTTTCGAAAATGTAGCAAGGGATATTTTGGCTATCCAAGCATCTATTGTGGCCTACGAATCTACATTTAGCACTTGGAGGAGAACTTTAGATAAATTTAGGACTTCTTTAACACCTATTACAACTAACGTTCTAATATGTCTACAAGATTGGTTGAGAAGCTCAAACAAACCTATTGAAATTGAAGAATTAGTTCAAGACCTTGTTGATAATGAATCAGGTTAGTATACAAATCTTATAAATTTAATTTCACTTTTACTTATTTTATTCATTCAATTTAATAAAAATATGGTTTATTTACAATTTTCAGAGGGGTCACAAGATCCAAATATTCTTCTAACTATAGTTGCCAACTAAATTTGGAATGGGTGTATTATATTTTATAAGGTAATATTTTGTTTTTTTATTACTCTTTCATCATAGAAATTTATGTCTACATGATTAACACGTTTTCATCTATGGTTGTCCTTCTATAGTTCAGGAAGAAAAGGGAGGAGTTGTAGAAGAGATAATTAATTGGGTTTGGATTTTCGTTGCAGTTCTGGGACGGACCTTTGAAATGATTATTATCATGGTTATTATTAGTTGTATTTTTTTTTGTTATATTAAGCTGCCTAATTTTAGCAATTACTTAAGTAGTAATTGCTCCTACCAATGTTTGTGGTAATCTTTAGCTATTCTTTAATATTTTAAGTAATTGTTTAAAAAATGTAGTATTGCTATTATGGTTAATGTTCACTCGGCTTAACAAAGCAAACTTGTGAAAAAACAAAGAACAAATTAAGCACACAACTCGGTCCCGTTCTATTTAACATTTCTATCCTTTTCTGCACATCTAAGCTTTTGACAAGGTAAAGGAACTCGTTTGAGGTATTCAGCCTATTTGACAAAACAAAATTGGCCCAATTTGAGTTTGAAAGATACATAACTAAGGTAAGATAAATGGTAAAACAAAAGGTTTTGACATGAACTAACTTGGCCAGTTTGAAGAGAATAAATTGAAAAAAATGTCCTAACCCTGTTCCGTCCCGGATCCGTTTTCTCCTACACAAAATCGCTGATCTCCATCCCATCCCATCCCGATATTTTCAACCTATGGAACGGGTTTGGATCTTCAAAAAAAATCTACGAACTATGGAAAGGGACTGGAGATGTAATCCCCATCCTGTCCCGTCCCATTAGCACACCTAGCATTTAGTTATATATAGGTTTTATTTAAAAAATAAAATTTAAAAAATTAATTTTTATTATTTTTTGATATTTTCAAAGGTTTTAACCTTTGAAAATATAATAATTTTTAAATTTTTTAAAATGTGAATACAATATTTAGTTATACTAATCATTATATTTATATATTATATAAATTCAATAAAAACAATTTTATTGATAAATATTCTAATAATAATCAAAAAATAATTTAAAAATTCATTAATAATAAGATAGATATTAATTAAAATACAATTACAAAACTTAAAATGATTCTGAAGCAAAGAAAAATATATTACTATATAATAATTTTTTGTTTTTGTATCTTTTTTTCTTTTAATAAGTTTATCTATATTTTTTTGATGAAAAATAATTAATATAAATTATATTTGTCTAATTCATAATTTATTTTGTAATTAATATTTATATATAAATAAATAAATAATTAATTTAAATGAATATTTAAAATTATAATCAAAAAAATGAGATTTATTATTTAGGGATACAGGTTTAATTTAAATTAAATCTGTCTCACTAATAATTTATTTTGTAATTAATATTTCTATAAAAATAAACTGATAAATAATTAAAATATAAATTTAAAAGTATACTGAATAAAAATTAAAATGAAATTTAAGATTTATTATTAATGTATACTAGTTTAATAGTTTAAGAATTTAGAGGTTTTGTTGTTAGAAGTTTAGCGATTTATGTTTTTAGGCATTTAGTGGTTTATAAGTTTTATATAAAAAAATAAAATAACAAAAAAAATTGCTATAATTTGTTATCATTTTCATAGGTTATAACCTTTGAAAATATAATAATATTTACAATTTTTTGAAATGTAAATACAATATTTAGTTATAATAATATTAATAATATTATATATCATATAAATTCAATATAAAGAATTTTATTGAAAGACAATATAATATTGATCAAAAATTAAATTAATAAACTATTAATAAAAAGATAGATATTAATTAAAAAATATTTACAAAACCCAAATATATTCAAATTATAGTAAAATATATTACTGGATAATAATTATTAATTTTTAAATTTTTACTTCTTTTAGAACAGTATATTTTTTTTTATTAAATATATATTAATTAAATTATATTTGTCACACTCATACTTTATTTTGTAATAAATATTTCAATAAAAATAACTAATAAATAATTAAAATGAATATTTAAAATTATAATAAATATAAATAAAAATTAGATTTATTAATAATTAAGTAGTATATAACAGTTTAATGGTTTAGGTATTTAGGCATTACAGGGTTTAGGAGTTTACTAATTTAACTGTGTATGCATTTAGTGGTTGATAGGTTTTATTTAAGAAAAAAATAAAAAAAAAATTATTTGAATTATTTTTTGATATTTTCAAAGGTTGACCTTTGAAAATATAATAATTTTTAAATTTTTTTCAAAAGTGTATAAATATTTATTTATAAAAATAATAATAATTATATATCATATAAATTGAAAATAAACAATTTTATTGATAGATATTCTAATAATTATCAAAAAATAAATTAAAAATCTATTATGAATAAGATTGATATTACTTAAAATATAGTATCAAAACCTAAAATTATTCAAAAGCAAAGCAAAATATATTACTTAATAAAAATTATTTGTTTTTAAATTTTTATTCTTTTTATAAGCTTATCTATTTTTTGATGAAAAATAATTTTTATAAATTATATTTTTAACTCATAATTTATTTTATAATTAATATATATATATATATATAAATAACAAACTAAACAATCATAATAAATTTTTTAAATTAAAATGAAAACAAATAAAAATGAGATTTATTAATTATTATTTTTGGGATACCTGTTTAAACGATTATCTATATAAGGGTATCGGGATTTTGTAGTTTAGTGATTTAAGTGCTTAGGCATTTAGTGATTTATACGTTTTATTTAAACAATGAAATAACAAAAAAAATATTTTTTTTTGTTTTTTCACCTGTTCTTAGGTTATAATCTTTGAAAATATAATAATTTTAAATTTTTTTTCAAAAGTGAATACAATATTTAGTTATAATAAATATTAAATATATATATCATATTAATTAAATATAAATATTTTTATTGATAAATATTCTAATAATGATCAAAAAATAAATTAATAATCTATAATTAATAAGTTAGATATCAATTAAAATATAATTACAAAACCTAAAATGATTCGAAAACAAAGCAAAAAATATTACTATATAATAATTTTTTGTTTTAAATTTATTTCTTCTTTTAATAAGTTTATCTATATTTTTTTGTTGAAAAATAATTTATATAAATTATATTTTTCTAACTTATAATTTATTTTGTATTTAATATTTATAAAAAAATAAATAAATAAATAATTAAAATGAATATTTAAAATTATAATGAAAAAATTTTAAATGAGATCTATTATTTATTATTTAGGATATACCTGCTTAAAAATGTATATATTTCGGGTTTTCGAGATTTAGAAGTCATTCATTTAAGTATTTAGGCATTTAATGCTTTATAGCTTTTATTCAAACAATGAAATAACAAAAAATTTATTTTTGATATTTTTTCAAATTTTAAAATGTCATAACATTTGAAAATATAATAATTTTAAAAATTTTTAAAAATGTGAATACAATATTTAGTAGTAATAATTATTATAACTATATATAATTTAAAATAAATATAAACAATTTTATTGATAAAAATGTGAATACAATATTTAGTATTAATAAAGTTTTATTAATATGATAGATATAAATTAAAATATAATTAAAAAACCTAAAATGATTCAAAATCAATGTAAAATTTATTACTAAATAATACTTTTTTTTAGTTTTTGCTTTATTTTATAAGCTTATTTTTTTTAACTATATTATTTAAATTATAGTTGTCACTCATAATTTATTTTGTAATTAATATTTCTATAAATTAGTTAAATTATATTTAAGGTTTACGAGTTTAAAGGTTTAGGTATTTAGGGGCTTCGGGGTTTAAGAGTTTAGAGATTTATGTATTTAGGCATTTAATAGTTTATATGTTTTAGTTAAATAATGATATAACAAAAGATTTATTTTTGTTATTTTTTCTCATTTTTGAAGTTTATAACCTTTGAAAGTATAACAATTTTTAAATTTTTTTTATATGTGAATACTATATTTAGTTATGATAATCTTAATAATTATATATCATGTTAATTCAATATAAACAATGATATTGATAGATTTTTATATTAATGATCAAAAAATAAATTATAAACTATTATTAATAAGATAGATATTATTTAAAATATTTTTGCAAAACATAAATTTATTCAAAATCAAAGTAAAATATAATACTAAATAATAATTTTTTTGATGTTTTGCCTCTTTTTATAAGTTTATATTTTTTGATATTAAAAGTAAATTATTTAAATTATATTTGTCTTCCACTTAATTTATTTTAATTTATAATTCTTTAAAAATAAACTAATAAATAATTAAAATGAATATTTAAAATTATAATGAATACAAATAAAATTGAGATTTATTATTTATTAATCAGGATATACTAGTTTAATGGCTTAAGTATTAAGGTGTTTTGGGGTTTTGTGATTTAAGTGTTAAGGACTTTAGTGATTTATTATTTTTATTTAAAGAATGAAAAAATAAAAAATTAAATTTATTGATTTTTTATAATTTTTGAAGGTTATAAGCTTTGAAAATATAATAATTTTAATTTTTTTAAAATGTTAATATAATATTTAGTTATAATATTCTTAATAATAATATATATTTTAAACTCAATATAAATAATTTTATTAATAGATATTATAATAATGATCAATAAAAAATTAATAAACTATTATTAATAAGAAAGATATAAATTAAAATATAATTACAAAAACTAAAATGATTCAAAATCAAAATAATATATATTACAAAATAATAAATTTTTGTTTTTTAAATTTTGATGCTTTTTATAAGCATATATTTTTTTTTGATGAAAAATAAATTATTTAAAATAGATCTATCTCACTAATAATTTATTTTGTAATAAATATTTCTATAAAAATAAACTGATAAATAATTAAAATTAAAATTTTAAATTATACTTAATAAAAATTAAAATGAGATTTATAATTTATTATTATTGTATACCAATTTAATAGTTTAAGTATTTAAAAGTTTTGTCATTTAGGAGTTTAGTGATTTATGTTTTTAGGCATTTAGTGCTTTATAGGTTTTATTTAAATCATAAAATAACCACAAATAATTTTGTAATTTTTTGTAATTTTCACAGGTTATAATAATATAATAATATATAGTTATAATAATATTTAAAATATAATATATTTTAAATATTTATAATATTTATAATATCATATAATAATATATGATATATAAAAATATTTATTAATTTTCATAGGTTATAACCTTTGAAAATATAATAATATTAAAAAGTTTTTTGAAATGTGAATACAATATTTAGTTATAAAAATTTTAATAATTATATATCATATAAATTCAAGATAAATAATTTAATGATAGATATTACAATAATGATCAAAAATTAAATTAATAATCTATTAATAATAAGATTGATATTAATTAAAAAATATTTACATAACCCAAATTGATTCAAAATTAAAGTAAAAAATATTACTGGATAATAATTATTATTTTTTAAATTTTTACTTCTTTTATAAGCATATATTTTTTTTGATTAAAAATAAATTATTTAAATTATATTTGTCACAATCATAATTTATTTTGTAATAAATATTTATATAAAAATAAACTTATAAATAATTAAAATGAATATTTAATAAATTGAAATATAAATTAGATTTCTTAATTATTAAGTAGCATATAGTGGTTTAATGGTTTATGTATTTAGGCATTAGAGACCTTAAGAGTTTACTGATTTAACTGTGTATGCATTTAGTGGTTTATAGGTTTTATATAAAAATTATAATAACAAAATATTTATTTTTAATATTTTTTGATATTTTCAAATGTTATAACCTTTGAAAATATAATAATTTTTAAATTTTTTTGAAAAGTGAATTCAATATTAAGTTATAATAAACATTATATTTATATATCATATAAATTCAATATAAATAATTTTATTGATAAATATTCTAATAATGATCAAAAAAATAAATTAATAATCTATTATTAATAAGATAGGTATCAATTAAAATATAATAAAAAATCATAAAATGATTCAGAAGGAATCAAAATATATTACTATATAATAATTTGTTGTTTTGAAGTTTTTTTTCTTTTAAAAAGTTTATTAATATTTTTTTCATGAAAATTAATTTATATAAATTATATTTGTCTAACTTGTAATTTATTTTTTTTAATTAATATTTATATAAAAATAAACAAATAAATAATAAAAATGAATATTTAAAATTATAATGAAAAAAAATATATTGAGATTTATTCATTATTATTTTGGGTATACCAGTCTAATTAAAATTAGATCCGTCTCACTAATAATTTATTTTGTAATTAATATTTCTATAAAAATAAACTGATAAATAATTAAAATAAAAATTTTAAATTATATTGATTACAAATTAAAATGAGATTTATGAATTATTATTAATGTATACTAGTTTAATATTTTAAGTATTTAGAGGTTTTTTTGTTTATAACTTTAGTGATTTATGTATTTAGGCATTTAGTGGTTTATAGGTTTTATTTAAACAATGAGATAACAAAAAAATTATTTTTTATATTTTTTCACATATTCAAAGGTTACCTTTGAAGATATGATAATTTTAAATTTTTTTAAAAATGTGAATACAATATTTAGTAATAAGAATCATTATAATTATATATAATATAAACTAAATATAAACAATTTTATTGATAGATATGATATCAATTATCAAAAAATAAATAAATATTCTATTATTAATATAATAGATATAAATTAAAATATAATTGCAAAACCTAAAATTATTCAAAATCAAAGTAAAATTTATTACCAAGTAATAATTTTTGTTTTTTTGTTTTTGCTTATTTTTATATGCTTATATTTTTTTTATGAAAAATAAATTATTTAAATTTTATTTAAGGTTTACGAGTTTAAAGTTTTAAGTATTTAGGGGCTTTTGTGTATAGGAGTTTATAGAATTAAGTTCTTAGGCATTTAGTGGTCTATAAGTTTTATTTAAACAATGATATAACACAAAATTTATTTTTATATTTTTTCTAATTTTTGAATCTTATAACCTTTGAAAATATAAAAATTTTTAAAATTTTTAAAATTTTTAAAATTTTTAAAATTTTTAAAATTTTTTCAAATGTAAATATAATATTTAGTTATAATAATCTTAATAAATATAAGTCATTTAAATTCAATATAAATAATCATATTGCTAGACATTATAATAATGATCAATAAATAAATTAATAAACTATTATTAATAAGATTGATATTATTTAAAATATATTTGTAAAATCTAAATTTATTCAAAATCAAAGTATATATTACTAAATAATAATTTTTTTTAATATTTTTCTTTTTTATAAGTTTATATTTTTGATATTGAAAATAAATTATTTAAATTATATTTTCCACCTCATAAATTATTTTTAATTTATTTTTTATAAAAATATACTAATAATTAATTAAAATAAATATTTAAAATTATAATGAATTCAAATAAAATTGAGATTTATTATTTATTATTCAGGATATACAAGTTTAATGGTTTAAGTATTTAGTTGTTTTGGGGTTTAGTCATTTAAGTGTTTATGCCTTAATTGATTTTATATAATTTTTGAAGGTTATAACCTTTGAAAATATAATAATTTTTACTTTTTTTTAAAATGATAATATTATATTTAGTTATATAATCTTTATAATTATATATAATGTAAAATCAATATA
Source organism: Sapria himalayana (assembly GCA_029783825.1). Classification (NCBI taxonomy): domain Eukaryota; kingdom Viridiplantae; phylum Streptophyta; class Magnoliopsida; order Malpighiales; family Rafflesiaceae; genus Sapria; species Sapria himalayana. The sequence goes on from JAREIK010002697.1 coordinate 92,192, forward strand.
AATAATTGTATTGATAGATATTATAATAATGATCAATAAATAAATTAATAATCTATTATTAATTAGAATGATATAAATTAAAATATAATTGCAAAATTTAAAATTATTCAAAATATAATTAAAATAAATTACGACATAATAATATTTTGTTTTAATAATTTTGTTTCTTTTTATGATCTTATATTTTTTGATGAAAAATTAATTATTTATATTAAATTGGTCTCACTAATAATTTATTTTGTAATTAATATTTCTATAAAAATAAACTTATAAATAATTAAAATGAATATTTAAAATTATAATGACTACTAATAAAAAGGAGATTTATTATTTATTAGTTAGAATATACTAATTTAAAGGCTTATATATTTATGGGCTTCAGGGTTTAGGAGTTTAGTCATTAAGATTTAAGTATTTTGTGGATTATATATTTTATTTAAAAAATCTAAAAACTAAAAATTTATTTTTTTATTTTTTTTTATTTTCAAAGGTTATAACCTTTAAAAAATTAATAATTTTTAAATTTTGTTAAAATATGAAAATTTTATTTTTTTATAATAATCTAAATAATTATATATTATAAAAATTAAATATAAATAATTTTTTTATAGATATTATGATGACGATAATAAAATAAATTAATAAACTATTATTAATAAGATAGATAATAAATAAAATTTATTTGCAAAACCTAAAATGATTCAAATTCAAAATAAAATATATTAATAAGATAGATATTAAATAAAACTATTATTAATAAGATGCAATATACCAGTTTAAAAGATTATATATTTAGGAGTTTTGGGATTTAAGAATTTAGTGATTTAAGTGTTTAGGCATTTAGTAGTTTATAGGTTTTATTTAAAAAATAAAATAACAAAAAATTTTTTTAGTTATTTGTTCTCATTTTTGAAGGATATAACCTTTGAAAGTATAACAATTTTTAAATTTTTTTTAAATGTGAATACTATATTTAGTTATGATAATCTTAATAATTATAAATCATGTAAATTCAATATAACAATTATATTGATATATATTATAATAATGATCATACAAAAGATTAATAAACAATTATTAAGAAGATAAATATTGTTTAAAATATCTCTACAAAACCTAAAATGATTCAAAATCAAAGTGAAATATTTTACTAAATATTAATTTTATTTTTTTAAATTTTTGTATCCATTTATAAGCTTATATATTTTTTGATGAAAAATAAATTATTTAAATTATATTTGTTTAACTATTAATTTATTGTTTAATTTATATTTCTATAAAAATAACTATTAAATAATTAAAATGTATATATAATATTATAATGAATACTAATAAAAATGAGATTTATTATTTATTATTTAGGGTATACCTATTTAATGGTTTAAGTTTATGGTGGTTTTGGGGTTAATGAGTATATTGATTTATATGTTTACACATTTAGGTGTTTATAGGTTTTATTTAATCAATGAAATAACAAAAAATTTATTTTTATAAATTTTCATACTTTTCAAAGGTTATAACCTTTGAAAATATAATAATTTTTTAATAGTTCTAAAATATGAATACAATACTTAGTTATAATAATCATAATAATTATATTTGAGGTAAATTCAAAATAAAAAATTTTATTAATATATATTATTTTGATGATCAAAAAATAAATTAATAAACTATTATTAATAAGATAGATATTAATTAAAATATATTTGCAGAACCCAATATAATTCAAAATCAAATTAAATTATATTACTAGATAAAATATTAAATTTTTGAAATTTTGATTATTTTTATAAGCTTATATTTTTTTCATAAAAATTAATTTATTTAAATTATATGTCTCACTCATTATTTATTTTGTAATTAATATTTCTATAAAAATAAAGTAAAAAATAATTAAAATGAATATATAAAAATATAATGAATACAAATAAAAATTAGATTTATTAATTATTATTTAGGTTATATAGGTTTAATGGTTTAAGTATTTAGGGGGTTTTGGGGTTTTGGAGTCTAGACATTTAAATGTTTAGGCGTTTAGTGGTTTTTTAGTTTTAATGAAATAATAAAATAATAAAAAATTATTTTTGTGATTTTTTTTTTCATTTTTGAAGGTATAACCTATAAAAATATAATAATTTTTAAATTTTTTTAAAATGTAAATATAATATTTAGTTATAATAATCTTAATAATTATAAGACATTTAAATTCAATATAAGTAATTTTATTGTTATATATAATAAAATTGATCAAATAATAAATTAATAAACTATTCTTAATAAGATTGATAGTAATTAAAATATAATTCGAAAACCTATATATAATGATTCAAAATCAAAGTAAAATATATTACTTAATAATAATGTTTTGTTTTAAATTTTTTAATACTTTTTATATGCTTATATTTATTTTTGATTAAAAATAAATTATAAAAATTATAGTTGTCTCGCTCATTATTTATTTTGTAATTAATATTTCTATAAAAAATAAACTAATAAATAATTAAAATGAATATTTAAAATTATAATGAATACAAATTAAATGAGATTTATGATTTATAATATGTGGTATACAGGTTTAATGGTTTGATTATTTAGGAGTTTTGTCGTTTAGGAGTTTATCAATTTATGTTTTTAGGTATTTAGTGGTTTATAGGTTTTATTTATATAATAAAAATAAACAAAAAAATTTTTAGATTTTTTCTGATTTTCATAGTTTATAAACATTGAAAATAAGATAATATTTAAAATTTTTTGAAATGTGAATATTATGTATAATTCTATTAATCTTACTAATTATATATCATATAAATTCAATATAAACAATTTTAATGATTGATATTATAATAATGATCACAAATTAAATTTTAAAACTATTATTAATAATATAAATATTAATTAAACTATATTTACATAACACAAAATGATTCAAAATCAAATCAAAATATATTACTAAATAATAATATTTAATTTTTAAATTTGTCCTTTTTATAAGCTTCTATTTTTTTTGATTAAAAAAATTTTTTTTAAATAATATTTGTCTCACTCGAAATTTATTTTGTAATTAATTTTTCTAAATAAATAAACTATAAATAATTAAAATGAATATTTAAAATTATAATAAATAGAAATAAAATGAGATTTATTATTTATTAAGTAGTATATAGATGTTAAAATGTTTATGTATTTAGGGGTTTCGTGGTTTATGAGCTTACTAATTTAAGTAATTAAGCATTTAATGGTCTATAGGTTTTATATAAAAAATAAAATAACTAAAAATTTATTTTTAATATTTTTTTTAATTTTTTAAGATTATAACCTTTGAAAATATAACAATTTTTAAATTTTTTTCAAAAGTGAATACAAAATATATTTATAATAATCATAATAATTATATATCATATAAATTCAATATAAACAATTTTATTGATAGATATTCTAATAATTATCAAAAAATAAATTAAAAATTTATTATTAATAAGATTGATATTATTTAAAATATAATATCCAAACCTAAAATGATTCAAAATCAAAGCAAAATATATTATTAAATAATACTTATTTATTTTAAAATTTTTATTTTTTTTATAAACTTATGAATTTTTTAATGAAAAATAAATTTTATAAAATATATTTTTAACTTATAATTTATTTTATAATTAATTCATATATAAATATAAAAAACTAAACAATCAAAATGAATTTTTTTAATTATAATGAAAACAAATAAAAATGAAATTTATTAATTATTATATAGGGTATACCGATTTCAAGGATTATCTATATAGAGGTATCGGGATTTTGTAGTGTAGTGATTTAAATGCTTAGGAATTTAGTGGTCTATTGGGTTTATTTAAATAATAGAATAACAAAGAAAAAATATTTTTTTTTATTTTTTCACATTTTCAAAGGTTATAACCTTTGAAAATATAATAATTTTAAATTTTTTTTCAAAAGTGAATACAATATTTAGTTATAATAATCATTATATTTATGTATCATATAAATTCAATATAAACATTTTTATTGATAAATATTCTAATAATGATTAAAAAATAACTTAATAATCTATTATTAATAAGATAGATATCAATTAAAATATAATTACAAAACATAAAATGATTCAGAAACAAAGCAAAATATATTACTGTATAATAATTTTTTGTTTTGAATTTTTTTTTCTTTTAAAAAGTTTATGTATATTTTTTTGATGAAAAATATTCTATATTAAATTATATTTGTCTAACTCATAATTTATTCTGTAATTAATAAATCTATAAAAATAAAGAAATAAATAAGTAAATTGAATATTTAAAATTATAATTAAAAATAATGAGATTTATTATTTATTATTTAGGGTATACCGGTCTAATTTTAAATTAGAGCTGTCTTACTAATAATTTATTTTGTAATTAATATTTCTATAAAATAAAATTGAAAATTAATTAAAATAAAAATTTAAAATTATACTGAATAAAAATTAAAATGATATTTATGACTTATTATTAATGTATACAATTTTAATGGTTTAAGTATTTAGAGGTTTTGTCTTTTAGGAGTTTAGCGATATATGTTTTTAGGCATTTAGTGGTTTATTGGTTTTATTTAATCAATAAAATAACAAAAAAAAAATTTTGTAATTTTTTCTGATTTTCTTAGGTTATAACCTTTGAAAATATATTAATATTTGAAATTTTTTGAAATGTAAATATAATATTTTGTTATAATAATATTAATAATTATATATGATATAAATTCAAAAGAAATAATTTTATTTATAGAAATTATAATAATGATCAAAAATTAAATTAATAAACTATTAATAATAAGATAGATATTAATTAAAAAATATTTACATAACCCAAATTGATTCAAAATTAAATTAAAATAGATTACGAGATAATAATCTTTATTTTTAAAATTTTTACTTCTTTTATAAGCATATATATTTTTTTTGATTAAAAATAAATTATTTAAAATTATATTTTTCACACTTAGAATTTATTTTATAAGTAATATTTACATAAAAATAATCTAATAAATAATTAAAATGAATATTTAAAACTATAATAAATAAAAATTAAAATTAGATTTATTAATTTTTATGTATTATATAGCAATTTAATGGTTTATGTATTTAGGTATTACGGGGTTTAGGTGTTTACTGATTTAATTGTTTATGAATTTAGTGGTTTATAGGTTTTATTTAAAAAAATAAAATAACAAAACTTTTATTTTTATTATTTTTTGATATTTTCAAAGGTTATAAACTTTGAAAATTTAATAATTTTTAAATTTTTTTCAAAAGTGAATTCAAAATTTAGTTATAATAATCATTATATTTATATATCATATAAATTCAACATAAACAATTTTAGAGATAAATATTCTAAAAATGATCAAAAAATATATTATTAATCTATTTTTAATAAGATAGATATCAATATAAAATATAATTATAAAACAATAAATGATTCATAAGCAAAGCAAGATATATGACTATATAAAAATTTTTTGTTTTGAATTTTTTTTTAATTTAAAAAGTTTATCTAATTTTTTTTGATTATAAATAAGTTACATAAATTATATTTGGCTAACTCATAATTTATTTTTTAATTAATATTTATTTAAAAATAAAAAATTAATAATTAAAATCAATATTTAAAATTATAATGAAAAAAAAATGAGATTTTTTTATTTATTATTTAGGGTATACCGGTTTAATTTAAGTTATATCTGTCTCACTAATAATTTATTTTGTAATTAATATTTCTATAAAAATAAACTGATACATAATTAAAATAAAAATTTAAAATTAAACTGAATAAAAATTAAAATGAGATTTATGATTTATTATTAATGTATACCAGTTTAATGGTTTAAGTATTTTGACGTTTTGTCGTTTAGAAGTTTAGCAATTAATGTTTATAAAATTTAGTGATTTATAGGTTTTATTTAAACAATAAAGTAAGAAAAAAAATTGTTAATTTTAGTCATTTTCAAATGTTATAACTTTTGAAAATTTAATAATATTTAAAATTTTTTGAAATTTGAATACTATATTTAGTTATAATAATTTTAATAATTCTATATCATATAAAATAAATATAAACAATTTTATTGATAGATAATATGATAATGATCAAAAATTAAATTAATAAACTATTAATAAAATGATAGATATTAATTAAAAAATATTTACAAACCCCAAATTGATTCAAAATTAAAGTAAAATATATTACTGGATAATAATTTTTAGTTTTTAAATTTCTACTTCTTTTATAAGCATATATATTTTCTTTTTGATTAAAAATAAAGTATTTAAATTATATTTGTCGCACTCATAATTTATTTTATAATAAATATTTCTATAAAAATAAACTAATAAATAATTAAAATGAATATTTAAAATTTTAATAAAAAGAAATAAAAATTAGATTTAATAATTATTAAGTAGTATATAGAAGTTTAATAGTTTATGTATTTAGGCATTATGGGGTTTAGAAGTTTACTGATTAAACTATGTATGCATTTAGTGGTTTATAGTTTTTATTTAATAAAAAAAATAAAAAAAATTATTTTTATTATTTTTTGATATTTTCAAGGGTTATAACCCTTGATAATATAATAATTTTAAATTTTTTTTCAAAAATTGAATAAATATTTATTTATAATAATCATTATAATTATATATCATATAATTCAATATAAACAATTTTATTGATAGATATTCTAATAATTATATAAAATTTAATTTAAAATCTATTATGAATAATATTGATATTACTTAAAATATAATATCAAAACTTAAAATGATTCGAAAGCAAATGAAAAAATATTACTTAATAATAATTATTTGTTTTTAAATTTGTATTCTTTTTATAAGCTTATCAATTTTTTGATGAAAAAAAATTTTTATAAATTATATTTTTAACTCATAATTTATTTTATAATTAATATATATATATATAAATAAAATACTAAATAATCAAAATAAATTTTTTAAATTGTCATGAAAACAAATTAAAAATGAGATTTATTAATTATTATTAAGGGTATACTAGTTTTAAGGATTATCTAAATAGTGGTACCGAGATTTTGTAGTTTAGTGATTTAATTGTTTAGGCATTTAGTGGTTTCTAGGTTTTATTTAAACAATAAAATAACAAAAAAAATATCTTTTTTTATTTTTCACATGTTAAAAGGTTATAATCTTTAAAAATATAATAATTTTAACATTTTTTTCAAAAGTGAATGTAATATTTAGTTATAATAATTATTAAATATATATATCATATAAATTCAATATAAACATTTTTATTGATAAATATTATAATAATGATAAAAAATAATTTAATAATCTATTATTAATAAGTTAGATATCAATTAAAATATAATTACAAAACCTAAAATGATTCAGAAACAAAGCAAAATATATTACTATATAATAATTTTTTGTTTTTAGTTTTTTTATTCTTTAATTAGTTTATCTATATTTTTTTGTTGAAAAATAATTTATATAAATTATATTTGAATAACTTATTCTTTATTTTGTAATTAATATTTATATAAAAATAATTAAAATGAATATTTAAAATTATAATGAAAAAAAATGAGATTTATTATTAAGAGTATACTGGTTTAATTTAAATTATATCCGTCTCACTAACAATTTTTTTTGTAATTAATATTTCTATAAAAATAAACTGATAAATAATTAAAAAAAAATTTAAAATTATACTTAATAAAAATTAAATTCAGATTTATGATTCATTATTAATGTATACCAATTTAATGGTTTAAGTATTTAAAGGTTTTGTCGTCTAGGCATTTAGCAATTTATGTTTTTATGAATTTAGTGGTTTATAGGTTTTATTTAAATAATGAAATAACAAAAAATTTAATTTTGATATTTTTTCAAATTTTTAAAGGTTATAATATTTAAAAATATAATAATTTTAAAATTTTTAAAAAATGTTTATACAATATTTAGTAATAATAATTATTACAACTTTATATAATATCAACTAAATATAAATAATTTTATTGATAGATATTATATAAATTATCAATAAATAAATTAATAAACTATTATTAATATGATAGATAGAAATTAAAATATAATTAAAAAAATGATTCAAAATAAAAGTAAAATTTATTACTAAATAACAATTTTTTTTAGTTTTTGCATCATTTTATAAGGTTATATATTTTTTTGATGAAAAATATATTATTTAAATTTTATTTGTATTACTCATAATTTATTTTGTAATTAATATTTATATAAATTATTTAAATTATATTTAAGGTTTACGAGTTTAAAGGTTTAAGTATTTAGGGGCTTCGGGGTTTAGGAGTTTAGAGATTTATGTATTTAGGCATTTAATGGGTTATAAATTTTATTTAAACAATTATATAACAAAAAATTTATTTTTGTTATTTTTTATCATTTTTGAAGGTTATAACTTTTGAAAATATGACAATTTTTAAATTTTTTATATATGTGAATACTATATTTAGTTATGATAATCTTAATAATTATATATCATGCAAATTCAATATAAATAATTATATTGATAGATATTATATTAATGATCAAAAAATAAATTAATAAACTATTATTAAAAAAAAGATATTATTTAAAATATATTTGCAAAACGTAAATTTATTCAAAATCAAAATAAAATATATTATTAAATAATAATTTTTTTGATGTTTTGCTTTTTTATATAAGTTTATATTTTTTTTATTAAAAGTAAATTCTTTAAGTTATTTTTGTCTTCCTCATAATTTATTTTTAATTTATAATTATATAAAAATAAACTAATAAATAATTAAAATGAATATTTAAAACTATCATGAATATAAATAAAAGAGATTTTTATTATTTATTATTCTGGATATACTAGTTTAATGGTTTAAGTAATAAGGTGTTTTGGGGTTTAGTGATTTAAGTGTTTAGGCCTTTAGTGATTAATAGTTTTTATTTAAAGAATGAAAAAATAAAAAATTTAATTTTTTGATTTTTTTGATTTTTTTAATTTTTAAATGTTGTAACATTTGAAAATATAAAAATTTTTAATTTTATTAAAAGTGAATATAATATTTAGTTATAATAATATTAATAATTATATATAATGTAAACTCAATATAAATATTTTTATTAATAGATATTATAATAATGATCAATAAAAAATTAAAAACTATTAATAATAATAATAATCATATAAATTAAAATATAATTGGAAAATCTAAAATGATTCAAAATAAAAATAAAATATATTACTAAATAATAAATTTTTGTTTTTAAAATTCTGCCTCTTTTTATAAGGATATATATATTTTTTGATGAAAAACAAAATATTTAAATTAGATTTTTTTACTAATAATTTATTTTTAATTAATATATTTATAAAAATAAACTAATAATTAATTAAAATAAAAATTTAAAATTATACTTAATAAAAATTAAATTTAGATTTATTATTTTTTATTAATGTACATCTATTTAATGGTTTAAGTATTTAGAGGTTTTGTTGTTTAGGAGTTTAGCAAATTATGTTTGTAGGCATTTAGTAGTTTATAGGTTTTATTTAAACAATAAAATAACAAAAAAAATTTGTAATTTTTTCTCATTTTCATAGGTTATAACCTTTGAAAATATAATAATATTTAAAATTTTTTGAAATGGGAATACAATATTTAGTTATTTTAATATTAATAATTATATATCATATAAATCCAATATAAACAATTTTATTGATAGATAATATAATAATAATCTTAATAATTATATATAATGTAAACTCAATATAAATAATTTTATTAATAGATATTATAATACTGATGAATAAAAAATTAATAAACTTTTATTAATAAGAATGATATAAATTAAAATATAATTGCAAAATATAAAATGATTCAAAATAAAAATAAAATATATTACTAAATAATAAATTTTTCTTTATAAAATTTAGCCTCTTTTTATAAGGATATATATATATTTTTTGATTAAGAATAAATTATTTAAATTAGATCTGTCTCACAAATAATTTATTTTGTAATTAATATTTTTATAAAAATAAACTTATAAATATTCAAAATAAAAATTTAAAATTATACTTAATAAAAAATAAATTGAGATTTATTATTTTTTATTAATGTACACATGTGTAATGGTTTATGTATTTATATGTTTTGTCGTTTAGGAGTTTAGAAATTTATGTTTTTAGGCATTTAGTGGCATATAGGTTTTATTTAAACAATAAAATAACAAAAAAATGTAATTTTTTTTCATTTTCATAGGTTATAACATTTGAAAATATAATAATATTTAAAATTTTTTGAAATGTAAATACAATATTTAGTTATAATAATATTAATCATGATATATCATATAAATTCAATATAAATAATTTTATTGATAGATAATATAATAATGATCAGAATTTAAATTAATAAACTATTAATAAAAAGAGTGATATTAATTAAAAAATATTTACAAAACTCAAATTGATTCAAAATTAAAGTAAAATATATTACTGGAAACAATTTTTAATTTTTAAATTTTTACTTCTTTTATAAGCATATATTTTTTTTGATTAAAAATAAATTAATTAAAATATATATGTGGCACTCATAATTTAATTTGTAATAAATATTTCTATAAAAATAAACTAATAAATAATTAAAATGAATATTTAAAATTATAATAAATAGAAATAAAAATTAGATTTATTAATTATTAAGTAGTATATAGCGGTTTAATGGTTTATGTATTTAGGCATTATGAGGTTTAAGAATTTACTGATTTAACTGTGTATGCATTTAGTGGTTTATAGGTTTTATTAAAAAAATAAAATAATAAAAAATTTAATTTTATTATTTTTTGAAATTTTCAAAGGTTAACCTTTGAAAATATAATAATTTTTAAATTTTTTTTAACTGTAAATACAATATTTAGTAATAATAATCATTATATTTATATATCATATAAATTCAATATAAACAATTTTATTGATAAATATTCTAATAATGATCAAAAAATAAATTAATAATCTATTATTATGAAGATAGATATCATTTAAAATATAATTACAAAACGTAAAATGATTCTAAAGAAATGCAAAATATATTACTATATAATAATTTTTTGTTTTGAAATTTTTTTTTCTTTTAAAAATTTTATCAATAATTTTTTGATGAAAAATAATTTATATAAATTATATTTGTACAAATCAATTTATTTTGTAATTAATATTTATATATAAATAAACAAATAAATATTTAAAATAAATATTTAAAATTATAATGAAAAAAAATGAGATTTATTATTTATTATTTAGGCATACCGGTTTAATTTAAATTAGATCTGTCTCACTAATAATTTATTTTGTAATTAATATTTCTATAAAATAAATTGATAAATAATTAAAATAAAAATTTAAAATTATACAGAATAAAAATTAAAATGAGATTTATGATTTAATATTAATGTATACCAGTTTAATGATTTAAGTATTTAGAGGTTTTGTCATTAGGAGTTTAGCGATTTATGTTTTTAGGCTTTTAGTGGTTTATAGGTTTTATTTAAAAAAATAAAATAATAAAAAAATTTTCTATAATTTGTTATCATTTTCATAGGTTATAACATTTGAAAATATAATAATATTTAAAATTTTTTGAAATTTTAATACAATATATTATTATTATAATATTAATAATTATATATCATATAAATTTAATATAAATAATTTTATTGATAGATATTATAATAATGATCAAAAATTAAATTTATAAACTATTAATATTAAGATAGATATTAATTAAAAAATATTTACAAAACCCAAATTGATTCAAAATTATTGTAACTTATATTACTTGATAATAATTTTTATTTTTAAATTTTATACTTCTTTTATTAGCGTATATTTTTATTAGATAAATAATATATTATTTAAATTATATTCATCCCACTCATAATTTATTCTGTAATAAATATTTCTAAATAAATACGCTAATAAATAATTAAAATGAATATTTAAAAATATAATAAATAGCAATAAAAATTAGATTTATTAATTATAAAGTAGTATTTAGCGGTTTAATGGTTTATGTATTTAGGCATTACGGGGTTTAGGAGTTTACTGATTTAACTTTATATGCATTTAGTTGGGCTGCTCACGGGACTCGGAGATTAGCGACCCAACCCGAAGTCTTGTCCCGAAAGAATCTAGACTAAGAAAATCCATTGACTTTGACTTTTCCCATCCCGTTCTGTAACCTATTAGGTCCAGCCCTTGTCAGTCACACTTCTGGTTGCCTCCACCATGTCTCAGATGCCACCAGCCTTTTGGTTTGTTTTTCTGACGAGAATTGAGTGATTAATTAGTATTATTATGTGTCTCAGTCAGTTTTGTTGAGTATTGGTTGTGGTGTTGTGGTTGGGCTGAAGTGTTACAGTCAGTTTTGTAGAGCTTGATTGTTTGAAATATTTATATGTATTTATGCTTAAAATATTATATTAATTAATGGCAATGCAGATGGCACAATCCAACAGTAAACGAAAAATACAATAAATTGAAGATGATCACATTTCAAATGATCAAAGTACTGGTAAATCCAATCATCATCCTTTCACGATCCCTCCTATTGTTACGGCAGGTTCTTCAATTCTAATTCTAAAAGAAAATCAAGGTACATTTGAACCTCAAGCTCATAAAAGGTATAAGTCTGCTATTTGAGAAACTTATGAGATATTAGTTGATCAAGAGGTAAATGAAACTGGTAGGGCAGCTTTTATATGGTGTAGGAAAGAATACTTGGCAAAAAGTTATCAAGGTACTTCATGTTTTGGAAATACTTGAGAAAGACTTGTAGGAAATTTCCATACAAAAAAAAATTAATAAAAGCTCACAAAGGTAAAGACAAGTCACAATCTTTGTTTACTTTCACTAAAGGTACTAGTTCAGAGGATAACAAATTAACTTGTTGGCAATTTGATCAACAACTAGTTAGGGAGGCTTTGGTGAAAATGATCATAAAAGATGAATTCCCTTTTTTGTTTTTTGAGAGGGATGAGTTTAAGGAGTTTTGTGAAGTTAGTGTGCATCAATTTAAAATTCCATCTAGGCATTCTGTGTTCAGGGATTTTTTTTCTTTGTTTGTGAAGGAAAAGAAAAATTTATTTGATAGCATATCATCTCATTGTTGTAGAGTTTCATTAACTACCGACACTTGGACTAGCATTCAAAATTTGTCTTATATATGTTTGACTATTCATTCCATTGATTCTCAATGGAATATGCATAAAAGAATTTTGAAATTTTGTGTAATTAAATGTCATTCTAGAGTTAATATTAGAAATACTATTGAGTTTTGCATGAATTAATGGGGTTTGAAAAAGTTGATGTTCATTAATATTGACAATGGATCAAATAATGATGTTGTAGTTGAACAATTGAAAAAAAGTCTTGTGAAGAAAAGTGTTGTACCTTTGAGAGGCGAGCATTTTCATATGAGATGTTGTGCTCATATCCTAAACTTAATTGTCAGAGATGGCATTGCAGTAGTTGAGGGTGCTATTCAAAAAATTAGAGGTGTGGTGAAATATATGAGGAGCAGTCCTAAAAGATTAAATATGTTTATGTTATGTGTTGAAGAAGCAGACTTGACATATGGATCTTCATTGCAATTAGATTGTACTACATGATGGAATTCAACTTATTTGATGCTACATACTAATATAAAATATCACAAATAATTTGATAAGTTGGAGGACAAAGACAAAAGGTATTTGAAGGAGTTTGGTTCAAACATTCCAACTGAGAGAGACAGAACATAAGCCAAAATTTTGGTTCGTTTCTTGAAAACTTTTTATGAGGTAACTTGTAAATTTTCTAGCTCATAATATTCTATCTCTAGTGTTTATTTTTCTCAGATTATTCGAATTTTGAAAAAAATTGAGCTTTGTGAAAATAGTAGAGATACAATGGTGTCTGAAATTAGAGGTGTCAAACGGGCCGGGTTGCGCCATTTTTTTGAGAAAGCGTGCCTTTATGCCGGGCCAGGCACGCCATGGTTACCGTGCCGTGTCATGCCCATCCCGGCACGGTTTAAAAAAGCTGGGCCCGGCATGGCCCGAAGGCATGATAGGCAGTGCCATGCCGTGCCGGGCCTGCACGGGCCTTGCGTGGCAGTACGGGCCAGAAAATTTTTTTTTTTAAATTTTTTTTATTTTATTTTATTTATATAAATTATTAAAATATATATAAAATTTTAGATAATATATAATATTATATATTTATAATATGAAAAATGTTAAAATTTATTAAAATAACAAAGTTTCAATTTTTTTTAATGTAATATAAAATTTGTTTAAAATTTATTATATTTATATAATAAAGCTATAAATTTTTAAATGAAAAATTAAAACAAAAAAATAAATAAATCAATACATTTTGTTAATAAAAATAAAAATTAATAAAAAACATAAGCAACTCAAATGAAAAATGACCAATTAGCCATTTGAAACTGAATGTCCGAACCAAACAAATTATAGTTTCAACACAACGTACAAACAAAGTGTATAATCAATAAAAAAACATAAAAATCAAAAAATAATAGATCATCTTCAAACGTCAATCGGCATATCATGAGCATCATCAACCGCAACATCAAGATCAGTATCATATAGATCATCATCATAAGCAATCAACTCCTCCGCCATCGTAGTGAATGCGGCTGCAGTCCCTGTCCTAGTCCCAGCTATAGCATGATTATGGATGCTAAACCTCGAATCCTCCCAATCCTTCAACAAGCCAAGGCCTTAACAATATATAGACGTAATCTCGATCTCCTATCCGAAATCACATTCACTGTATTAGAAAAAGTAGACTCCGATGCTACGCTCGACACCGGAGGAGTCAATAGATTTCGTGCCACCTAGATAACACGGGAAAGGTGGACTCATGTGATTTATACCACGGTAATAAATTAAGATTCTTAGTATCAGAATGTGATATGATTGAGCAATAATAGGTATCTAAGTACCGAGAAAGCTCGCTCCTATGTGATGTTCCACCCCTAGGTTTCCCCCTCGCTAGCTGAATGGAAAAATCATCATCTCCGAATACGGTATCAATGTCCGTAATCATAGTCTCACTACTACCACCACCATACCTAGTATCGTAGTATGTGAACAGGTCAGTCAACTTTTCGTGAATGAACCCTTCAGGTGGCTCTTCCAGGTTCATGCACGAGGAAATTAAGTCAGGGTGTTTTCTACCCCTTCCACCTTAATCCTAGGGTCCATGCATGCGGCGAGGAAATAAAGAGATGGAACGGTTGACCAGTACTTCAAGTACTTGGTTTCCATCTCTGCAACCATATGGCTAAGTGTCAGGTCAGCTCGATACTTCCTTAACATGCTACTAATGTTGCATATGCATCAGAATGCAATGCAAGTAGTGGGCGTATAAACCGACGAACACATATTCATCGTGTCATAAAAAATCATCAGGAATTTTATAAATGAAATTTCTGAAGCCCAATCAGTGTCGTCAATAATTAGTTCGTCACTCCTACTATTGACGTAGTCAGATATCACGTGTTCGTATCCAACACATGATTCTAACATCAGGTACGTGTAATTCCATTAATGTCTCACATCCGATTGAAATTTCTTCTTCTTAAGATTCACAGACAAATAGAGACTACCAAACTATTCTTGTCTGTTATGAGTGTGAATATATTTTAGTGCATTACGTATATTATCCAACGCGGGGGAACACACCTTCATACCCACTTGAACAATCAGGTTAATCATGTGACACATACATCTGACATGAAAGATCTCTCCTAATGGTGCATCTCTAATATTCCTAACAAACATGTTTATCGCTACTCCATTATTAGATGCGTTATCGAAGGTGACACTAAAAATTTTATTTTGAATTTTATATTCCCTAAAGATTTTCATCATACACTCAAAAATGGCCGAGCCATCATGATGATGAAGAATCTCAGAGAATCCTAAAATTTTTTTATTGATTGTCCAGTTTGAATCTACATAGTGGCTGGTGAGACATGTATAAGAAGATTCATCGTGACTTGTCCAGATATCGGACGTCACGGACACCACTCCACTATATGCCATAAATTCTTTAATTATTTTTTGTTTTTCTAACTTATATATCTTTAGTATGTCATTGCTAGTTGTGGACCTAGGAATCCTACGATAAGCAGGCTGAAAATATGTCTGCATGATGCGCACTACTCTTGGATCTTCCAAAAATCTGATCGGAAGACCCATCAATGTGATAAGTCTGGTCATGCCGTCCCTACCCAACTCGCTGGAGTATATGAAGGGAGTAAACTTTGAGACTGAACTCGATCCAGTCTCAAAAAATTCAGTGCCAAGTTGGGTTTTCCTAGGATCTAATGGTCCATATTTTTTGGTGCATAATTCGGCATGACTCTTAAGGTGCCTAGTCCTAAATGAACTTTTACATGTTAAAAGTCCTATACAATATTTGCACTGTGCCAGTTCTTGTTCCTCACTCCTAACATTTTTTTTTGTTTTATTATATTAAAATGAGTCCAAACTACTGAATTCCTCCTAGTTTTTTGTTTTTTACAAGTTTGGGTTGAGACGACTGGAGAAACCAAAGTTTCAGCAGCCTTAGACATCTGTGTAATTTTTTATTTTCTAAATTTAAATATGTTTTAGTTGTATTTGTGATTTCTTAAAATTTTTTTTAAGAATAGTTTAATAAAGACTAGAAGACTGATTTTAATTTTTTCTAATTTTGGCCTAGAGAGAGAAACTAGAGAGAGAAAGTTAAAAACAAAACATAAAATAAATTACCCGGTAAAAGTAGTGAGGTCGATCATGTGCATAGTGCACCACAGTCAAGCTCTAATGTTCAAAACTCAAGTTGAGATTCCTGAAAATCCAAGCCGAATGCTGAAATCTCGAGTCCCGAGAGAGAGAAGCAAGATTTTTGAGAGAGAAATAGAATGATTTGAGAGAATTTATTTTTATGAAAAACATAAATGTTAAAGAGAGGGGGGTGGAATTTATAGATTAAAGATAATAATTTAAAAAAAAGGATTTTTTTTTTAATTTTTTTGAATTTTTTAGGGGGCAGAATCATGAGGGCCGTTGGATTCTGCCCCCTAGCCATTGGAGGCGAGATCCAATGGCTGAAATTTTTATTTTTTATTAATTATTTTTTTCGTTGGGGAGCGATCTTGGTCGGTTCGGGCCTCGTGGGGGTGGCACCGCGGGTCGAGTCCAATCACACCCGACTTGCGGTCATTTTTGCGGGAGGTGTGTGGGGCGATCGCGGGGTCGGGCTCGGGGGAAACCTGGCATGGTACGAACCTGTGTCGGTGTGCCATGCTACGGGTCCAACCGTGCTGGGTTAGGCACGGCACGACACAGGCTAGGCACGGCACGACACGACTCGTGCCTTGCCCGGGCACGGTATTTTCCCACGCCGAGCCTGCCTAGGCATGGCCGAACCATGCCATGCCTCATGCTGGGCCGGGCTGCGCGGCCCGATTGACACCTCTATTTGAAATGGGTATATAAATGAGGCATAAATTCAACAAATATTGGGGTTCTCTTTAGTCAACAAATATTATGCTTTTTGTTGCAGTAGCATTGGATCCTAGATATAAGATCAAATATCTCAAGGTAAATTACACTTAGCATTATGAAGAGGAATTGGCTAAAAATTTGGTGAAAATGTTATAAATGCTTTAAATGAGATGATGGATGATTATAAAGATTTAAATGAAGATGAATCAAAAGAAGATGATTTCTCTTCTATTATGTTGATGAAAAATTATAATTTCTTTGATGGTAGTGATACTTATGTTGATGTTTTTTTTGTTGAATTAGAGAAAGAACAAGAAGTTGCAGCTTTGGAAGAGTTGGATAGGTACTTGGAAGACAAACTTGAAAAAAATAGAATTGATTTTGATCTTCTAAACTGGTGGAAGGTAAATGAGGTTAGGTATCCTTCTTTGGCAAATGTAGCAAGGGATGTATTTGCTATCCAAGCATCTACTGTGGCCTACAAATCTACATTTAGCACTAGGGAAAGAACTTTAGATAAATTTAGTAGTTATTTAACACCTATTACAGCTGAAGTTCTCATATGTCTACGAGATTGGTTGAGAAGCTCAAAAAAACCTATTGAAATTGAAGAATTAGTTCAAGACCTTGATGATAATGAATCATGTTAGTATACAAATCTAGTAAATTTTAATTTCACTTTTACTTATTTTATTCATTCAATTTAATAAAATAATGGTTCAATTACAATTTTCAGAGGGGTCTCAAGATCCAAATATTTTTCAAACTATAGTTGGCCAACTAATTTTGGAATGGGTGTATTAAATTTTATAAGGTAATATTTTGTTTTGTTATTACTCTTTCATCTAAGAATTTATGTCTACATGATTAACACGTTTTCATCTCTGGTTGTCCTTCTATAGTGGAGGAAGAAAAGGGAGGAGATGTAGAAGAGGTAACTAATTGGATTTGGATTTTCGTTGCTATTATGAGACGGACCTTTGAAATGATTATTATCATGGTTGTTATTAGTTGTATTTTTTTTGTTATATTAAGCTACCTAATTTTAGCAATTACTTAAGTAGTAATTGCTGCTACCAATATTTGTGGTCATCTTTAGTTATCCCTTAATATTTTAAGTAATTTTTTAAAAAATATAGTATTGCTATTATGGTTAACGTTCACTCGGCTTAACAAAGCCAACTTGTGAAAAAACAAAGAACCAAATTAAGCACACAACTCGGTCCCGTTCTATTTAACATTTCTATCTTTTTCTGCACATCAAATATTTTGACAAGGTAATGGAACTCGTTTGTGGTATTCAGCCTATTTGACAAAACAAAATTAGCCCAATTTGAGTTTGAAAGATACGTAACTAAGGAATGATAAATGGTACAACAAAAGGTTTCGTCATGAACTAAATTGGCCGGTTTGAAGAAAATAATTTGAAAAAAAAAATGTCTAAACTCCGTTCCATCCCGTAACGGTTTTCTCCTGCCCAAAATTTCTGATGTCCATCCCATCCCATCCTGATATTTTCAACCTATGGGACGGGTCTGGATCTTCAAAAAAAATCTCTGAACTATGGGAAGGGACTAAAGATTTGTAATCCCCATCCCGTCCCGTCCCATGTGCACCCATAGCATTTAGTGGTTTATAGGTTTTATTTAAAAAATAAAATAAAAAAAAATTTAATATAACATTTGAAATTATACCAATTTTTAAATTTTTTTTTAAATGTGAATACAATATTTAGTTATTATAATCTTAATAATTATATATCATGTAAATTCAATATAAATAATTATATTGATATATATTATAATAATGATCATACAAAATATTAATAAACATTTATTAATTAGATTATTATTGTTTAAAATATATTTACAAAACCTAAAATGATTCAAAATCAAAGTGAAATATTTTACTAAATATTAATCTTAAATTTTTAAATTTTTTATCCATTTATAAGCTTATATATTTTTTGATGAAAAATAAATTATTTAAATTATATTTGTCTAACTATTAATTAATTTTTTATTTTATATTTCTATAAAAATAAACTAATAAATTTGTATATATAAAATTCTAATGAATACTAATAAAAATGAGATTTGTGATTTATTATTTAGGGTATACCTATTTAATGGTTTAAGTTTATTGTGGTTTTGGGGTTAATTAGTTTATTAATTTATATGTTTACACATTTAGGTTTTATTTATTGTTTTATAGGTTTTATTTTATCAATGAAATAAGAAAAAAATTATTTTTATGAATTTTCGTGATTTTCAAAGGTTATGACCTTTGAAAATAAAATAATTCTTTAATAGTTCTAAAATATTATTGTGTTTTGTGGTTTAGGAGTTTATTTATTTAATTGTTTAGACCTTTAGTGATTTATAGTTTTTATTTAAAGAATGAAAAAACAAAAAATTAAATTTTTTGATTTTTTTTAATTCTTGAAGGTTATAACCTTTGAAAATATAATAATTTTTAATTTTTTTTAAATGTGAATATAATATTTATTTATAATAATCTTAATAATTATATATAATTTAAACTCAATATAAATAATTTTATTGATACATATTATAATAATGATCAATAAATAAATTAATAAACTAGTATTTATAAGAATGATATATATTAAAATATAATTGTAAAATCTAAAATGATTCATAATCAAAAAAAGATATTTTAATAAATAATAATTATTTATTTTTAAAAATTTGCCTTTTTTTATAAGCATTTTTTTAATGAAAAATAAATTATGTAAACTATGTATGTCGCACTATTAATTCATTTTGTAAATAATATTTCTATAAAAATAAACTGATAAATAATTAAAATGAATATTTAAAATTATAATGAATACTAATAAAAATTAGATTTATGATTTATTATTTGGAATATACTAATTTAATGTTTTAAGTATTTATGGGCTTCGGGGTTTAGGAGTTTAGTCATTTTAGAATTTAGTCATTTAGTGTTTTAAAGGTTTTATATAAAAAATAAAATAAAATAAAATATTTTTGTTATTTTTTGTCATTTTTGAATCTTATAAACGTTGAAAATATAATAATTGATAATTTTTTTTGAAAAGCGAATATAATATGAAGTAATAATAATCATAATAATTATATATCATATAAATTCAATATAAACAATTATATTGATATATATTATAATAATGATCATACAAAAGATTAATAAAAAATTATTAATAAGATAAATATTGTTTAAAATATATTTTTAAAACCTAAAATGATTCAAAATCAAAGTGAAATATTTTACGAAATATTAATTTTATATTTTTAAATTTTTGTATCAATTTATAAGCCTATATATTTTTTGATGAAAAATAAAATATTTAAATTATATTTGTCTCAATAATAATTTATTTTTTAATTTATATTTCTATAAAAATAAACTAATAAATAATTAAAATGTATATTTACAATTATAATGAATACTAATAAAAATGTGATTTATGATTTATTATCTAGGGTATAACTATTTAATTGTTAAAGTTTATTGTGGTTTTGAGGTTAATGAGTTTATTGATTTATATGTTTACACATTTAGGTATTTATAGGTTTTATTTTATCAAAGATATAACAAAAAATTTATTTTTATGAATTTTCGTGCTTTTCAAATGTTATAACCATTAAAAATATAATAATTTTTTATTAGTTCTAAAATATGAACACAATACTTGGTTATAATAATCTTAATAATTATATTTGATGTAAATTCAATATAAAAAATTTTATTAATATATATTATTTTGATGATCAAAAAAGAAATTAATAAACTATTATTAATAAGATAGATATTAATTAAAATACATTTGCATAACCCAAATTAATTGAAAATCAAAGTAAATTTTATTACTAAATAAAATTTTAAATTTTTGAAATTTTGTTTATTTTTATAAGCTTATATTTTTTTTCATAAAAAATAATTTTTATTTAAATTATATATGTCTCACTCATTATTTATTTTGTAATTAATATTTCTATTAAAATAAACTAAACAATAATTAAAATGAATATTTAAAATTATAATGAATACAAATAAAAATGAGATTTATTATTTATTATTTAGGTTATATATGTTTAATGGTTTAAGTATTTAAGGGGTTTTGGGTTTTATTAGCCTAGAGATTTAAATGTTTAAGGATGTAGTGGTTTATAAGTTTTATTTAAATAATAAAATAATAAAAAAATTATTTTTGTGATTTTTTATCATTTTTGAAGGTATAACCTATGAAAATATAAAAATTTTTAAATTTTTTTGAAATATAAATATAATATTTAGTTATAATAATCTTAAAAATTATAAGACATTTAAATTCAATATAAGTAATTTTATTGTTAGATATTATAAAATTTATCTAATAATAAATTAATAAACTTTTATTAATAAGATTGATAGCAATTAAAATATAATTGCAAAACCTATATATAATGATTCAAAATCAAAGTAAAATATATTACTAAATAATAATTTTATGTTTTTAAATTTTTAGTTCTTTTTATATGCTTATATTTTTTTTGATTAAAAATAAATTATTAAAATTATAGTTGTCTCTCTCAATATTTATTTTGTAATTAATATTTCTATAAAAAATAAACTAAAAAATAATTAAAATGAATATTTAAATTATAATGAATACAAATTAAATGAGATTTATGATTTATTATATGTGGTATTCAATTTTAATGGTTTGATTATTTAAGAGTTTTGTCGTTTAGGAGTTTATCGATTTATGTTTTTAGGTATTTAATGGTTTATAAGTTTTATTTATATAATAAAAATAAAAAAAAAATTTAGAATTTTTCTGATTTTCAAAGTTTATAACCTTTGAAAATAAAATAATTTTTAAAATTTTTTGAAATGTGAATACTATCTATGATTATATTAATCTTAATAATTATATATCATATAAATTCAATAAAAACAATTTTAATGATAGATATTATAATAATGATCAAAAATTAAATTAATAAACTATCATTAATAATATAAATATTAATTAAAATATATTTACATAACACAAAATGATTCAAAATCAAATCAATATATATTACTAAATAATAATATTTAATTTTTAAATTGGTCTTTCTTTTTATAAGCTTATATTTTTTTTGATTAAAAATAAATTATTTAAATAATATTTGTCTTACTCAAAATTTATTTTGTAATTAATTTTTCTAAATAATTAAACTATAAATAATTAAAATGAATATTTAAAATTATAATAAATAGAAATAAAATGAGATTTATTATTTATTATGTACTATATAGATATTAAAATGTTTATGTATTTAGGGGTTTCGGGGTTTATGAGCTTACTAATTTAAGTAAGTAAGCATTTAATGGTCTATAGGTTTTATTTAAAAAATAAATTTCTAAAAATTTAGTTTTATTATTTTTCTCATTTTTTAAGATTATAACCTTTGAAAATATAATAATTTTTAAATTTTTTTAAAAGTGAATAATATTATTTTATAATAATCATAATAATTAAATATCATATAAATTCAATATAAACAATTTTATTGATAGATATTCTAATAATTATCAAAAAGATATATTAAAAATCTATTATGAATAAGATTGTATTACTTAAAATATAATATCAAAACCTAAAATGATTCAAAATCAAAGCAAAACATATTATTAAATAATAATTATTTATTTTTAAATTTTTATTCTTTTTATAAGCTTATCAATTTTTTGATGAAAAATAATTTTTATAAATTATATTTTTAACTCATAATTTTTTTTATAATTAATACATATATAAATATAAAAAAGTAAACAATCAATATGAATTTTTTAAATTTTAATGAAAACAAATAAAAATGAAATTTATTCATTATTATTTAGGGTATACCGATTTCAAGGATTATCTATATTGAGGAATTGGGATTTTGTAGTTTAGTGATTTAAATGCTTAGGCATTTAGTGGTGTATAAATTTTATTTAAACAATAGAATAACAAACAAAAAATATTTTTTTTTATTTTTTCACATTTTCAAAGGTTATAACCTTTGAAAATGTGATAATTTTAAAATTTTTTTCAAAAGTGAATACAATATTTAGTTATAATAATCATTATATATATATATCATATAAATTCAATATAAACATAAATATTGATAAATATTCTAATAATGATCAAAAAATAAATTAATAATCTATTATTAATAAAATAGATATCAATTAAAAAATAATAAAAAATACTAAGACGATTCAGAAGAAATCAAAATATTTTACTATATAATAATTTGTTGTTTTGAAATTTTTTTTCTTTTAAAAAGTTAATCTATATTTTTTTAATGAAAATTAATTTATATAATTTATATTTGTCTAACTCATAATTTATTTTTTAATTAATATTTATATAAAAATAAACAAATAAATAATTAAAATGAATATTTAAAATTATAATGAAAAAAAATATATTGAGATTTATTCATTATTATTTTGGGTATACCAGTATAATTTAAATTATATCTATCTCACTAATAATTTATTTTGTAATTAATATTTCTATAAAAATAAACTGATAAATAATTAAAATAGAAATTTAAAATTATACTGAATAAAAATTAAAATTAGATTTATGAATTATTATTAATGTATACCAGTTTAATATTTTAAGTATTTAGAGGTTTTTTCGTTTATGACTTTAGCGATTTATGTTTTTAGGCATTTACTGGTTTATAGGTTTTATTTAAACAAAGAAATAACAAAAAAAATTATTTTAGATATTTTTTCATATTTTCAATGGTTTTAACCTTTGTAAATATAATAATTTTAAAATTTTTTAAAAATGTGAATACAATAGTTAGTAATAAGAATCATTATAATTATATATAATATAATTATAATATAAACAATTTTATTGATAGATATGATATCAATTATCAAAAAATAAATTAATATGTTATTATTAATATGATAGATATAAATTAAAATATAAATGCAAAACCTAAAATTATTCAAAATCAAAGTAAAATTTATTACCAAGTAATAATTTTTGTTTTTTAGTTTTTGCTTCTTTTTATAAGCTTATATTTTTTTTATGAAAAATAAATTATTTAAATTATATTTAAGGTTTATGATTTTAATGTTTTAAGTATTTAGGGGCTTTTGTGTTTAGGAGT
>JAREIK010002697.1:121124-167287 GCA_029783825.1 Sapria himalayana
TAAAACATATACACCACTAAATGCCTAAGCATTTAAATCACTAAACTACAAAATCCTGATACCTCTATATAGATAATCCTTTAAATCGGTATACCATAAATAATATACCACTAAATGCATACACAATTAAATTAGTAAACACCTAAACCCCGTAATACCTAAATACATAAACCATTAAACTGCTATATAATACATAATAATTAATAAATCTAATTTTAATTTCTATTTATTATTGATTATATATTCATTTTAATTATTTATTAGTTTATTTTTATAGAAATATTTATTATAAAATAAATTATGAGGGCGACAAATATAATTTAAATAATTTATTTTTAATCAAAAAATATATATACACTTATAAAAGAAGTAAAAATTTAAAAATTAAAAATTATTATCCAGTAATATATTTTACTTTAATTTTGAATCAATTTGGGTTTTGTAAATATTTTTTAATTAATATCTATCTTATTATTAATAGTTTATTAATTTAATTTTTGATCATTATTATAATATCTATCAATTAAATTATTTATATTGAATTTATATCATATATAATTATTAATATTATTATAACTAAATATTATATTCACATTTCAAAAATTTTAAATATTATTATATTTTCAAAGATTATAAACTATGAAAATTAGAAAAAATTACAAAATTTTTTTTTGTTATTTTATTGTTTAAATAAAACCTATAAACCATAAATACCTAAAAAGATAAATCGCTAAACTTCTAAATGATAAAACCTTTAAATACTTAAACAATTAAACTGGTATACATTAATAATAAATCATAAATTTCATTTTAATAAATTTTTGTTTTAAAATTTTGCCTCTTTTTATAAGCATATATATTTTTTTGATAAAAAATAAATTATTTAAAATAGATCTGTCTCACTAATAATTTATTTTGTAATTAATATTTCTATAAAAATAAACTGAATAAATAATTAAAATAAAAATTTATAATTACACTTAATAAAATTTAAAACTGAGATTTATGATTTATTATTAATGTATACCAATTTAATAGTTTAAGTATTTAAAAGTTTTATCATTTAGGAGTTTAGCTATTTATTTTTTTAGGCATTTAGTGGTTTATAGGTTTTATTTAAACAATAAAATAACAAAAAAAAATTTGTAATTTTTTTTCATTTTCATAGGTTATAACCATTAAAAATATAATAATATTTAAAATTTTTTGAAATGTGAATATAATATTTAGTTATAATAATTTTAATAATTATATATCATATAAATTCAATATAAACAATTTTATTGATAGATATTATAAAAATGATCAAAAATTAAATTAATAAACTATTATTAATAAAATAGTATTAATTAAAAATTATTTACAAAACCCTATTTGATACAAAATTAAAGTAAAAAATATTAATGGATAATAATTTTTAATTTTTAAAATTTTACTTCTTTTATAAGCGTATATATTTTTTTTGATTAAAAATAAATTATTTAAATTATATTTGTCGCACTCATAATTTATTTTGTAATAAATATTTATATAAAATAAACTCATAAATAATTAAAATGAATATTTAAAATAATAATTAATTAAAATAAAAATTAGATTTCTTAATTATTAAGTAGTATATAGCAGTTTAATGGTTTATGTATTTAGGCATTACGGGCCTTAGGATTTTACTAATTTAACTGTGTATGCATTTAGTGGTTTATAGATTTTATTTAAAAAGTAAAATAACAAAATATTTATTTTTTTTATTTTTTGATATTTTCAAAGGTTATAACATTTGAAAATATAATAATTTTAAAATTTTTTTCAAATGTGAATTCAATATTTAGTTATAATAATCATTATATTTATATATCATATAAATTCAATATAAACAATATTATTTATAAATAATCTAAAAATGATCAAAAAATAAATTAATAATCTATTATTAATAAGATAGATATCAATTAAAATATAATAAAAAACCTAAAATGATTCAAAAGGAATCAAAATATATTACTATATAATAATTTGTTATTTTGAATTTTTTTTTCTTTTAAAAAGTTTATCCAAATTTTTTTGATGAAAATTAATTTATATAAATTATATTAGTCTAACTCATAATTTATTTTTTAATTAATAATTATATATAAATAAACAAAAAAATAATTAAAATGAATTTTAAAAATTATAATGAAAAAAATAATATTGAGATTTATTCTTAATTATTTTGGGTATACCTGTCTAATTTAAATTAAATCTGTCTAACTAATAATTTATTTTATAATTAATATTTCTATAAAAATAAACTGATAAATAATTAAAATAAAAATTTAAAATTATACTGAATAAAAATTAAAATGAGATTTATGAATTATTATTAATGCATACCAATTTAATATTTTAAGTATTTAGAGGTTTTTTCGTTCATGACTTTAGCGATTTATGTTTTTAGGCATTTAGTGGTTTATAGGTTTTATATAAACAATGTAATAACAAAAAAATTATTTCTGATATTTTTTCACATTTTCAAAGGTTATAACATTTGAAAATATAATAATTTTAAAATTTTTTAAAAATGTGAAAACAATATTTAGTAATAATAATAATTATAATTATATATAATATAAACTAAATTTAAAAAATTTTATTGATAGATATTATATCAATTATCAAAAAGTAAATTAATATTCTATTCGTAATATGATAGATATAAATTAGAATATAATTGCAAAACCTAAAAATATTTAAAAGTCAAGTAAAATTTATTACTAAATAATAATTTTTTTTAAGTTTTTGCTTCTTTTTATATGCTTATATTTTTTTTTGATGAAAAATAAATTATTTAAATTATATTTGTATAACTCATAATTTATCTGGTAATTAATATTTTAATAAATTATTTAAATTATATTTATGGTTTACGTGTTTAAAAAGTTTAAGTGTTAAGGAGCTTTTGTGTTTAGGAATTTAGAGGTTTAAGTGTTTAGTCATTTAGTGGTTTATAAGTTTTTTTTAAACAATGATATAACAAAAAAAATTATTTTTATTATTTTTTTTAATTTTTGAAGGTTATAACCTTTGAAAATATAATAATTTTTAAATTTTTTTCAAATGTAAATATAATATTTAGTTATAATAATCATAATATTTATAAGACATTTAAATTCAATATATATAATTTTATTGATAGATATTATAATAATGATCAAAAGATAAATTAATAAACTATTATTAAATAGATTGATAGCAATTAAAATATAAATGCAAAACCTATAATGATTCAAAGTCAAAATGAAATATATTACTAAATTATAATTTTTGTTTTTAAATTTTTACTTCTTTTTATAAGCTTATATTTATTTTTTGATTAAAAATAAATTATTAAAAGTATATTTGTCTCACTCTTTATTTATTTTGAATTTAATATTTCTATAAAAAATAAACTAATAAATAATTAAAATGAATATTTAAAATTAAAATGAATACAAATTAAAATGAGATTTATAATTTATAATATATGGTATACTGGTTTAATGGATTGTTAATTTAGGTGTTTTGTTGTTTACGAGTTTATCAATTTAAATTTTTAGGCATTTAGTGGTTTATAGTTTTTATTTATATAATAAAAAAATTTTCTTATTTTATTTTATCTGATTTTCAAAGGTTATAACCTTTGAAAATAAAATAATTTTTAAAATTTTTTGTAATGTGAATACCATGTATAATTATATTAATCTTACTAATTATATATCATATAAATTCAATATAAACAATTTTAATGATAGATAGTATAATAATGATCAAAAATTAAATTAATAAACTATTATTAATAATATAAATATTAATTAAATTATATTTACATAACACAAAATGATTCAAAATCAAATCAAAATATATTACTAAATAATAATATTTAATTTTCAAATATTTCCTTCTTTTTATAAGCTTATATTTTTTATTTATTAAAAATAAATTATTTAAATAATATTTGTCTCACTCTAAATTTATTTTGTAATTAATTTTTCTAAATAATTAAACTATAAATAATTAAAATGAATATTTAAAATTATAATGACTAGAAATATAAATGAGATTTATTATTTATTAAGTAGTATATAGCTATTAAAAGGTTTATGTATTCAGGAGTTTCGGGGTCTCTGAGCCTACTGAATTAAGTAAGTAAGCATTTAATGATCTATAGGTTTTATTTTAAAAATGAAATAACAAAAAATTAATTATTATTATTTGTTCTCATTTTTTAAGGTTCTAACCTTTGAAAATATAATAATTTTTAAATTTCTTTTCAAAAGTTAATACAATATATATTTATAATAATCATAATAAAAATATATCATATAAATTTAATATCAAAAATTTTATCGATAGATATTCTAATTATTATCAATAATTAAATTAAAAATCTATTATAAATAAGATTGATATTACTTAAAATATAATATCAAAACCTAAAATGATTCAAAAGCAAAACAAAATATATCACTAAATAATAATTATTTGTTTTTAAATTTTTATGATTTTTATAAGCTTATCTATTTTTTGATGAAAAATATTTTTAATAAATTATATTTTTAATAAATTATATTTTTAACTCAAAATTTATTTTATAATTAATATATATATATATATATATATATATATATATAAAAAACTAAACAATCAAAATGATTTTTTTAACTTATAATGAAAACAATTAAAAATGAAATTTATTAATTATTTTTTAGTGTATACCGGTTTAAAGGATTATCTATATAGGAGTACCGGGATTTTTTAGTTTAGTCATTTAAGTGTTTAAGCATTTAGTGGTGTATAGGTTTTATTTAAAGAATGAAATAATAATAAAAATATTTTTTTTTTATTTTTTCACATTTTCAAAGGTTATAACCTTTGAAAATATAATAATTTTAAATTTTTTTTTAAAAGTGA
This sequence comes from Sapria himalayana, assembly GCA_029783825.1. Classification (NCBI taxonomy): domain Eukaryota; kingdom Viridiplantae; phylum Streptophyta; class Magnoliopsida; order Malpighiales; family Rafflesiaceae; genus Sapria; species Sapria himalayana. The sequence continues at coordinate 126,054 of JAREIK010002697.1, forward strand.
TTATAATATTTAGTCATAATAATCATTATATTTATATAACATATAAAATCAATATAAACTTTCTTTTTGATAAATATTCTAATAATGAGCAAAAAATAAATTAATAATCTATTATTAATAAGATAGATGTCATTTAAAATATAATTACAAATATTAAAATGATTCAGAAGAAAAACAAAATATATTACTATATAATAATTTTTTGTTTTTAAATATTTTTTCTTTTAATAAGTTTATTTATAATTTTTTGATGAAAAATAATTTATATAAATTATATCTGTTTAACTCATAATTTATTTTGTAATTAATAATTATATAAAAAATATACAAATAAATAATTAAAATGAATATTTAAAATTATATTGAAAAAAATGAGTTTTATTATTTATTATTTAGGTTATACCGGTCTAATTTAAATTAGATCTCTCTAACTAATATTTTATTTTGTAATTAATATTTCTATAAAAATAAACTAAAAATTAATTAAAATAAAAATTAAAAATTATACTTAATAAATATTAAATAAAACCTATAGATCATTAAATGCTTGCTTCCTTAAATGAGTAAGCTCATAGACCCCGAAACCCCTAAATACATAAACCTTTTAACACTATATACTACTTAATAAATAATAAATCTCATTTTTATTTCTATTTATTATAATTTTAAATATTCATTTTAATTATTTATAGGTTAAATTTTTAGAAAAATTAATTTTAAAATAAATTTAGAGTGAGACAAATACTATTTAAATAATTTATTTTTAATCAATAAAAAATATAAGCTTATAAAAAGAAGGAAATATTTGAAAATTAAATATTATTATTTAGTAATATATTTTGATTTGATTTTGAATCATTTTGTGTTATGTAAATATATTTTAATTAATATTTATATTTATTAATAATAGTTTATTAATTTAATTTTTGATCATTATTATACTATCTATCATTAAAATTGTTTATATTGAATTTATATGATATATAATTACTAATATTAATATAATTTTACATGGTATTCACATTTCAAAAAATTTTAAAAATTCTTATATTTTTATAGGTTACCTTTGAAAATCAGATAAAATCAAAAAAAAATTATTTTTATTATATAAATACAAACTATAAACAACTAAATGCCTAAAAATATAAATTGCTAAACTCCTAAATGACAAAACTTATATTTAAAACATAAATTATTTTAAATGTCTTATAATTATTGAGATTATTATAAATAAATATTCTATTTATATTTGAAACAAATTTAAAAATTTATTATATTTTCAAAGTTTATAACCTTCAAAAATGATAAAAAATCATAAAAATAATTTTTTTATTATTTTATTATTTAAATAAAACTTATAAACCACTAAATTCCTAATCATTTAAATATCTAGACTATTTAACCCCAAAACCCCCTAAATACTTAAACCATTAAATCTATATAACCTAAATAATAAATAATAAATTTTATTTTAATTTGTATTCATTATAATTATAAATATTCATTTTAATTATTTTTTCGTTTATTTTTATAGAAATATTAATTACAAAATAAATAATGAGTGAGACATATAATTTAAATATATTATTTTTAATGAAAAAAAATAAGCTTATAAAAAAACAAAATTTCAAAAATTTAAAATTTTATTTAGTAATATAATTTACTTTGATTTTGAATTCTTTTGGGTTCTGCAAATATATTTTAATTAATATCTATCTTATTAATAATAGTTTATTAATTTATTTTTTGATCATCAAAATAATATTTATTAATAAAAGTTTTTATATTATATTTACATCAAATATAATTATTAAGATTATTATAACTAAGTATTGCATTCAAATTTTAGAAAGATTATAAATTATTATATTTTCAAAGGTAATAACCTTTGAAAATAACGAAAATTCATAAAATTAAATTTTTTGTTATTTCATTGATTAAATAAAACCTATAAACACCTAAATGTGCAAAAATATAAATCAATAAACTCCTTAACCCTAAAACCATTAAAAACTTAAACCATTAAATAGGTATACCCTAAATAATAAATCATAATTCTTTTTTTTATTAGTATTCATTATAATTTTAAAAATACTTTTTAATTATTTATCAATTTATTTATAAAGAAATATTAATTACAAAATAAATTATTACTGAAATAGATATAATTTATATAATTTATTTTTCATCAAAAAAAATATGCTTATAAAATGAGGCAAAATTTTAAAAATAAGAAATTATTATTTAGTAATATATCTTATTTTGATTTTGAATCATTTTAGATTCTATAATTAGATTTAATTTATATCATTCTTATTAATACTAGTTTATTAATTTATTTATTGATCATTATTATAATATCAATTAATAAAATTATTTATATTTAGTTTACATTATATATAATTATTAAGATTATTATAACTAAATATTATTTTCACATTAAAAAAAAATTAAAATTATTATATTTTCAAAGGTTATAAACTTCAAAAATTAAAAAAGAATCATAAAACTTAATTTTTTTTTTCATTCTTGAAATAAAAACTATAAATCACTAAAGTGCTAAACACTTAAATCTCTAAACCCCAAAACACCTAAATACTTAAACCATTAAACTAGTATATCCTGAATAATAATAATAAATCTCAATTTTATTTGTAATCATTATAATTTTAAATATTCATTTTAATTATTTATTAGTTTATTTTTATAGAATTATAAAATAAAAATAAATTATTAGGAATACAAATATAATTTAAGTAATTTATTTTTAATAACAAAAAATATAAACATATAAATAGAAGCAAAACATCAAAGAAAGTATTATTTTGTAATATATTTTAATTTGATTTTGAATAAATTTACGTTTTGCAAATATATTTAAAATAATATCTATCTTATTAATAATAGTTTATTAATTTATTTTTTGATCATTAATATAATATATTTCAATATAATTATTTATTTGAATTTACATGATATATAATTATTAAGATTATCATAACTAAATATAGTATTCACATATAAAAAAAAATTAAAAATTGATATATTTTCAAAGTTTATGACCTTCAAAAATGAGAAAAAATAACAAAAATTTTTTTTTGTTATATCATTGTTTAAATAAACTTATAAACCATTAAATGCCTAAATACATAAATATCTAAACTACTAAACACCGAAGCCCCTAAATACTTAAACCTTTAAACTCGTAAACCTTAAATATAATTTAAATAATTTATAAAAATATTAATTACAAAATAAATTATATGTGATACAAATATAATTTAAATAATATAATTTTGATCAAAAAAACATATAAGCTTATAAAATTATGCAAAAACTAAAAAAAAATTATTATTTAGCAATAAATTTTACTTTGATTTTGAATCATTTTAGTCTTTTTAATTATATTTTAATTTATATCTATCATATTAATAATAGTTTATTAATTTATTTTTTAATAATTGATATAATATCTATCAATAAAATTATTTATATTTAGTTTATATTTTATATAGTTACAATATTTATTATTACTAAATATAGTATTCACATTTTTAAAAAATTTTAAAATTATTATATTTTCAAATGTTATAACCTTTGAAATTTTGAAAAAATATCAAAAATAAATATTTTGTTATTTCATTGTTTGAATAAAACCTATAAACCCTTAAATGCCTAAATACTTAAATCAATAACTTTTAAATCTCGAAAACCCTAAATAGATAAATTTTCTAAACATGTATATCCTAAATAATAAATAATAAATCATATTTTTATTTTTTTCATTATAATTTTAAATATTCATTTTAATAATTTTATTTGTTTATATTTATATAAATATTAATTCCAAAATAATTTATGAGTTATACTAATATAATTTATATAAATTATTTTGCCACATAAAAATATAGATAAACTTAATAAAAGAAGAAAAAAATTAAAAACAAAAAAATATTATATAGGAATATATTTTGCTTTATTTCTGAATCATTTTGGGTTTTGTAATTATAATTTAACTAATATCTAACTTATTAATAATAGATTATAAATTTATTTTTTGATCATTATTAGAATATTTATCAATAAAAATGTTTATATTGAATTTATATGATATATAAATTTAATAATTATTATAACTAAATATTATATTCACTTTTGAAAAAAGTTTTAAAATTTTTATATTCTCAAAGATTATAAACTTTGAACATGTGAAAAAATAATAAAAAATATTTTTTTTCTTATTTCATTATTTAAATAAAACCTATAAATCACAAAATGCCTAAACACTTAAATCACGAAACTACAAAATCCAGATACCCCTATATAGATAATTTTTTAAATCGGTATACCCTAAATAATAATTAATAAATCTCATTTTTATTTGTTTTCATTATAATTTAAAAAATTCATTTTGACCGTTAAGTTTTTTATTTATATCTATATATTAATTATAAAATAAATTATGAGCTAAAAATATAATTTATAAAAATTAATTTTCATCAAAAAATAGATAAGCTTATAAAAAGAATTTAAATTTAAAAACAAATTATTATTATTATTAAGTAATATATTTTGCTTTGCTTTTAAATCATTTTAGGTTTTGATATTATATTTTAAGTAATATCATTCTTATTTATAATAGATTTTTAATTTATTTTTTGATATTTATTAGAATGTCTATCAATAAAATTGTTATATTAAATTTATATGATATATAATTATAATAAATAAATATTGTATTCAATTTTGAAAAAAAAATTAAAAATTATTATATTTTCAAAGGTTTTAATCTTAAAAAATGAGAAAGAATACAAAAAATAAATTTTTTGTTATTTCTTTTTTAAATAAAACCTATATACCACTAAATGTTTGCTTACATAAATCAGTAGCTCATAAAACCCGTAACCGCTAAATACCTAAACCTTATAACATATGTATACTACTTAATAAATAATAAATCTCATTTTTATTTCTATTTATTATAATTTTAAATATTCATTTTAATTATTTATATTTTAATTTTTAGATAAATTAATTACAAAAGAAATTTCGAGCGAGACATATATTATTTAAATAATTTATTTTTAATTATAAAAAAATATAAACTTATAAAAAGATGGAAAAATTTTAAAATTAAATATTATTATTTAGTAATATATTTTGATTTGGTTTTGAATCATTTGAGTTATGTAAATATATTTTAATTAATATTTATATTATTAATAATAGTTTATAAATTTAATTTTTTATCATTATTATAATATCTATCATTAAAATTATTTATATTGAATTTATATGATATATAATTAGTAAGATTAATATAATTATACATAGTATTCGAATTTCAAAAGATTTTAAAAATTATTTTATTTTTAAAGGTTATAACCTTTCAAAATCTAAAAAAATCAAAAAAAAATTTTATTTTTATAATATAGATAAAATCTATATACCACTAAATGCCTAAAAACATAAATTACTAAACTCCTAAACGACAAAACCCCTAAATATTCGATCCATTAAACCGATATACCATATATAATTGTTGGGCAATTGTGCTTCCATAGTAGTGAGATTGAGATACAGAAACACAGAACCAACAGAAAACAAGCAAATATATATATCCCAATTCAGCAACCATCCATGATAGATTCAAAAAATGAGAAATAAACACCGAAAATAATGTGGTTTGCTAGTCGCTCAGTAAAACTAGCTAAATCACCTAGAAAATGATTATGCGTTACAGATTAAAGTAATAGAAATGTCTTACAGTATGCATCACACAAAATAGACATGATAAATCACACAATGAGAAGAGAGAGAGATGATGAACAGTTCTACTACTCCAAAAACTGCCACCCAAAAATAAAATTACAAAACATTTTATACTAAAATTTCTCTCCTTTCATTTAACCGGAGCGGGTCGGATCATGAGACGTGTCAGGCTCTGCTCCAATTTCGACTAGCTGTCCGTTCAGCGAGACATGTTATTGTGCTACTATTGCATCCCCAGCCTATTAATATTTCCTTTTCGGCACTTAAATCAAAATATTAAAAAAGAATAAATATTTGGTTATACGAACAGATTATCAAAAAATAAATTACATATACAGCAATAATAAATCTTAAATCTCATTTTAATGTGTATTCATTATAATTTTAAATATTCATTTTAAATATTAATTTTAAATATAAATTTTAAATATTAATTTTAAATATTTATTAGTTTATTTTTTATTTAAATATTAATTACAAAATAAATATTTAGTCATACAAATATAATATTAATAATTTACTTTTAATAAAAAAAATAAAAACTTATAAAAAAAGTAAAAATTTAAAAACAAAAAATTATTATTTAGTAATAAATTTTACATTGATTTTGAATCATTTTAGGTTTTGTAATTATAGTTTAATTTATATCTATCATATTAATAATAGTTTATTAATTTATTTTTTGATAATTGATATAATATCTATCGATAAAATAATTTATAATTAGTTTATATTATATATAATTATATGGATTATTATTACAAAATATTTTATTCACATTTTATAAAAATTTCAAAATTATTATATTTTCAAATGTTATAACCTTTGAAAATGTGAAAAAATAACAAAAATAATTTTTATGTTATTTCATTATTTAATTAAATCCTATAAACCACTAAATGCGTAATTACTTAAATCAATAATTCCTAAATCTCGAAAACCCTAAATAGATAATCATTTTAAACCTGTATACTGTAAATAAGAAATAATAAATCTCAATATTATTTTTTTGATTATAATTTAAAATATTCATTTTAATTATTTATTCATTTATTTTTATCAAATTATTAATTACAGAATAAATTGAGTTAGACAAATATAATTTATATTATTATTTTTCATCAAAAAAATATATATAAACTTTTTAAAAGAAAAAAAATTCAAACAAAAAATTATTATATAGTAATATATTTTGCTTTGTTTCTTAATCATTATAGGTTTTGTAATTATATTTAAATTGATATCTATCTTATTAATAAAAGATTATTAATTTATTCTTTGATCATTATTACAATATTTATCAATAAAAATATTTATATTGAATTTATATGATATATAAATATAATGATTATTATAACTAAATATTGTATTCACTTTTGAAAAAAATTTTAAAATTATTATATTTTCAAAGGTTATAACCTTTGAAAATATCAAAAAATAAAAAAAATAAATTATTTGATATTTTTTTTAAATAACACGTATAAACCACTAAATGCATGCACAGTAAAATCAGTAAACTCCTAAACCCCGTAATGCCAAAATACATAAACCATTAAACCGCTATATACTACTTTAATATTAAAAAATTCTAATTTTTAATTCTATTTATTATAATTTTAATTATTCATTTTAATTATTTATTAGTTTATTTTTATAAAAATATTTATTACAAAATAAATTATAAGTTAGAAAAATATAATTTAAAAAATATATATGCATATAAAAGAAGTAAAAATTTAAAAATTAAAAATTGTTATACAGAAATATATTTTACTATAATTTTGAACCAATTTGGGTTTTGTACTTATTTTTTAATTAATATCTATCATAATATCATGTGTTTGTAAATTTAATTTTGATCATTATTATAGTATATCTCTATAAATTGTTTATATTGAATTTATATGATATATAATTATTAAATTATTATAACTAAGTATTGTATTCACATTTCAAAAAATTTTAAATATTATTATATCTTCAAAGGTTATAACCTATGAAAATGAGAAAAAATTATAGAAATTTTTTTTGATATTTTATTTTTTTAAATAAAACATATAAACAAGTAACAGCCTAAAAACATAAATCACTAAAATCCTAAATGAAAAAACATTTAAATACTTAATCCATTAAAGTGGTATATATTAATAATAAATAATAAATATCATTTTAAATTTATCTAGTATAATTTTAAATTTTTATTTTTAATATTTATCAGGCTATTTTTATAGAAATATTAATTACAAAATAAATTATTAGCGAGACGCATCTATTTTAAATAATTTATTTTTTATCAAAAAAAAATATATGCTTATAAAAAGAAGCAAAATTTTAAAAACAAAAATTTATTAAAATGAAATTTATTATTTATTATTAATATATACTAGTTTAATTGGTTAAGTATTTATAGGTTTTTTCTTTTAGGAGTTTAGCGATTTATGTTTTTAGGTATTTAGTGGTTTATAGGTTTTATTTAAACAATAAAATAACAAAAAAAAATTGTAATTTTTTCTCATTTTAATAGGTCATAACCTTTGAAAATATAATAATATTTAATATTTTTTGAAATGTGAATATAATATTTAGTTATAATAATATTAATAATTTTAAATCAAATAAATTCAATATTAACAATTTTATTGATAGATATTATAATAATGATCAAAAATTAAATTAATAAACTATTAATAATAAGATAGATATAAATTAAAAAATATTTACAAAACCCAAATTGATTCAGAATTAAAGTAAAATATTTTACTTAAAAATAATTTTTAATTTTAAAATTTTTACTTCTTTTATAAGCGTATATATATTTTTTGATTAAAAATAAATTATTTAAATAATATGTGTCGCACTCATAATTATTTAGTAATAAAAATTTCTATAAAAATAAACTAATAAATAATTAAAATGAATATTTAAAATAATAATAAATTGAAATATAAATTTAATTTATTAAGTAGTATATAGCATTTTAATGGTTTATGTATTTAGGCATTATGGGGTTTAGGAGTTTACTGATATAACTATGTATACATTTAGTGGTTTATTGGTTTTATTTAAAAAATAAAATTACATAAAATTTATTTCTATTATTTTTTGATATTTCCAAAGGTTATAACCTTGAAAATATAATAATTTTTTAATTGAATTCAAAAGTGAATTCAATATTTAGTTATAATAATTATTATATTTATATATCATAAAAATTCAATATAAACAATTTTTTTGATAAATATTCTAATAATGATCAAAAAATAAATTAATAATCTATTATTAATAATAAGATATCAATTAAAATATAATTAAAAACCTAAAATGATTCAGAAGAAAAGCAAAATATATTACTATATAATTATTTTTTGTTTAATTTTTTTTTTCTTTTAAAAAGTTTATCTATAATTTTTTGATGAAAAACAATTTATATAAATTATATTTGTCTAACTCAATTTATTTTGTAATTAATATTTATATATAAATAAACAAAAAAATAATTAAAATGAATATTTAGAATTATAATTAAAAAAATGAGATTTATTATTTATTATTTAGGGATACTAGTTTAATTTAAATTAGATTTGTCTCACTAATAATTTATTTGTAATTAATATTTCTATAAAATAAATTGATAAATAATTATAATAAAAAAATTTAAAATTATACTGAATAAAAATTAAAATGAGATTTATGATTTATTATTAATGTATACTAGTTTAATGATTTAAGTATTTAGAGGTTTTGTCGTTAGGAGTTTAGCGATTTATATTTTTATACTTTTATTGGTTTATAGGTTTTATTTAAAAAAATAAAATAAGAAAAAAAATTTCTATAATTTTTTATCATTTTCATAGGTTATAACATTTCAAAATATAATAATATTTAAAATTTTTTGAAATTTTAATACAATATCTTGTTATAATAATATTAATAATTATATATCATATAAATTTAATATAAATAATTTTATTGATAGATATTATAATAATGATCAAAAATTAAATTTATAAACTATTAATATTAAGATAGATATTAATTAAAAAATATTTACAAAACCCAAATTCATTCAAAATTAAAGTAACTTATATTACTTGATAATAATTTTTAATTTTTAAATTTATACTTCTTTTATAAGCATATATTTTTATTAGATAAATAATATATTATTTAAATTATATTTGTCCCACTCATAATTTATTTTGTAATAAATATTTCTAAATAAATACACTAATAAATAATTAAAATGAATATTTAAAAATATAATAAATAGCAATAAAATTTAGATTTATTAATTATAAAGTAGTATTTAGCAGTTTAATGGTTTATGTATTTAGGCATTTCGGGGTTTAGAAGTTTACTGATTTAACTTTATATGCAATAAGTAGGGCTGCTCACGGGACTCGGAGATTCGCGACCCGACCCAAAGTCTTGTCCCGAAAGAATCGGGACTGAGAAAATCCTTTGACTTTGACTTTTCCCATCCCGTTCTATCACGTATTTTTTCTTTTGGGACGGTTCCGGATCTTAAGCAATATCCATCCCGAGACCCATATCATCCTAAAAAACCTATACTAGAACCAGGAATATATATATATATCATGAAGATGCCACCAATTCCGCTACTACCCATCCAATTCCGATGCACCTATTGCTGTTTCGACGAGTTCCAGGCCACCTCATGCCGTTCCAGCCGTGTTTAGTTTGGTCCAGCCCTTGTCAGTCGCACTTCTGGTTGTCTCCACCATGTCTCAGATGCCACCAGCCTTTTGGTTTGTTTTTCTGACGAGAATTGAGTGATTAATTATTATTATGTGTCTCGGTCAGTTTTGTTGAGTATTGGTAGTGGTGTTGTGGTTGGGCCATATGAGTGGGCTGAATATGTTACAGTCAGTTTTGTAGAGCTTGCTTGTTTGAAATATTTATATGTATTTATGCTTAACATATCTTATTAATTAATGGTAATGCAGATGACACAATCTAGCGGTAAACGAAAAATACAATAAATTGAAGATGATCACATCTCAAATGATCAAAGTAGTGGTAAATACAATCATCATCCTTTCATGAACCCTCCAATAGTTACGGCAGGTTCTTCAATTCCAATTGTAAAAGAAAGTCAAGGTACATCTAAACCTCAAGCTCATAAAAAGTATTAAGTCTGCTGTTTGGGAAACTTATGAGATATTAGTTGATTCAGGGGGAAATGAAACTGCTAGGGCAGCTTGTATATGGTGTAGGAAAGAATACTTGGCAAAAAGTGATCAAGTTACTTTAGGTTTATGGAAATACTTGAGAAAGACTTGTAGGAAATTTCCACACACAAAAAAATTAATAGAACTCACAGAGGTAAAGGCTAGTCACAATCTTTGTTGAGTTTCATTAAAGGTACTAGTTTAGAGGATATCAAATTAACTTGTTGGCAATTTGATCAACAACTAGTTAGGGAGGCTTTGGTGAAAATGATCATAAAATATGAATTGCTTTTTTTGTTTTGTTGAGAGGCGTGAGTTTAAGGAGTTTTGTTAAGTTAGTGTGCCTCAATTTAAAATTCCATCTAGGCACCCCACACTAGGGGATTTTTTTTCTTTGTTTGTGAAGGAAAAGAAAAAATTATTTGATAGCATATCATCTCATTGTTGTAGAGTTTCATTGACTACCGACACTTGGACAAAGATTCCCGATCTCCGTCCCATCACGTCCTAATAATTTCAAACTATGGGATAGGTCTAGATCATCAAAAAAATTCTCCGAACTGTGGGAAGGGACTGGAGATTTGTAATACCCATCTCGTCCCGTCCTATGAGCACCCCTAGAATTGAGTTGTTTATAGGTTTTATTTAAAAAATAAAATAACAAAAAATTTATTTTTATTATTTTTTGATATTTTCAAAGGTTATAACCGTTGAAAATATAATAATTTTAAAATTTTTTCAAATGTGAATACTATATTTAGTTATACTAATCATTATATTTATATATTATATAAATTCAATATAAACATTTTATTAATAAATATTCTAATAATAATCAAAAAATAAATTAAAAATCCATTAATAATAAAAGATAGATATAAATTAAAATATAATTACAAATCTTAAAATAATTCAGAAGCAAAGAAAAATATATTACTATATAATAATTTTTTGTTTTTGAATTTTTTCTTCTTTTAATAAGTATATCTATATTTTTTTAATGAAAATTAATTTATATAAATTATATTTGTCTAACTTATAATTTATTTTGTAATTAATATTTATATATAAATAAAAAAATAAATAATTATAATGAATATTTAAAATTATAATGAAAAAAAATGAGATTTATTATTTATTATTTAGGGATACTGTTTTAATTTAAATTAGATCTGTCTCACTAATAATTTATTTTGTAATTAATATTTCTAAAAAAATAAACTAATAAATAATTAAAATAAAAATTTCAAATTATACTGAATAAAAATTAAATTGAGATTTATGAATTATTATTAATGTATTCAAGTTTAATAGTTTAAGTATTTTGATGTTTTATCGTTAGGAGTTTAGTAATTTATGTTTTTGGCTTTTAGTGGTTTATAGGTTTTATAAAAAAAATAAAATAACAAAAAAATTTTTTATAATTTGTTATAATTTTAATAGGTTATAACCTTTGAAATATAAATATATTTACAATTTTTTGAAATGAGAATACAATATTTAGTTTTAATAATATAAATAATTATATATCATATAAATTCAATATAATTAATTTTATTGATAGATAATATAATAATGATCAATAATTAAATTAATAAACTATTAATAAAAAGATAGATATTAATTAAAAAATATTTACAAAACCCAAATTTATTCAAAATTAAAGTAAAATATATTACTGGAAACTAATTTTTAATTTTTAAATTTCAACTTCTTTTATCAGCGTATATTTTTTTTATTAAAAATAAATTAATTAAATTATATTTGTCGCACTCATACTAATTATTAATAAAAAGATAGATATTAATTAAAAATTATTTACAAAACCCAAATTGATTCAAAATTAAAGTAAAATATATTACTGGAAAATAATTTTTAATTTTTAAATTTCTACTTCTTTTATCAGCGTATATTTTTTTTATTAAAAATAAATTAATTAAATTATATTTGTCGCACTCATACTAATTATTAAGTAGTATATAGCAGTTTAATGGTTTATGTATTTAGGCATTACGAGGTTTAGGAGTTTACTGATTTAACTGTGTATCCATTTAGTGGTTTATAGGTTTTATTAAACAAAAAAAATAAAAAAAAATTATTTTTATTATTTTTTGATATTTTCAAATGTTATAACCTTTGAAAATATTATAATTTTTAATTTCTTTTCAAAAGTGAATACATATTTATTTATAATAATCATAATAATTATATATCATATAAATTCAATATTAACAATTTTCTTGATAGATATTCTAATAATTATCAAAAAATAAATAAAAAATCTATTATGAATAAGATTGATATTACTTAAAATATAATATCAAAACCTAAAATGATTCAAATACAAAGCAAAATTTATTACCTAATAATAATTATTTGTTTTTAAATTTTTATTCTTTTTATAAGCTTATCTATTTTTTGATGAAAAAAAAATTATAAATTATATTTTTAACTCATAATTTAATTTTTAATTAATATATATATATAAATAAAAAACTAAACAATCAAAATGAATTTTTTAAATTATAATAAAAATAAATAAAAATGAGATTTATTAATTATTATTTAGGGTATACTCGTTTAAACGATTATCTATATAAGGGTATTGGGATTTTGTACTTTAGTGATTTAAGTGTTTAGGCTAGTGATTTATAGGTTTTATGTAAATAATGAAATAATGATAAAAAATATTTTTTTTTGTTTTTTCACATGTTCAAAGGTTATAAACTTTGATTTATAATAATTTTATAATTTTTTTGAAAAGTGAATACAATATTTAGTTATAATAATTATTAAATTTATATATCATATAAATTAAATATAAATATTTTTATTGATAAATATTCTAATAATGATCAAAAAATAAATTAATAATCTATTATTAATAAGTTAGATATCAATTAAAATATAATTAAAAAACTTAAAATGATTCAGAAACAATGTAAAATATATTACTATATAATAATTTTTTGTTTTTAATTTTTTTTTCTTTTAATAAGTTTATCTATATTTTTTTGTTGAAGAATAATTTTTTATAAATTATATTTATCTAACTTATAATTTATTTTGTAATTAATATTTATATAAAAATAAACAAATAAATAATTAAAATGAATATTTAAAATTATAATGAAAAAATAAAAATGAGATTTATTATTTATTATTTATTATTTATTATTTAGGATATACATGTTTAAAAAGTTTATCTATATAGTGTTTTTGAGATTTAGAAGTTATTGATTTAAGTATTTAGGCATTTAATGGTTTATAGATTTTATTTAAACAATGAAATAACAAAAAATTTATTTTTGATATTTTTTCAAATTTTCAAATGTAAATATTTGAAAATATAATAATTTTAAAATTTTTTAAAAATGTGAATACAATATTTAGTAATAATAATTATTATAACTATATATAATATAAAGTAAATATAAACAATTTTATTTATAATATTATATAAATTATTAAAAAAATAAATTAATAAACTATTATTAGTATGATAGATATAAATTAAAATATAATTAAAAAACCGAAAATGATTCAAAATCAAATTAAAATTTATTACTAAATAATAATTTTTTTTAGTTTTTGCATCATTTTATAAGCTTATATTTTTTTTGTTGAAAAATATATTAAATAAATTATATTTGTCACTTATAATTTATTTTATAATTAATATTCTATAAATTATTTAAATTATATTTAAGGTTTACGAGTTTAAAGGTTTAAGTATTTAGGGTCTTCGGGATTTAGGAGTTTAGAGATATTTTTATTAAGGTATTTAATGCTTTATAAGTTTTATTTAAACAATGATATAACAAAAAATTTATTTTTGTTAATTTTTTTCATTTTTGAAGGTCATAACCTTTGAAATATAACAATTTTTAAATTTTTTTTATATGTGAATACTGTATTTAGTTATGATAATCTTAATAATTATATATCATGTTAATTCAATATAAACAATTATATTGATAGATATTATATTAATGATCAAAAATAAATTAATAAACTATAATTAAAAAGATAGATATTTTTTAAAATATATTTGCAAAACATAATTTTATTCATAATCAAAGTAAAATATTATACTAAATAGTAATTTTTTTGAGGTTTTGCTTCTTTTTATAAGTTTATATTTTATGTTATTAAAAGTAAATTATTTAAATTATATTTGTCTTCCACAAAATTTATTTTTAATTTATAATTCTATAAAAATAAACTAATAAATAATCAAAATGAATATTTTAAATTATAATGAATACAAATAAAATTGACGTTTATTATTTATTATTTGGGAATTACTAGTTTAATGGTTTAAGTATTTAGGTGTTTTGTGGTTTAGTGATTTAAGTGTTTAGGACTTTAGTGATTTATAGTTTTTATTTTAAGAAACAAAAAATAAAAAATTAAATTTTTTGATTTTTTTTTTAATTTTGAAGGTTATAACCTTTGAAAATATATTAATTTGTAATTATATTTAAATGTTAATATAATATTAAATTATAATATTCTTAATAATTATATATAATGTAAGCTCAATATAAATAATTTTATTAATAGATATTATAATAATGATCAATAAAAAATGAATAAATTATTATTAATAAGAATGATATGAATTAAAATATAAATGCAAAATTTAAAATGATTCAAAATAAAAATAAAATATATTACTAAATAATAATGTTTTGTTTTTAAAATTATGCCTCTTTTTATAATAATATATATTATTTTTGATGAAAAATAAATTATTTAAATTAGATCTGTCTCACTAATAATTTATTTTGTAAGTAATATTTCTATAAAAATAAACTGATAAATAATTAACATAAAAATTTAAAAATATAATTAATAAAAATTAAGTTGAGATTTATAATTTTTTATTAATGTACACATATCTAATAGTTTAAGTATTTAACGGTTTTGTCATTTAGGAGTTTAGAAATTTATGTTTTTAGGCATTTAGTGGTGTATAGGTTTTATTTAAACAATAAAATAATAAAAAAAATTTGTAATTTTTTTTCTTTTTCATAGGTTACCTTTGAAAATATAATAATATTTAAAATTTTTTGAAATGTGAATACAATATTTAGTTATAATATTATTAATAAATATATATCATATAAATTCAATATAAATTATTTTATTGATAGATAATATAATAATGATGAAATTTAAATTAATAAACTATTAATAAAAAGATTGATATTAATTAAAAAATATTTACAAAACCCAAATTAATTCAATATTAAAGTAAAATATATTACTAGATAATAATTTTTAATTTTTAAATTTTTACTTCTTTTATAACCATATATATTTTTTTATTAAAAATAAATTAATTAAAATATATATCTCACTCTTATAATTTAATTTGAAATAAAAATATTTCTATAAAAATAAATTAATAAATAATTAAAATGAATATTTAAAATTATATTAAATAGAAATAAAAATTAGATTTTTTAATTATTAAGTAGTATATAGCGGTTTAATGGTTTATGTATTTAGGCATTATGAGGTTTAAAAGTTTACTGATTTAACTGTGTATGCATTTAGTTGTTTATAGATTTTATTAAAAAAATAAAATAATAAAAAATTTATTTTTATGATCTTTTGATATTTTCAAAGGTTATAATCTTTGAAAATATCATAATTTTTAAATTTTTTTTAAATGTGAATACAATATTTAGTTATAATAATCATAATAATTATATACCATATAAATTCAATATAAACAATTTTATTGATAGATATTCTAATAATGATAAAAAATAAACTAATAATCTATTATTAATAAGATAGATATCAATTAAAATATAAGTACAAAACCTATAATGATTAAGAAGCAAAGCAAATTATATTACTATATAATAATTTTTTATTTATAATTTTTTTTTGATTTAATAAGTTTATCTATATTTTTATGATGAAAAATAATTTATATAAATTATATTATTCTAACTCATAATTTATTTTTTAATTAATATTTATATAAAAATAAACAAATAAATAATTAAAATGAATATTTAAAATTTTAATGAAAAAAAATGAGATTTATTCTTTATTATCTAGGGTATACCAGTTTAATTTAAATTATATATGTCTCACTAATAATTTATTTTGTAATTAATATTCAATAAAAATAAACTGATAAATAATTAAAATAAAAATTTAAAATTATACTGACTAAAAATTAAAATGAGATTTTAGATTTATTATTAATGTTTACCAGTTTAATAGTTTAAGTATTTAGAGGTTTTGTCGTTAGGACTTAGGAGTTTAGCAATTTATGTTTTTAGGCTTTTAGTTGTTTATAGGTTTTATTTAAAAAAATAAAATAACAAAAAAAATTTCTATAATTTTTTATCATTTTCATAGGCTATAACATTTAAAAATATAATAATATTTAAAATTTTTTGAAATTTTAATACAATTTTTTGTTATAATAATATTAAAAATTATATATCATATAAATTTAATATAAATAATTTTATTGATAGATATTATAATAATGATCAAAAATTAAATTTATAAACTATTAATATTAAGATAGATATTAATTAAAAAATATTTACAAAACCTAAATTGATTCAAAATTAAAGTAACTTATATTACTTGATAATAATTTTTAATTTTTAAATTTAACTTCTTTTATAAGCGTATATTTTTAATAGATAAATAATATATTATTTAAATTATATTTGTCCCACTCATAATTTATTTTGTAATAAATATTTCTAAATAAATACATAAATAAATAATTAAAATGAATAATTAAAAATATAATAAATAGCAATAAAAAATAGATTTATTAATTTATTAGTAGAATTTAGCAGTTTAATGGTTTATGTATTTTGGAATTACGAGGTTTAGTAGTTTACTGATTTAACTTTATATGCATTTAGTACAGCTACGCACGAGACTCGGAGATTCGCGACCCGAACCGAAGTCTTGTCATGAAAGAATCGGGACTGAGAAAAATCCATTGACTTTGACTTTTCCCGTCCCATTCTGTCGCGTATTTTTTCTTTTGGGATGGTTCCAGATCTTAAGCAATATCCATCTCGAGAACCATCCCATCCTAAAAAACTGATACAAGAACAAGAATATATATATATATATATATATATATATATAATGATGATGCCACCAATTCTGCTAATGCCCATCCAATTCAAACTTACCTATAGATGTTCCGACGAGTTCTAGGCCACCTCATGCCATTCCAGCGGTGTTCAGTTAGGTCTAGCCCTTGTTCGTCACACTTCTGGTTGCCTCCACCGTGTCTCAGATGCCGCCAGCCTTTTGGTTTGTTTTTCTGACAAGAATTGAGTGATTAAATATAATTTTTATGTGTCTCAGTCAGTTTTGTTGAGTATTGGTTGTGGTGTTGTGGTTTGGCCGAATGAGTGGGCTGAATATGTTACCGTCAGTTTTGTAGAGCTTGCTTGTTTGAAATATTTATATGTATTTATGCTTAACATATCATATTAATTAATGGCAATGCAAATGGCACAATCCAGTGGTAAATGAAAGATACAATAAATCGAAGATGATCACATCTCAAATGATCAAAGTATTGGTAAATCTAATTTTCATCCTTTCATGAACCCTCGTATTGTTACGGAAGGTTCATCAATTCCAATTGTAAAAGAAAGTCAAGGTACATTTGAACCTCAAGCTCATAAAATGTATAAGTCTGCCTTTTGGGAAACTTATGAGATATTAGTTGATTCAGAGGCCAATGAAACAGGTTGGGTAGCTAGTATATTATGTAGTAAATAATATTTGGCAAAATGTGATCAAGGTACTTCGGGTTTATGGAAATACTTGAGAAAGACTTGTAAAAAATTTCCACACAAAAAAGAATTAATAGAAGCTCACAAAGGTAAAGACAAGTCACAATCTTTGTTGAGTTTCACTAAAGGTACTAGTTCAAAGGATAACAAATTAACTTGTTGGAAATTTGATCAACAACTAGTTAGGGAGGCTTAGGTGAAAATGATCATAAAAGATGAATTGCCTTTTTGTTTTGTTGAGAGGGATGAGTTTAAGAAGTTTTGTGAAGTTAGTGTGCCTCATTCCATCTATGCACACTGTATTGAAGGATTGTTTATCTTTGTTTGTGAAGGAAAAGAAGAAATTATTTGATAGCATACCATCTCATTTTTGTAAAGTTTCATTGACTACCGACAATTCGACTAGCATTCAAAATTTGTATTATATATATTTGACTGTTCATTTCATTGATTCTCAATGTAATATGCATAAAAGACTTTTTAACTTTTTTGTAATTAAAAGACATTCTGGAGTTAATATTAGAAATGCTATTGAGTTTTGCATGAATGAATGGTGTTTAAGAAAGTTGATGTGCATTACTATTGACAATGCATCAAATAATGATGTTGCAGTTGAACAATTGAAAAAAAGGCATGTGAAGAAAAGTGTTGTACCATTGAGTGGTGAGCATTTTCATATGAGATGTTGTGCTCATATCCTAAACTTAATTGTCAGAGATGACATTGCAGTATTTGAGGGTGCTATTCAAAAAATTATAGGTGTGGTGAAATATGTGAGGAGCACTCCTAAAAGATTTGATATGTTTAAGTTGTTTGTTGAATAAGCAAACTTGACATATGGATCTTCACTACAATTAGATTGTCCTACAAGATGAAATTAACCTTATTTGATGCTACAAAATGATATAAAATATCAAAAAGAATTTGATAAGTTGGAGGACAAAGACAAAAGGTTTTTGAAGGAGTTTGGTTCAAAGTTCCAACTGAGAGAGATTGAACAAACTCCAATATTTTGGTTCGTTTCTTGAAAACTTTTTATGAGTTAACTTGTAAATTTTATGGCTAATAATATTTTACCTCTAGTGTTTATTTTCCTGAGATTATTCAAATTTTGAATAAAATTGAGCTATGTGAAAATAGTAGAGATACAATGGTATATGAAATGGGTATGAAAATGAGGCATAAATTCAACAAATATTGGGGTTCTCTTCAGTCAACAAATATTATGCTTTTTGTAGAAGTAGTTGTTGGATCTTAGATATAAGCTCAAATATCTCAAGGTTAAGTACACTTAGCCTTATAAAGAGGAATTCGCTAAAAATTTGGTGAAAAAGGTTATAAATGCATTAAATGAGATGATGGATGATTATAAATATTTAAATTAAGATGAATAAAAAGAAGATGATTTCTCTTCTACTGTGTTGAAGAAAAATAATGATTTCTTTGATGGTAGTGATACTTATGTTAATGATTTTTTTGTTGAATTGGAGAAAGAACAAGAAGTTGCAGCTTAGGAAGAGTTGGATAGGTACTTGGAGGACAAACTTGAAAAAAATAGAATTGATTCTAATCTTCTAAACTAGTGGAAGGTAAATGAGGTTAGGAATCCTTCTTTGGCAAATGTAGTAAGGGATGTATTTGCTATCCAAGCATCTACTGTGGCCTACGAATCAACATTTAGCACTAGGGGTGAACTTTAGATAAATTTAGGAGTTCTTTAACACCTATTAAAGCTGAAGTTCTCATATCTCTACAAGATTGGTTGAGAAACTCAAACAAACCCATTGAAATTGAAGAATTAGTTCAAGACCTTCTTGATGATAATGAATCAGGTTAGTATACAAATCTTGTAAATTTTAATTTCACTTTTACTAATTTTTTTCATTAAATTTAATAAAAATATGGTTCAATTACAATTTTCAGGGGGGTCACAAGATCCAAATATTCTTCCAACTATAGTTGGCCAACTAAATTTGGAATGGGTGTATTAAATTTTATAAGGTAATATTTTATTTTTTTTATTTCTCTTTCATCTTAGAAATTTATGTCTACATGATTCACACGTTTTCATCTTTGGTTGTCCTTCTACAGTGGAGGAAGAAAAGGGAGGAGTTGTAGAAGAAATAATTAATTGGGTTTGGATTTTCGTTGCTGTTCCAGGACGGACCTTTGAAATGATTATTATCATGGTTGTTAATAATTGTATTTTTTTGTTATATTAAGCTTCCTAATTTTAGAGATTACTTAAATAGTAATTGATGCTACCAATGTTTGTGGTCTTCTTTAGCTATTCCTTAATATTTTAAGTAATTGTTTATAAAATGTAGTACTGCTATTATAGTTAACTTTCACTCGACTGAACAAAGCCAATTTGTGAAAAAATAAAGAACCAAATTAAGCACACAACTCGGTCCCATTCTAATTAACATTCCTATCCTTTTTGCACATCAAAGCTTTTGACAAGGTAATGGAACTCGTCTGTGGTATTCAGCCTATTTGACAAAACAAAATAGGCTCAATTTGAGTTTGAAAGATACATAACTAAGGAATGATAAATTGTACAACAAAAGGTTTCAACATGAACTAAATTGGCTGGTTTGAAGAAAATAAATTGAAAAAAATGTCCGAACTCCGTTCCATCCCGGAACCATTTTCTCCTACCCAAATTCCCTGATCTTCGTCCCATATGATATTTTCAACCTATGTGACGGGTCTGGATATTCAAAAAAAATCTCCAAACTGTGGGAAGGGACTAGGGATTTGTGATCCCCATCCCATCCCGTCCTGACCCATGAGCACCCCTAGCATTTAGTGGTTTATAGGTTTTATTTAAAAAAATAACAAAAAAAATATTTTTATTATTTTTTGATATTTTCAAAGGTTATAACCTTTGAAAATATAATAATTTTTAAATTTTTTCAAATGTGAATACAATATTTAGTTATACTAATCATTATATTTATATATAATATAAATTCAATATAAACAATTTTATTGATAAATATTCTAATAATAATCAAAAAATAAATTAATAATCCATTAATAATAAGATAGATATTAATTAATATATAATTACAAAACTTAAAATGATTCAGAAGCAAAGAAAAATATATTACTATATAATAATTTTTTGTTTTTGAATTTTTTTTAATAAGTTTATCTATATTTTATTGATGAAGAATAATTTATATAAATTAGATTTGTCTAACTCATAATTTATTTTGTTATTAATATTTATATATAAATAATCAAATAAATAATTAAAATTAATATTTAAAATTATAATAAAAAAGATGAGATTTATTATTTATTATTTAGGGATACCGGTTTAATTTAAATTAGATTCGTCTCACTAATAATTTATTTTGTAATTAATATTTCTATAAAAATAAACTAATAAATAATTAAAATAAAAATTTAAAATTATACTGAATAAAAATTAAAATAAGATTTAAGATTTATTATTAATGTATACCAGTTTAATAGTTTAAGTATTTAAAGGTTTTGTCAATACGAGTTTAGCGATTTATGTTTTTAGGCTTTTAGTGGTTTATAGGTTTTATATTAAAAAAAATTAACAAAAAAAATTCTATAATTTGTTATCATTTTCATAGATTATAACCTTTGAAAATATAATAATATTTAATATTTTTTGAAATGTGAATACAATATTTAGTTATAATAATTTTAATAATTATATATAATATAAATTCAATATAAATAATTTTATTGATAGATATTATAATAATGATCAAAAATTAAATTAATAAACTATATATAATAAGATACATATTAATTAAAAAATATTTACAAAACCTAAATTGATTGAAAATTAAAGCAAAAAATATTAATGGATAATAAATATTTATTTTTAAATTTTTACTTCTTTTATAAGCATATTTTTTTATTAAAAATAAATTATTTAAAATATATTTGTCCCACTCATAATTTATTTTTTAATAAAAATTTATATAAAAATAAACTAATAAATAATTAAAATGAATATTTAAATTATAATAAATTGAAATAAAAATTAGATTTATTAATTAATAAGTAGTATATAGCGGTTTAATGATTTATGTATTTAGGCATTACGGGCATTAGGAGTTTACTGATTTAACTGTGTATGCATTTAGTGGTTTATAGGTTTTTTTTAAAAATTAAAATAAAAAAAATATTTATTTTTATTATATTTTTATATTTTCAAAGGTTATAACCATTTAAAATATAATAATTTTTAAATTTTTTTCAAATGTGAATTCAATATTTAGTTATAATAATCATTATATTTATATATCATATAAATTCAATATAAACAATATTATTGATAAATATTCTAATAATGATCAAAAATAAATTAATAATCTATTATTAATAAGATAGATATCAATTAAAATATAATTACAAAACCTATAATGATACAGAAGGAAAGCAAACTATATTACTATATATTAATTTTTTATTTGAATTTTTTTTTCTTTATAAAAGTTTATCTATATTATTTTGATGAAAAATAATTTATATAAATTATAATTGTGTAACTCATAATTTATTTTGTAATTAATATTTATATAAAAATAAACATATAAATAATTAAATTAGAATATTTAAAATTAAAATAAAAAAAATGAGATTTATTCTTTATTATTTAGGATATACTGGTTTAATTTAAATTAGATCTGTCTCACTAATAATTTATTTTGTAATTAATATTTCTATAAGAGTAAAATGATAAATAATTAAAATTAAAATTAAAATTATACTGAATAATTCAAATAATTTATTTTGTTCCTCTCTCAACTCTAGAATCATTGCTAAAGCTCTAACCAAAACAATAGGAGCTTTTACTTTATCTATATTATGTCTCATCATATTTGATGTTGAAAAACTGGGCTATCAAAGGTAAATTGACTCATGTACGCTAACAGACTAAACCAAAGTTGTACCCCTATGTGTTGAGGATGCAATTTATATTGATTATTGTAATTTCTTCTCAAATATCTCTCATGCACACACTCAAAGCAATTTTTTTAAAACATAGTTCACCTCTAAAAAAATAACCACCTTGTAGCCTATTAGAACTAACTAGCCCCATGGCCGTTTGAGCAGGGCAAGAAGTACGGTCTCTCTTTCAATCAAGAATCAAAAAATTTATTTTATTGGCATGTCTAATCCCCTTTTTTATATCCTCGTGGATATGAAAAGTATTATTTCTTTCTTTTTATATTAAATGAGTTATGTATACAAGCTCACAAAACCCAAAAAGGCGTATATGAATTATATTCAAATGTATAACATGTTTTAATCATTGCTCAAAATATTAGTATTGCATATTGACACTTAAAGTCACAAATCAATGGAAAAAGCCATAGTCATATTTCGAATCCCAAGAATTTTAGCTATAGAACGTTATAAAGAGTAGTACTCGAGCTTTAATTATTTCTAGGGTCATGACTTTTGCTCTTGAGGAATGTCCAAAGTTATAATCATTCCTAGTGCATTGACTTTGCAATATAAAGATAAAATGCACAAGCTATAGTCATATCCAATACTATGACCCAGTATTATAGTGATTAAATATGTATTCATGATCATTCTCAGTGCCGTAACAATATATTCAACAGAGAGACACAAGTTATGGCATATTCTCATCGATATGATTTTGTGTTCTAGAGACAAAATATACAATCATGACCATTGCTAATGCTACAATAATCTAAAGCAAGAAAGGGACTGAATTCAAAACTCACCCCTTGTGTCATGACTTTTTGTTACATATACAAAAAGATAAATCTATGACATTTCTAAAAGTTGTGAATTTTAATTTAAATTTAACATTAGTGATTTGATTATAAAAGTGCAAAACATGAGATTTAGGATTTAGGGTTTATGGATTAGGGTTATAGTTTATGGTTTAAGGTTTAGGATTTAAAGTTTAGGGTTTATGATTTTTTTTGTTTTTTTTTCGGAAAATACACACTTTATTTATCATTTAGGCACACAAATTACAAGAGACTAAAAAGCTGACTAATTTATGCCATCCCACCAAATCCTATGCACCTTAATGATTCTATGCATAAAATACATAAAAAACATAATGCCTAATAATTCCAAGCATACGAATACAACTAAAATACCCTGGCATTCCTAGACTTCAGAGTTGGCATTGAGTCATTATGCACACTACTTCGTTTCCATTCGGATTAGTCAAAGCCTTTTGGAGGAACTTGAATGATGCACCATATTAAAACTTTGCAAATATAAGATTGTGCATGTATGTAACATGCATCATCAAGCGTTTGCCTATGTCATTGCTATACAATGGAATACATGTAAAACTAAATACCCATAAATCCACAAGTGCATATCTACGGCACTTTGTCAATTCATTATCACCTCTGAATTCTACAATCTTTTGCTCCAATGATACTCAAAAGAGTATCTCTTGGGTTAGAATGCTTCTTCCTTGAGCTCCAAGAAGTGGCTATTTGTTGCACCGAAAAAATATCAAAAAATATGCATGCATTGGTGTGCATGTATGATAAGGTCCATCTCATAGTCTAATTATCTACGCGTACAACCAAGCTAGAATACAAGTAAAATTACAAAATGCTATAAAGATGGGTCTTCTGCTCCTGGGAGTGTAGAATCGCCTAATGGGTATTTACAAAATGCATTAGTTGGCCCCACTTAAAATACTCATGGGTTCAGTTGCCCTCATTGCATGCTACATAGAAAATAGACAAGATTGTGTGTGTGAGTATGTCATGATCCGTCTCTACGAGTACATGGTACATACAAAGTCCAAAATACAAATAAGACTACAAACATAAATTACAAGTTTGAATCTTTCGCTCCCGTGTGGCTGGTCTGGACTCCATTGCTTACTTTCTCTACGTGGCGATGCTTCGGATTTTGCCGGCTCTCCAATTAATCATAGATTATCTGCTACTCCTGTTGGGCGACGGTTGGGTGGCACTCTATGCTGCCTGATAGGGCTAGTGGGACCCACTCCTAGCTACTCCTGGGTTTACTCCCGACCACTTTACTGGGTCTCGTCAGTTGTCTGAATGTTATCATCCCGGCTTGCTAGTGGGGACTCTACAAGTTGGTGGCCCATACTTCTGGATATTTCCAGGACTTGCTGGCCCCTCTAAATGCTACACCAAAATTGACAAGAATATGTGCACGTGTGTACTATGGTCCGGCGCTATGTGTGTGTGGTGCAGCAGTATAACGGTTTAGGAGTTAAGTAATTTAAGTATTTAGGTATTTTGTGGTTTATAGGTTTTATTTAAATAATTAAATAACAAAAAAAGTATTTTTATGATTTTTTCTCATTTTCAAGGTTATAACCATTGAAAATATTATAATTTTTAATTTTTTTTCAAATGTTAATACAATATTTAATTATAATAATCATAATATAAATATCATGTAAATTCAATATAAATAATTTTATAGATCAATATTATAATACTAATCATAAAATATATTAATAAACTATTATTAATAAGATAGATATTACTTAAAATATATTTGCAAAATCTAAAATGATTCAAAATCAAAGTAAAATATTTTACTAAATAATAATTTTTTATTTTTAAATTTTTTATTTTTTTTATAAGCTTATAAATTTTTTTGATGAAGATAAATTATTTAAATTATATTTGTCTCATTCATAATTTTATTTTGTAATTAATATTTCTATAAAAATAAACTAATAAATAATTAAAATGAATATTGAAATTATAATAAATACAAATAAAAATGACATTTATGATTAATTATTTAGGGTATACCAGTTTAATGGTTTAAGAATTTAGGAGTTTAGGAGTTTAGTGATTTAAATGTTTAGGCATTTAGTAGTTTATATGATTTATTTAAATAATTAAATAACAAAAAAATTATTTTTCGAATTTTTTATCAATTTTGAAGGTTATAACCTTTATAAATATAATAATTTTTAAATTTTTTTCAATTGTGAATACAATATTTAGTTATAATAAACTTAATAATTATATATCATGTAAATTAAAAATAAACAATTTTATTGATAGTTATTTATAAACTAAATATAAATATAATAATGATGAAAAAATAAATTAATAAACTATTTTTTATTGATCGATATTTATATATTCTTTATAAATACTTAAACCTTTAAAGATGGTTTAAATGTTTAAGTATTTAAGGGTTTTGGGGTTTTTTTGGTTTAGGTGTTTAATGATTTAAGCATTTAGGCATTTAGTAGTTTATAGGTTTTATATAAACAATAAAATAACAAAATATTTTTTTTGTGATTTTATCTTATTTTCAAAGATGATAACCTTTAAAAATATAATAATTTTTAAATTATTTTCAAATTTAAATAAAATATTTAGTTATAATAATCTTTATAATTATATATCATGTAAAATCAATATAAACAATATTATTGATAAATATTCTAATAATAATCAAAAAATAAATTAATAATCTATTATTAATAAGATAGATATCAATTAAAATACAATTACAATACCTTAAATGATTCAGAAGAAAAGCAAAATACATTACTAAATAATAATTCTTTTTAAAAAGAAGTTTTTTATTTTAAAAAGTTTATCTATAATTTTTTGATGAAAAATAATTTATATAAATTATTTTTGTCTATCTCAATTTATTTTGTAATTAATATGTATATATAAATAAAAAAATAAATAATTAAAATGAATATTTAAAATTATAATGAAAAAAAATGTGATTTATTATTTATTATTTAAGGATACTATTCTAATTTAAATTAGATCTGTCTCACTAATAATTTATTTTGTAATTAATATTTCTATAAAAAAACTGATAAATAATTAAAATAAAAATTTAAAATTATCCTGTATAAAAATTAAAATGAGATTTATTATTTTTTATTAATCTATACCAGTTTTATGGAATAAGTATTTAGAGGTTTTGTCATTTAAGAGTTTAGCAATTTATGTTTTTAGGCTTTTAGTGATTTATAGGTTTTATTTAAAAAATAAAATAACAAAAAAATTTTCTATAATTTGTTATCATATAATATTTACAATTTTTTGAAATGTGAATACAATATTTAGTTATAATAATATTAATATTTATATATCATATAAATTCACTATAAACAATTTTATTGATAGATAATATAATAATGATCAAAAATTAAATTAATAAACTATTAATAAAAAGATAGATATTAATTAAAAAATATTTACAAAAAATCCAAATTGATTCAAAATTAAAGTAAAATATATTACTAGATAATAATTTTTAATTTTTAAATTTTTACTTCTTTTATAAGCACATATATATTTTAAATTATATTTGTCGCACTCATAATTTATTTCGTAATAAATATTTTTATAAAAATAAATTAATAAATAATTAAAATTAATATTTAAAATTATAATAAATAGAATTAAAAATTAGATTTATTAATTATTAAGTAGTATATAGCAGTTTTATGGTTTATGTATTTTGGCATTACGGGGTTTAGGAGTTTACTGATTTAACTTTGTATGCATTTAGTGTTTTATAGGTGTTATTTAAAAAAAATATCAAAAATTTATTTTTTTTTTATTT
The DNA here is from genome assembly GCA_029783825.1 of Sapria himalayana. Classification (NCBI taxonomy): domain Eukaryota; kingdom Viridiplantae; phylum Streptophyta; class Magnoliopsida; order Malpighiales; family Rafflesiaceae; genus Sapria; species Sapria himalayana. The sequence goes on from JAREIK010002697.1 coordinate 154,423, forward strand.
ATTGATATTTTCAAAGGTTATAAACATTGAAAATATAATAATTTTTAAATTTTTTTCAAAAGTGAATACTATATTTAGTTATAATAATCATTATAATTATATATCTTATAAATTCAATATAAATATTTTTATTGATAAATATTCTAATAATGATCAGAGAATAAATTAATTATCTATTATTAATAAGATAGATATCAATTTAAATATAATTACAAAACCTAAAATGATTCAGAAAAAAGCAGAATATATTACTATATAATAATTTTTTGTTTTGAATTTTTTTTCTTTTAATAAGTTTTCTATATTTTTTTGATGAAAAATAATTATATAAATTATATTTGTCTAACTCAATTTATTCTGTAATTAATAATTATATAAAAATAAACGAATAAATAATTAAAATAAATATTTTAAATTATAATGAAAAAAATAATATTGAGATTTATTATTTATTATTTAGGGTATACTGGATTAAAATGATTATCTATTTAGGGTTTTAGAAATTTCAGAGTTTTTGATTTAAGTATTTAGGCATTTAGTGGTTTATAGGATTTATTTAAACATCGAAATAACAAAATAATAATTTTTGTTATTTTTTAACATTTTCAAAGTTTATAACAATTGAAAATATAATAATTTTAAAATTTTATTATAATGTGAATAAAATATTTAGTAATATTAATCATTATAATTATATATACTATAAACTAATTATAAATTATTTTATTGATAGATATGATACAATTATCAAAAAATAAATTAATAAACTATTATTAAAATGATAGATATAAATTAAAATATAATTACAAAACCTAAAATGATTCAAAATCAAATTAAAATTCATTAATAAATAATAATTTTTTGTTTTTAAATTTTTCTTCTTTTTATAAAATAATATTTTTTTTATTAAAAGTAAGTTATTAATATTATATTTTTCTGACTAATTATTTATATTATAATTAATATTTATATAAAAAATAAACTAATAAATATTTAAAATGAATATTTAAAATTATAATGAATACAAATTAAAATGAGATTTAAGATTTATTATTGCTGTATATGTAATTTATTTTTTGATAATCTTTTTGTATAACCAAATATTTTTTTTGTAATATTTTCATGTAAGTGCAGGAAAAAAAATATTAAGAGGCCTGGGATGCAGCAGTAGCACAATAACGGAGATCTCGCTGACTGGAAAGTCGGCCGAAATTGGAGTAGAGCCTGACCCGTCTAATGATCCGACCCGCTACGGTTAAATGAACCGAGAGAAATTTTAAAATAAAATGTTTTGTAATTTTATTTTCAGGTGGTTGTTTTTGGACCCGTTGAACTGTTCATTGTCTCTCTCTCTTCTCCCTGTGCGATTTATCACGACTATTCTGTGTACTACATACTGTAATCATTTTTATAGCTTTAATCTGTAATACATAAGCATTTTCTTGTGGATTTAGTTAGTCGTCCTGAACGACTAGCGAATCATGTTTTTTTCGGTGTTTATATTTCTTTTTTTGATTCTATCATGGATGGTTGCTTAATTGGGATATATATATATTGCTTGTTTTCTGTTGTTTCTGTGTTTCTATATCTCAATCTCACTACCATGGAAGCACAATTTCCCAACAATTATATATGATATATCGGTTTAATGGATCAATTATTTAGGGGTTTTTTCATTTAATAGTTTAGTACTTTATGTTTTTAGGAATTTAGTGGTATATAGGTTTTATTTATATAATAAAAATAAAAAAAATTATTTCATTTTTTTTAGATTTTCAAAGGTTATAACCTTTTAAAATAAATAATTTTTAAAATCTTTTGAAATGTGAATACCATGTATAATTATATAAATCTTATTAATTATATATTATATAAATTGAAATTAAATAATTTTAATGATAGATATTATAATAATGATCAAAAATTAAATTAATAAACTATTATAAATAATATAAATCTTAATTAAAATATATTTACATAACACAAAATGATTCAAAATCAAATAAAAATATATTACTAAAAAATAATATTTAATTTTTAAATTTTTCCATCTTTTTATAAGCTTATATTTTTTTATGATTAAAAATAAATTATATAAATATCTGTCTCACTCGACATTTATTTTGTAATTAATTTTTCTAAAAATTAAAATATAAATAATTAAAATGAATATTTAAAATTATAATAAATTGAAATAAAATAAGATTTATTATTTATTAAGTAGTATACAGCTGTTATAAGGTTTAAGTATTTAGGTGTTTCAAGTTTTATGAGCTACTGATTTAAGTAAGTAAACATTTGGTGGTCTATAGGTTTTATTAAAAAAAATAATTAACAAAAAATTTATTTTTTGTATTCTTTCTCATTTTTTAAGATTAAAACCATTGAAAATATAATAATTTTTAAATTTTTTTCAAAAGTGAATATAATATTTATTTATAATAATCATAATAATTATATATCATATAAATTCAATATAAACAATTTATTCATAGATATTCTATAAATTATCAAAAAATAAATTAAATATCTATGATGAATAAGATTGATATTACTTAAAATATAATATCAAAACCTAAAATGATTCAAAAACAAAGCATAATATATCACTTAATAATAATTATTTGTTTTTAAATTTTTATTATTTTTATAAGCTTGTCTATTTTTTGATGAAAAATAATTTTTATAAATTATATTTTTAACTCATAATTTATTTTATAATATATATATATATATATATATATAACTTAACAATAAAATAAATTTTTTAAATTATAATGAAAACAAATAAAAATGAAATTTATTGATTATTATTTAGGGTATACCAGTTTAAAGAATTATCTATATAGGGGTATCGAGATTTTGAGGTTTAGTGATTTAAGTGTTTAGGCTATTAGTGATTTATAGGTTTTATTTAAACAATGTAATAACAAAAAAAAATATTTTTTTTTCACATGTTCAAAGGTTATAATCTTTGAAAATATAAAAATTTTAAAACTTTTTTCAAAAGTGAATCCAATATTTAGTTATAATAATTATTAAATTTATATATCATATAAATTTAATATAAACATTTACATTGATAAATATTCTAATAATGATCAAAAAATAAATTAATAATTTATTATTAATAAGTTAGATATCAATTAAAATATAATTTCAAAACCTAAAATGATTCAGAAATAAACCAAAATATATTACTATATAATATTTTTTTGTTTTTAATTTTTTTTTCTTTTATTAAGATTATCTATATTTTTATGTTGAAAAATAATTTATATAAATTATATTTGTATAACTTATAATTTATTTTGTAATTAATATTTATATAAAAATAAACAAATAAATAATTAAAATGAATATTTAAAATTATAATTAAAAAAATAAAAATGAGATTTATTATTTATTATTTATGATATACATGTTTAAAAAATTTATGTATTTAGGGTTTTCGAGATTTAGAAGTTATTGATTTAAGTATTTAGGCATTTAATGGTTTATAGGTTTTATTCAAACAATGAAATAATAAAAATTTTATTTTTGATATTTTTTCAAATTTTCAAAGGTTATGAAATTTGAAAATATAATAATTTTAAAATTTTTTAAAAATGTGAATACTATATTTAGTAATAATATATATTATAACTATATATAATATAAACTAAATCTAAAAAATTTTATTGATAGATATTATATCAATTATCAAAAAATAAATTAATAAACTATTATTAATCTGATGGATATAAATTAAAATATAATTAAAAAACCTAAATTGATTCAAAATCAATGTAAAATTTAATACTAAATAATATTTTTTTTAGTTTTTGCATCATTTTATAATCTTACTTGTTTTTTTGATGAAAATTATATTATTTAAATTATATTTGTATCACTCATAATTTATTTTGTAATTAATATTTCTATAGACTATTTAAATTATATTTAAGGTTTACGAGTTTAAAGGTTTAAGTATTTAGGGGCTTCGGGGTTTAGTAGTTTAGATTTTTATGTATTTAGGCATTTAATGGTTTATAAGTTTTTATTTAAACAATGATATAACAAAAAAATATTTTTGTTATTTTTACTCATTTTTGAAGGTTATAACCATTCAAAATATAACAATTTTTAAATTTTTTTATTTGGGAATACTATATTTAGTTATGATAATCTTAATAATTATATATCATGATAATTCAATATAAACATTTATATTGATAGATATTATATTAATGATCAAAAAATAAATTAATAAACTATTATTAAAAGATAGATATTTTTTAAAATATATTTGCAAAACGTAAATTTATTCAATATCAAAGTAAAATATAATACTAAATAATAATTTCTTTAATGTTTTGCTTCTTTTTATAAGTTTATATTTTTTGTTATTAAAAGTAAAATATTTAAATTATATTTTTCTTCCACATAATTTATTTTTAATTTATAATTCTATAAAAATAAACTAATAAATAATTAAAAGGAATATTTAAAAATATAATGAATACCAATAAATTTGAGAATTATTATTTATTATTCAGGATATACTAGTTTAATGGTTTAAGTATTTAGGTGTTTTGTGGTTTTGTGATTTAAGTGTTTAGGACTTTAGTGATTTATAGTTTTTATATAAAGAATAAAAAAATAAAAAAAATAAAAAAATTAAATTTTTTGATTTTTTTTTTTAATTTTTGAAGGTTATAACCTTTGAAATTATAATAATTTTTAATTTTTTTTAAATGTGTATATAATTTTCAGTAATAATAATCTTAATAATTATATATAATGTAAACTCAATATAAATAATTTTATTAATAGATATTATAAAAATGATCAATAAAAAATTAATAAACTATTATTAATAAGAATGATATAAATTAAAATATAATTGCAAAATCTAAAAAGATTCAAAATAAAAATAAAATATATTACTAAAAAAAATTTTTTTTGTTTTTAAAATTATGCTTCTTTTTATAAGGATATATTTTTTTTAATGAAAAATAAATTATTTAAATTAGATCTGTCTAACTAATAATTTATTTTGTAATTAATATTTCTATAAAAATAAACTAATAACTAATTAAAATAAAAATTAAAAATTATACTTAATAAAAATTAAATTGAGATTAATGATTTTTTATTAATGTACTCATGTTTAATAGTTTAAGTATCTAAAGGTTTTGTCGTTTAGGAGTTTAGCAATTTATGTTTTTAGGCATTTAGTGGTTTATAGGTTTTATTTAACTAATAAAATAACAAAATAAATTTGTAATTTTTTCTCATTTTCATAGGTTATAACTTTAGAAAATATAATGATATTATAAATTTTTTGAAATGTGAATACAATATTTAGTTATAATAATATTATTAATTATATATCATATAAATTCAATATAAATAATTTTATTGATAGATAATATAATAATGATAAAAATTTAAATTAATAAACAATTAATAAAAAGATTGATATTAATTAAAAAATATTTACAAAACCCAAATTGATTCAAAATTAAAGTAAAATATATTACTGGATAATAATTTTTAATTTTTAAATTTTTACTTCTTTTATAAGCATATATTTTTTTGGATTAAAAATAAATTAATAAAATATATATGTCGCTCTCATAATTTAATTTGTAATAAATATTTCTATAAAAATAAACTAATAAATAATTAAAATGAATATTTAAAATTATAATAAATAGAAATAAAAATTAGATTTAATAATTATTTAATAGTATATAGCGGTTTAATGGTTTATGTATTTAGGCATTATGAGGTTTAGAAGTTTACCGATTTAACTGTGTATGAATTTAGTGGTTTATAGGGTTTATTAAAAAAATAAAATAAAAAAAAAATTATTTTTATTATTTTTTGATATTTTCATAGGTTATAACCTTTGAAAATATAATAATTTTTAAAATTTTTTCAAATGTGAATACAATATTTAGTTATGATAATCAATATATTTATATATCATATAAATTCAATATAAACAATTTTATTGATAAATATTTTAATAATGATCATAAAATAAATTAATAATCTATTATTAATAAGATAGATATCAATTAAAATACAATTACAAAACCTAAAATGATTAAGAAGAAAAGCAAAATATATTACTATATAATAATTTTTTGTTTTTAATTTTTTTTAAAAAAAGTTTATCAATAATTTTTTGATGAAAAATAATCTATATAATTAATATTTGTTTAACTCAATTTATTTTATAATTAATATTTATATATAAATAAACAAATAAATAATTAAAATAAATATTTCAAAATATAATAAATAACAATTAAAAATAGATTTATTAATTTTTAAGTAGTATTTAGCAGTTTAATGGTTTATGTATTTAGGCATTACGGGGTTTAAGAGTTTACTGATTTAACTTTATATGCATTTAGTAGGGCTGCTCACGAGACTTGGAGATTCGTGACCCGACCCGAAGTATTGTCCCGAAAGAATCAGGAGTGAGAAAAATCCGTTGACTATGACTTTTCGCGTCCCGTTCTATCACGTATTTTTTCTTTTGGGATGGTTCCAGATCTTAGGCAATAATGATCCCAATAACCATCTCGTCCTAAAATATATATATATATATATAACATGAAGATCCCATCAATTTCGCTACTACCCTTCCAATTCCGACGGACCTATTGCTGTTCCGACGAGTTCCAGGCCACCTCATGCCATTCCAGCCGTGTTCAGATAGGTCCATCCCTTGTCCGTCACACTTCTGATTGCCTCCACCGTCTCTCAGATGTCACCACACATTTGGTTTGTTTTTCTGACGAGAATTGATTGATTTATTATTATTATTATTATTATTATTATTATTATTATGTGTCTCAGTCAGTTTTGTTGAGTATTGGTTGTAGTGTTGTGGTTCGGCCAAATGAGTTGGCCGAATGGGTTATAGTAAGTTTTGTACAGCTTCTTGTTTGAAATATTTATATGTATTTATTCTTGACATATCATATTAATTAATGGCAATGCAGATGGTACAATCCATAGGTAAATGAAAAATACAATAAATTTAAGATGATCACATCTCAAATGATCAAAGTACTGGAAAATCAAATAATCATCCTTTAACGAACCCTCCTATTATTATGGCAGGTTCTTCAATTCCAATTGTAAAAGAAATCAATGTACATTTGAACCTCAAGCTCATAAAAATTATAAATCTTCTGTTTGGAAAACATATGAGATATTAGTTGATCCAGAGGGAAATGAAACTAGTAGGGCAGCTTGTATATGGTATAGGAAAGAATAATTGGCAAATAGTGATCAAGGTACTTCACGTTTATGGAAATACTTGAGAAAGAATTGTAGAAAATTTCAACACAAAAAAGAATGAATAGAAGCTCACAAAGGTAAAGACAAGTCACAATCTTTGTTGAGTTTCACTAAAGGTACTAGTTAAGAGGATAACAAATTAACTTGTTGGCAATTTGATCAACAACTAGTTAGGGAGCCTTTGGCAAAAATTATCATAAAAGATGAATTGCCTTTTTGTTTTGTTGAGAGTAATGAGTTTAATGAGTTTTGTGAAGTTGGTGTGCCTCATTTTAAAATTACATCTAGGCACTCTATGTTGAGGGATTATTTTTCTTTGTTTGTGAAGGAAAAGAAGAAATTATTTGATAGCATATTATCTCATTGTTGTAGAGTTTCATTGACTACCGACACTTGGACTAGCATTCAGAATTTGTCTTATATATGTTTGACCCTTCGTTTCATTGATTCTCAATGGAATATGCATAAAAGGCTTTTGAACTTTTGTGTAATTAAAAGTCATTATGGAGTTAATATTAGAAATGCTATTGAGTTTTGAATTAATGAATGGGGTTTGAGAACGTTGATGTGCATTACTGTTGATAATGCATCAAATAATGATGTTGCAGTTGAACAATTGAAAAAAAGGCTTGTGAAGAAAAGTGTTGTACCTTTGAGAGTCGAGCATTTTCTTATGAGATGATGTGGTCATATCCTAAACTTAATTGTCAGAGATGGCATTGCAGTAGTTGAGGGTGCTATTCAAAAAATTAGAGGTGTGGTGAAATATGTGAGGAGCAGTCCTAAAAGATTTGATATGTTTAAGTTATGTGTTGAAGAAGCACACTTGACATATGGATTTTCATTGCAATTAGATTGTCCTACAAGATGGTATTCAACATATTTGATGCTACGAACTGAAAAAAAAAATTGATAAGCTAGAGAACAAAGACAAAAGGTTTTCGAAGGAGTTTGGTTCAAACGTTCCAACTAAGAGAGGCAAACAAACGACAAAAATTTGGCTCGTTTAATGAAACCTTTTTATGAGGTAACTTGTCAATTTTTTGGCTCATAATATTCTATCTCTAGCGATTATTTTTCTGAGATTATTCGAATTTTGAAAAAAATTGAGTTTTGTGAAAATAGTAGAGATACAATTGTACCTGAAATGGGGATGAAAATGAGGCAAAAATTCGACAAATATTGGGGTTCTCTTCAGTCAACAAATATTATGCTTTTTGTAGCAGTAGTGTTGAATCCTAGATATAAGCTCAAATATCTCAAGGTTAAGTACACTTAGCATTATTGAGATAAATTGGCTAAAAATTTGGTGAAAAAGGTTATAACTGCTTTTAATGAGATGATGGATGATTATAAAGATTTAAATGAAGATGAATCAAAAGAAGATGATTTCTCTTCTACTGTGTTGAAGAAAAATTATGATTTCTTTGATGGTAGTGATACTTATGTTGATGATTTTTTTTATTGAATTGGAGAAAGAAGAAGAAGTTGCAGCTTTGGAAGAGTTGGATAGGTACTTGGAGGACAAACTTGAAAAAAATAGAATTGATTTTGAACTTCTAAACTGGTGGAAGGTAAATGAGGTTAGGTATCCTTCTTTGGAAAATGTAGTAAGGGATGTATTGGCTATCCAAGCATCTACTCTGGCCTACGAATATACATTTAGCACTGGGGGCAGAAATTTAGATAAATTTAGGAGTTCTTTAACAACTATTACAGCCGAAGTTCTCATATGTCTACAAGATTTGTTGAGAAGGTCAAACAAACATATTGAAATTGAAAAATTAGTTCAAGACCTTGATGATAATGAATCAGTTTGTATACAAATCATGTAGATTTTAATTTCACTTTTACTTATTTTATTCATTCAATTTAATGAAAATATGGTTCAATTACAATTTTCAGAGGGTTCACAAGATCCAAATATTCTTCCAACTATAATTGGCCTACTAAATTTTGAATGGGTGTATAAAATTTTATAAGGTAATATTTTGTTTTTTTATTACTGTTTCATCTTAGAAATTTATGTCTACATGATTAACACGTTTTCATCTTTGGTTGTCCTTCAACAGTGGAGGAAGAAGAAGGAAGAGTTGTAGAAGAAATAATTAATTGGGTTTGGATTTTTGTTGCTGTGCCGGGACGGATCTTTGAAATGATTATTATCCTGGTTGTTATTAGTTGTATTTTTTTGTTATATTAAGCTGCCTAATTTTAGCAATTACTTAAGTAGTAATTGCTGCTACCAATGTTTGTGGTCATCTTTAGCTATTCCTTAATATTTTAAGTAATTGTATAAAAATGTAGTATTGCTATTATGGTTAACATTCACTCGGCTGAATAAAGCCAAGTTGTGAAAAAACAAACATCCAAATTAAGCACACAACTCGGTCCCATTCTATTTAATATTTCTATCCTTTTCTGCACATCAACACTTTTGACAAGGTAATGGAACTCTTTTGTAGAATTCAGCCTATTTGAGAAAAGAAAATTGGCCCAATTTGAGTTTGAAAGATACATAACTAAGGAATGATAAATGGTAAAACAATAGGTTTCTACATGAACTAACTTGGCCGGTTTGAATAAAATAAATTGAAAAAATGTCCTAACTCCGTTCCGTCCCTGAACCGTTTTATCCTACCCAAAATCCCCGATCTCCGTCGCGTCCCGTCCTGATATTTTCAACCTATGGGACGGGTCTGGATCTTCAAAAAAAAATCTCCGAACTGTGGGAATTGACTGTAGATTTGTAATCCCCATCTCATCCCGTCCCATGAGCACCCCTAGCAATGAGTGGTTTATAGGTTTTATTTAAAAAAAATAACAAAAAATTTATTTTTGTTATTTTTTGATATTTTCAAAGGTTATAACCTTTGAATATAATAATTTTTAAATTTTTTTCAAATGTGAATACAATATTTAGTTATACTAATCATTATATTTATATATTATATAAATTCAATATAAATAAATTTGTTATTTATATTTGTTATCATTTTCATAGGTTATAACCTTTGAAAATATAATAATATTTGCAATTTTTTGAAATGTGAATATAATATTTATTTATAATAATATTAATAATATTATATATCATATAAAATCAATATAAACAATTTTATTGATAGACAATATAATAATGACCAAAAATTAAATTAAGAAACTATTAAAATAAAGATAGATATTAATTAGAAAATATTTACTAAACCCAAATTGATTCAAAATTAAAGTAAAATATATTTTTGGATAATAATTATTAATTTTTAAATTTTAACTTCTTTTAGAACTTTATTTTTTTTTTATTAAAAATAAATTAATTAAATTATATTTGTCGCACTCATACTTTATTTTGTAATAAATATTTCAATAAAAATAAATTAATAAATACTTAAAATGAATATTTAAAATTATAATAAATAGAAATAAAAATTAGATTTATTAATTATTAAGAAGTATATAGTGGTTTAATGGTTTATGTATTTAGGCATTACATGGTTTAAGAGTTTACTGATTTAATTGTGTATACATTTAGTGGTTTATAAGTTTTATTTAAGAAATACATGAAAAAAAATTATTTTTATTATTTTTTGATATTTTCAAAGATTTTAAATGTTGAAAATAAAATAATTTTTAAATTTTTTTAAAAAAAGTCAATTAATATTTATTTATAATAATCATAATAATTATATATCATATAAATTCAAAATACACAATTTTATTGATAGATATTCAAATAATTATCAAAAAATAAATAAAAAATCTATTATGAATAAGATTGATATTACTTAAAATATAATATCAAAATCTAAAATGATTCAGAAGCAAAGCAAAATATAATACTTAATAATAATTATTTGTTTTTAAATTTTATTCTTTTTATAAGCTTATCTATTTTTTGATGAAAAATAATTTTTATAAATTATATTTTTAACTAATAATTTATTTTATAATTAATATATATATATAAATAAAAAACTAAACAATCGAAATGAATTTATAATATTAAATTGAAAACAAATAAAAATGAGATTTATTAATTATTATTTAGGGGATACCCATTTAAATGATTATCTATATAGGGGTATCAGGATTTTGTAGTTTAGTGATTTAAGTGTTTAGGCATTTAGTGATTTATAAGTTTTAATTAAACAGTGAAATAATAAAAAAAATATTTTTTTTTGTTTTTTCACATGTTCAAAGGTTATAATCGTTGAAAATATAATAATTTTAAATTTTTTTTCAAAAGTGAATACAATATTTAGTTATAATAATTATTAAATTTATATATCATATAAATTATATATAAATATTTTTATTGATAAATATTCTAATAATGATCAAAAAATAAATTAATCATCTATTATTAATAAGTTAGATATCAATTAAAATATAATTACTAAACGTAAAATGATTCAGAAACAAAGTAAAATATATATTATATAATACTTGTTTGTTTTTAATATTTTCTTTTTTTAATAAGTTTATCAATATTTTTTGTTGAAAAATAATTTATATAAATTATATTTTTCCAACTTATAATTTATTTTGTATTTAATATTTATATAAAAATAAACAAATAAATAATTAAAATGAATATTTAAAATTAAAATAAAAAAATAAAAATGAGATTTATTATTTATTATTTAGAATATACCTATTTAAAAAATTTATCTATTTAGGGTTTTCGAGATTTAGAAGTTATTGATTTAAATATTTAAGCATTTAATGGTTTATAGATTTTATTTAAATAATGAAATAACAAAAAATGTATTTTTGATATTTTTCAAATTTTCAAATGTGATAACATTTGAAAATATAATAATTTTAAATTTTTTTAAAAATGTGAATATAATATTTAGTAATAATAATTATTATAACTATATATATTATAAAATAAATATAAACACTTTTATTGATAAATATTTTATCAATTATCAAAAAAAAATTAATAAATTATTATTAATATGATAGATATAAATTAAAATATAATTAAAAAACCTAAAATGATTCAAAATCAAAGTAAAATTTATTACTAAATAATAATAATTTTTTTGATTTTGCATCATTTTATAAGCTTATATATTTTTATTGATGAAAATTATATTATTTATATTATATTTGTCACTCATAATTTATTTTGTAATTAATATTTCTATAAATTATTTAAATTATATTTAAGGTTTACGAGTTTAAAGGTTTAGGTATTTAGGGACTTCGGGGTTTAGGAGTTAAGAGATTTATGTATTTAGGCATTTAATGGTTTATAAGTTTTATTTAAACAATGATATAACAAAAAATTTATTTTTGTTATTTTTACTCATTTTTGAAGGTTATAACCTTTCAAAATATAATAATTTTTAAATTTTTTTTATTTGTGAATACTATATTTAGTTATAAATCTTAATAATTATATATCATGTTAATTCAATATAAACAATTATATTGATAGATATTATATTAATAATCAAAAAATAAATTATTAAACTATTATTAATAAGGTAGATATGTTTTAAAATATATTTGTGAAACGTAAATTTATTCAAAATCAAAATGAAATATA
>JAREIK010002698.1:0-36782 GCA_029783825.1 Sapria himalayana
CTTACATTTGCTGCACGAGATCCTGATCAACGAAAGTCTGATCATCATAAGCCTTCGTGTGCATGTATCTAAATAAGCTAGGAGAACTAGGCTTCTTACCCTCCTTGGTGTCTATAATTACACACAATACATACATTAATTCTATGAAAATAATTTCTTATGAAAAATGACATTTATGCATAATTGAATACAATTCGTAAAGTAATAAACATAAAAGAATAAATTAGAAATAATACCATGCTCATTATGCTCATGCATAGAGTAGATCCACAAGTGTGTGTAGACATGCGACTACCCTCCCCAGCCTGCTCTTAGCGTGATTGCCACTGTGTTTAGTACATCTCTTCTTATAATCTAGATCTTCCCATCTGCTTCGCCACTCCTCAAAAACATGATCTGGGACACTCGAATTTTTTTCGATTTTCTTCAGTCATTTATCTTTGATCTCTTACACCGTGTCTTTATACCGACTAGCAGCATGTTTGTAGAACACACTTTTGACTGACTCTTTTAGCTGAGTCCACTTGTTAGCATTCTACAATTATAAATAAATAATTTTTAATTAGTGAACAAAAGAATAAATAAAAGATGTAAAAATTTTTATTTAGTAATATTTAGCTTAAATTCTCTCCAAATCATTAATTGATCTTTATGTGTGAGTAACTTTCAATTATCTCCATTAAGTTTTAAGGATTTCATGAAAATTATTCTCAGAACCCTTGAAAATGAACTAGACGACACTAACTTCATCCTATAACTAAAAATTATTAGCAAGTAAGAAATAAATTAATAAATTGAGAAATCATTTATTAAGTTTTATATCTTACGGATTATCAATTATCAGATCAAACTGAGCAATAGAGAGAGTCTCATCTGTAGGGTGCTCTGAGGAAGACTCTCCACATATCCATCCTCTCACTCCTATCCCTCCCATGTCTCTTAATCATTATTTAAAATCTCAGGACCATTTTGTGGATCAGTCAGCTGATGTTGCTGCTGTGGTACATTCACAACCTTCTCTCTCTGTTGTGGTATCTCTTCCACCCATGACCCTCTACTAGTTCTGGGCATACCAAATTGCCATGCTGCCTATACCATAACTTATACAATCTTTCAACATGCTACCTCTACCTCATCCACGATCCATACCTATAAAAAATACATTATGAAATGAAAATAACAAAAATGATTAACTCACTGTCTACTCATTCTCATCAGAATCATCCAAATCTGGTTCATCTTCTTCTTCAGATATAGTAACATCATTTTCAAACTCATTTTCATCACTCATTTCTTCCTCATAATCAATTAACTTTTTATCAACATCTACATCCCCGCTTGTATCAATCTTATAAAATGCGACTAAAAGGATGTCTTCATCACCGACTACATCTTCGATTATAAAATCATTGTCATCATTTTGAAAAGCTGATTCTATGAAATGAATACTTGGTGATGTGGGGGATGTCAATTTGAGCCATTGCTTTTATCTTTCACACAGCTTTACAATCCTTTCTAGGACCGGTACTACCCAGATATTCACAATAATAAACCTGTGATGCTTGTGCTGCTAAAAAAGATTCATACTTGTTGAATCATTTTTTATCATGCACGTCGACAAGTTTATATTGTGGATGAAAAATAAAAACCAACATGTGGTGTTGGATCGAACCATTCACATTTGAATAACACAGTTTTTTAACTTGAAGGGCTTCAAATTCTAACTCAATCACTTTGACTAGAGTCCCGTAATAGTCATATTTAGTTTCTTTATACACATATCCTTTAAAGCATACCCCTGTATTATCTATTGCCCGGTAGCTACCATACAATTTTGTGTGAATTTAAAACCATTCACACTATAATCATTGTATGTTTAAACCTCTCTTAGGAGACCTCGTGTTATACTTCAAAGATAATTATTAGAAATTTTATTAGCATGATTATGAACCTATAATCAAAATTAAGTGGATTATTTAGATTACAATTATATATTTTATTATAACAATACAATTATTTTGTGATTTTAATTAAAAATAAACATACATATTTTCAAAAAAATGACGGAAATTTTTTTCATCATGGCATTGATTGCTATTTCATTCATGTTTGAAAACACTTTCATTTATCTTTAACAAAATCATTAAAAAAAAAGAAATTTAAAATAATTGATACATTGATAGGAAATAGTAAATTATAATGCGTAACAAATGTTATTTGACTATTAGGAATTACTAACTCAATGGATGGTTAAATCTCCAGACAATTAATTAGGACATATAGATGAGCTACAGAATATTCATAGTTTGCTAGATACCTTTTCTCTTCACCACTAATTGCTTTTACGCGGAGGCATGAAAATTTCAAATAATTCATTATCCATATTGTCATAAAGATAAATCTCATTCCACTTTTCCTTAAGTGTGAGAGTTGGATCTCCTTGGAAATAGAATGATGTGAATTTTGAAATAGAGTTGGATGTATATATAACCTATTGATATAGAACCCTCAGCATGAGCCTTTTCATTATAGTATACTTTATTTTTTTCAAGTATCTACAAAAAGATTAGTGACAATTACAAGTCATTTTGTGTATATATAAATTTATATATAGAAAAAGAATTGGTTTAGTGAATTAATATTACCTTTCTGGAGGATACATCCAATGATAATGGACAGGACTAGCAATCCAAGCTTTGTAAGGCAAGTGCACTTGAAGATGTTCCATTGAGTAAAAAAATTAGGAGGAATGATTTTCTCAAGATTGCATATGATAACTAGAATTTGTTCATCCAGATTCTTCAACTGCTCATTAGTCAATGAAGAAGAAGTTAGTTTCTTGAAGATAAAGAAATCTTAGTTATCAGCTCCCATATTATATTAGGTAGGAATTCTTGAAGAGAAATTGGTAACAACCTTTGCATTAATACATGACAATCATGACCTTCATGCCAGACATCTTAATTTTTTCGCATCCACACATCTCCCCACATTAGAACACATACCCATCTAGAAATCTAAGTTTTTTACCCACTCTGTCTTCTATCTATCAGTCTATCTATTTGTTTATTTATTTGTCTATCTATCTATTTATATATCTGTCTATCTATCTATCTGTATGTTTGTCATTTTATTTTTCTATCTATCTATTTATCTAGCTATCTCTCTTTCTGTCTATATTTTGTCAATCTCTCTATCTATCTATTTTTATTTTTATCTGTCTATCTATCTATCTCTCTGTCTGTTTATCTATCTATCTTATATCTATGTATCTTTCTTTCTATCTATCTCTCTATCTAACTAACTAACTACTAACTATCTGTCTGTCTATCTATCGTTCAGTCTCTCTATCTATCTATCAGGCTAGTTATCTATCTAATATTCTATATAAATATATATCTATCTATCTATCTTTCTATCTATTTGTCTGCCTATCTATCTATCTATCTATCCATAAGTCTTTCTATCACTTTATATATCTGTCTAATAATCTGTTTATCTATAAATCTATCTATCTATCTATCTACTTATCTATCTATTTATCTATCTATCTTCTGTCTATCTGTAATTATATCTATCTATCTATCTGTATATTTCAATCTATCTATCTAATTATCTGTATTTCTATCAATGATCTATAACTATATCTAGTTATTTATCATTCTATCTATGTCTCTGTCAATCAACTATCTATCAATTTGAATATCAATCTATCTATTAATCTACATTTCAATCATTCTATCAATTGTTATATTAATCTTTTTATACATCTATCTATCTATCTATCTATCTTTCTATGTATGTATCTATCTATCTGACTATCTTTCTGTCAATCTATATATCTATTTGTCTATTTTTCTGTCTAGCTTTTTGTTTATTTATCTCTCAATTAATCTATCTATCTTTATGACTATATATCTATTTATCTATCTATCTATCTGCCTATATATCTATCTATCTATATAATCTATATGTCTATCTTTCAATCTATCTATTTATGTTTCTATCTATCAATTTATTATCAATTAATATTTCAAATTATCTATCTATTTGTATTTCTACTTGTTATTCTGTCTATATGATCCACCTATTTTTTTGTTTCTCTATCTATCTATATGTCTATCTATCTAACTGCCAAAAATCTACATACGAAACTATTTTTCTATTTATCTATTTATCTGTCTATCTATTTGTATATTTATCTGTCTATATTTCAATCAATCAATCTATCTATCTATATGTTTATCTATCTATCCATATGTTGATCTATCTATCTATCTATCTATCTATTTGTCTATCTATTTGTCTATCTATCTATCTGTCTGTCTGTCTCTCTATCTATCTGTCTGTCTGTCTTTCTATCTTTCTATCTATTTATTTGTCTATCTATTTATCTATCTATCTATCTATTTGTCTATCTATCTATTAATTAATCAATTAATCTATCTATATTTTAGTATATCTATTAGTGTATCTATCTATCTATTATCTATCTATCTATATATCAATCTATCTTTTTATTAATCTATATATTTATCGATCTATCTATCTAACTATTTTTCTATCTATCTATATATTTATATGTCTATCTATATGTTTATCAATTTGTCTATCAATCTTTCTATCAATTAGTCTATCAATCTTTTTATCAATCTATTTCTCAATTTTTTTATAATCTAGCTATCAATCTATTTATCAATCTATCTTTCAATATTTCTATTACTCTATCTATTTATCTATCTATTAATCAATCTATTTGTATATCTATCTATCTATCTATCTATTTATCTATCTTATTATATATCTATTTATCTATCTATTAGTCTATTTATGTGGTTATATATCCTTCTATTTATTTTCATAACTATTTATGTTTCTATCTATCTATATATCTATCAATTTATCTATTTGTCTATGTATGTATCTATCAATTTGTCTATCTATTTTAACTATCTATCAATATATCTATCAATCTGTCTATTAAACTGTATATTTATTTGGCTTTCTACTTATTTGTATATCATTATGTCTATCTATCTATATATGTGTCTATCTATCTACCAATCTATCTATGAATATATCTTTCTATTTGTCTATCTATCTATCTATCTATCTATCTATCTCCACTACAAGAAAATGTCGATTTAGCTAGGGAAATTTAGATATGGATAAAATTTCTAGCTAATTAGCAAGGTATTAGCTTGGAAATAACAATAGATATTTGATTTTACATTAAATTAAAATCTTACGATATATTAGTGATAGATTAGTGATGGAAATGTTTGTTTGAAAATATTCCACTGCTAATATTTCGTAAATTACGTGCCAAGAATTGAGGGAAATTTAGCAATGGATTTCGTTATTGAAATTTCCTAGCTAATTATATTGAGACAAAATCCATCACTAAATAATTATCTTAAATTTTTTTTACTATTTTATATTTTATTGCAAACGATTATATCTAAAATTTTATTTATCACAAAATATATCCATTTAGATAGTAATTTTTCCCAAGCTATTTGGGCGGGACATAATTTTCATCACTAATCTTTAATGATTTATTTTTTTTTATATTATTTATTTTAATATTTTATTTAATTTTGTATATTAAAGGGACTTATTCCATGGTCAATAGATGAGCTATCCTTGAATGACACATTCTTCTCCTATAATTATAAAATAAGTTATTATAAAAAATAATTTAAAAAATATATAAATACAAAAAAAATTAATATTAATAATGACTACAATAACTATTAATAAAGTCTACGATAACTATTAATATAGACTATAATAACATTAAATAATTAATCTTATAATTATTAAAATTTTTAAAATTTCTACTAATAAAATTTCTACTAATATTAAAAAAAAATGAACATACATTAAGATTTCTACTAATAAAAAGATTAAATAATTCATTATATGATAAAATATAATATATTTACAAAAATATTATATTTAATGGAAAAAATAGTAAATATTAATATTATTTTAAGTATAAAAAATAGTTTTATGCCTGAAAAAAATTGTATAAAAAATAATTACTAAAAAATTTGAAAATTTTGAATTATAAAAAAAATTCTAATTTTTCATAATCTTTAAATCAAAATAAATCAATATTTAAAGATAAATACAGAGATGTTTGCCCCGATTAAAATTTATAAGAACTAAATAATTGAGTTAAATTTATACTATTAGCTTTTAATATTCCGATTTTATTAAATTTAATAAATATAAATTTTTCTTAAAAATCATATCACTTTAAGTAATTTTTAGAATTTTATAAATTATAAATTATATCAATTAATATGAATTGTATTCCTTTAAAATTATTTCATATTATTTTCATAAAAATTAATATGAATTCTAAAAAATTTATAAACTTAATATATATATATATATATATTTGTTTAACAAAAAGAGTATTTATAAATTTTAGGAAAGTGTCTTGATGACCAATAATCTTTTCATGTAGCCTTGCCATATTAATTTTAAAATATTGTAGTCATGTGATTTTTTTTCTATTTGGAAAACCAAACATCTATTTTTTTGAAATTATTTATATATTTATTATTTAATTAATTTGAAAATTAAAAATTGAAAGGTATTTGTTTTTCATATGTGT
Source organism: Sapria himalayana (assembly GCA_029783825.1). Taxonomy (NCBI): domain Eukaryota; kingdom Viridiplantae; phylum Streptophyta; class Magnoliopsida; order Malpighiales; family Rafflesiaceae; genus Sapria; species Sapria himalayana. The sequence goes on from JAREIK010002698.1 coordinate 6,629, forward strand.
ATTGATATACACACATTATCTTTTTGAAAATAATTTATTAAGAAAATAAAAAGATGAGTCTTTATGTTTTATATATATTTATTGTATATTAAATATTTTGATAATTTAAAATTGCAATATTAATGGAATTTTAAAACCTAATAAAACTTAATAAACTTAATTGTTAGAGAAACAATAAGTCTCTAACTTTCTCCATTGGCTTCTTTCTCTCTAACTCCAACATATTCAAAATGAAACATAAGTCACAAATGTCTACAGAAACATATTGCTAGAGTTTGGGAAACATGGACGCTTCATGGCATTGACGCATCGTCATAGTCATGGCATACCCATGAAGAAAATCTGATCTTTAAGGACTGGAAGCAATTTGCATCATGCTAGTTTTACTGAACTCCGGGGATGACAATTAAATTAATGCTATTGCAATAGCCTTCCAGCAAGTCACCTTCTTCCTGAGTAATCCCAAGGGTGTCAATCATTCCAGGCCAGCACTATCAATAATTCTGCAAATTGCTCGGCAGCATCTGGCTCCTAAATAGGTTTCTCTATTGAGGAAAAAAAAGAATGATCTCTTATGTGCACTCTTTATGCTCAAGCAAGGAGTCCCAGTAATTCAATGATTTCTCTTCTAATTTCATTTGAACAATGAGCATGGACCTCAATCCTTCATTGAGTGTTCTCACTGTGGCCGTTGAGTGATAGCTTGCTACAACGAGAAATGACCAATGAACTTGAACTAGTTGGCCATTTGAAAATTCTCAGAGATTGGAAGAGGGTTTGTAGTAATCTAAAATGCTTCATCTATTATATCTGCTACTAAACTAATTGTTTATGTACATTCTCTATACCAATGTCACACTTTAGCCTTGTTTCTTTTTTGAAATTGCTGATTTCCATCATGATATTTGTTAAAAATATGATCACTTATAATATGTTCAAAATAATGACTAATATGCACGTGTATTCAAACTAAAAAGTGAAATGCATTAAAATTGTTAAATCATGTATACAATATAGCTCTAATTGCTTTAATTTGTAAAGGTGAAGATGAAATAAAATAATTGTAATGATTAAAAATTGACATTTGTTAGGATTATAAATAATGTTCATTAGTACATTTTAACATAATATTGTGTTCATGATAAAATTTGTTCAAAAATTAGACCAAAACAAATCATTCGAATCCTTACCCTTTTGATTAAATTGATATATATATATATATATATATATATATATATATATGTTAATCATTAATATGGGACAACCAAATTCAATTCGAACCTTAATATATTTATCGGGCATTTGGAATGCATATAATGCTGTTGTAATAAAATTGTCATGAACTATATAGACATGTGCCTTTAAATAATTCATTTCCTTTATCATGCACTTGGCTATGTATGCATCTTTCTGAAGAATGAAGTTAGCAAAGGTATACATATGACTCTTCCTTTGATCCATATCATCAGTGGGAATTTGTAGAGGAACTTGCCTCCTTTTTTTTGGTTACGATCAAATACATATAATTGTTCAGTTTTAATCTTCATATAGTCTTGCTCAGTTGTTTAAGGATGAACACTATATAAAATTGATTGATCCATGTCTAATGCTAACTAATCCACATTGCAGATCAATTCCATTAGATAAAATATACCTGGATAGCATTCTTTAAAGAAGGATTGTATACCTTTAGCTAATTCGCTACATTCTTGTAGTCTTAACAATGGTTTATAATTTTGATAAATATCATTTGATATACTTAATAAAGTTTTACCATATAGCATAGGCATGAAGAGTACTTTGATTAATTAATGAGTGAGACTTGGAATTACTATGTTAAGTAGATTTTCAGACAATTTCTTGTTCCAGTATTTTAGAAGTTCATCTAAAAAATTGCTGTAAATATCTTTAATTAAATGAGTATTATCTTCAATCAAAGGTATAAGATTTGTAAAGAGGCTAATTTTGTATCTAACATAAAATAACTTATAATTTGATAAGCACTTGCCGAAGTATCTTGTATGATAGGAATTTGCATTAGATTAGTACTATTTTTAAGACATAGATACTTGCTTATGAACTCATAGGGATCAGCCACATCATCATCTTTTAAAATTTTGAGGAGATCCTCATCCGATAAATTATCATCCATATTTATATACCATAAGAAAGTACTCTCATAAGTTATGAACTTCTTACAATGAAAAGCAGTAGCACTGCTTATTGTTCTATATACATTTACTTCAGCGGTCAATTTACCATCTACTACATTCTCACTAAAGAAAAGATTACTTCTAGCTAAATCATGCTCATGAAAATGGAATTCCCCAGCATGGTAAATTATTCCACGAAAGTCAACGAAGGCTGGTAGATAGAATTTATAATTTTAGGCTGATGCTAGTTTGATTGTGAAAGTTCCATATCAAGCACATTGGATATACTCCATGAGAATCTTAACCAAATCATCATAATTACTTAGAAATGGGTACTTTTTCTCAAACTATTTATAAGTATACCTTACTATTTCTATGGACCTACTAGCATTCACTTTTGAGAGACTTTCAGGCATAAGTAAATCATGTTTAACTAAGAGTTGATGTTTCTTTTTAATGAAGCTCAATACATACTTATTAATATTAAAAGCCTATTCCTGTAATTTATTCAAGGCTAAGCACAATTATGTATATCTAGTATTTAGATGAATATTAAAATGGGTCAAGTTATGGGATGTAATTATGTGAAAGTGCTGATAAATATCACCTATTGGGTCAGATTAGTACCCACCATGCAAATTTGATATATAAAAAGGTGGTATTAAATTCTTACTTATAGGTCTCCAAGACGTAGGCTTACATACCATTGGTAGATTGAGTTTGATCGGAATCATGTCAATCTCAAAATTGCAAATTGCATATAAATTGCCTAGGATTGAGATTTTTTTACCATCCTTATTCTTTACATAATATTCATTAAAGTTGAATTTACTTGTAACCTCAATCATATGTCAATCCAATAAGAATTCAACCAAACACATACCTATCACATATTTCTTATATTATTTCGTTTTAGGTTTTCCATTAGACAGCTTAACCTACTGTGCCTTCTCATTATAGCTAGAAGCCTTGTCTGACACTATTTTCTTATCTCGCATTTTTATGCCTTTCAAGACATGAGCTTGGAATCTTACACACATTTTTAGATATTCAATGAGAGTTGATATGGGAACTATGGGGTAATCATTAATACAGTTGAAGAGAGAACCTAGTACATAAATAATAATGATTTTCAAAGTGTAATGATCTAAATATTGAATAGGTGATACTAAGACATCGTGATCAAGGTAGATCTTGGTTTATTCCTTAGTAGTTGTTGTCTCTTTAGAGATCATCATCTTAAATATTTCATTCGTATGCTCATACAAATTGGGTTTCTCCTCATCATACATTGAAGTATAGCCCTCAATTAACTTTTGCATATAGAATAATTCACTATCTATTAGATGAGACCTAGAATTCTTTCTCAATATATCCAGTACATCATCCTAATAACTCATTACATTCGAATGAGTACTTTGATATCTTTCAATATCCTTCTCAATATCATAATATACTTGATCCTTGAAATCCTTCATTAAATCATGAAATCTACTATAGATTACCAAATTAAATGAACATCTACGTACATGCACACTTCTATTAGACCCAAAGATTTTCATACTAGGATATAAAAATTATAAAACCTAAAAAATCAAGTAATAAAAACCTCTAGCCTTGAACAGGGTCTATGAGGCACCTTTTTAGGTAAGAACTTCCTTTTCCCGTAACCAAATATGAGGCAAGCTATTAAAAATAAGAGACACTCGACACTCCTCTAGCCTTTACCAGGATCTCAATACAAAATCCACCTTCTTTATGAGGGATGAATTGTGTACTCTACATTAACACTCATACAGAGAAAGATAGGCACCTATTTCATAGGTAGCAACCAAATTTTTCGAAAAAAAGTACGGGGTTGGGGTGCTGATCCATCGAGGGGAAAAGGGGGATAGGTTTCTTGGTTACAACTTTTTGGAAAAAGAAAGTACCTTTAATTTGTGCTGATCTTTAGAGCCAAAAACATGATTTTATCTCTAAAGATCAGCCAGACTAGGTAGAAAAATGTCTCGCCACATGGGAGGGTCAAAGTCATGCATTGAGCATGCTCAATATTTGGTATAATTTTAAAATTTAAAATATTTATATATTTAGTGGTTGTCCTAATAGTCCAGATAAATCAAATCTGTGCATGGTTTTATTAATTTTGTTAACATTTTTTAACATTTATTATTTTTAGACTTAATAAATATATATTCTAGGCTGGAGAATTCGGTCGAGATCCCAATTTTTATAAGATTTTTAGGAAGATACATGTAAAGAAAGTGGATGATCAGTTTGTTGACAACATGTCTCAGATGATTGCTATAAGAATCACTTATATTAATACAATTTTATAATACTATATTAAACTTTGAAAGTTGTTTGGAATGCAAAATATTAAATTTATTTTATATATATCAAGAATAGTATTTTTCTCTATTTTATCATAGGAACTCATGGAAGAATGTGTGATAGTAGCTTCTCAACAAGTTGCGGGTTCTATGGATTTTCAACCAATCGACTATGATCCTATCTATTTGGAGACCATAGCGGGTCATAAGAAGTAGCAAGTGTATGGAATCGACTCGAAGGAAGTGGCATTTTGTTGTAGTAGTCGTGCTTCTAATTCATATATCATAGCAATGGTGGATGGGGTAGTCGAATAATAAGTAATGGAAATAAATGAATGTTTTGAAGTTATGGAAACCAAAATGAAAGAGAAGGATAAGTAGATATCTCATTTGAAGGAAGAAATGCAGAAAATGAAAGAAGATAAGGATTAGTAGATTAATCATTTGAAGGAAGAAATGCAAGAAATTAAAGAAATAAATGATGAGATGAAAGAAATGAATGATGAGATGAAAGATATTAAGAATTTAATGCAACAGTAGATGTCCTATATGGAATCATAGTTAGTGGAATTGATGTGATAGATAGTATTTTGAGATCCAGCTACGAAACCAAGCAGTAGAGGCTAGCACAAATGTATCAATTAATAATGAGGATGATTTTGTATCAGAATTATTTCTGAACTATTTTTGATTTTCATCTATATATAGCTAAATAAGATGTGATTTTTTTGGAGGTATCATTTTTTTTTATTTTGGTTTTGTTCTTTGCTTTGCCGATTAACCTAATCATGAATCTCTACAGGATATCTAATGTGAGACGCACGAAAAAATTCTGATTCAAAGCTTTCAAACAACGCCACGGATGGTCCTTCCTATGGATGGGTCCCATTTTTACCGATCTCAGATGGATCAAAAGGAGGCCGAGGTTCTATTATCTTTATTATTTCTGAAACATTTTTTTTGCACTCTCTATCTCTCTCTAAACATCATTTCTATCCATCTTTTAGATATCTTTTGAAGTTGTATAACTATCAACTCAGATTCATGTTTGTTCATATCTATAATTACTATTTTTGTATATCTATGAATATGTTTATGTACCCGAATATTTTGGGTAGAGTTTTAGCCTATTATAGTTATATAAGAGGCTTGGCTGGTCCTCATGGTCGTGGGAATAGCACGTTAGCTTCTGAAGTTGTGAGATGAACAAAAAAATTCTGGTCCCACACAAACTCGGGTTTGTTCTTTACACTCTTATTTCATGCAGGTTTGCATTGTTGCTGTTCAAATCCGTGACTGCTTTTTATCAGTCATCGGTGGAATTAAACTATTGAATTTTTAATTGCCATAATGATTGTTAATGAAAATCAATTAAATGTGTTCATTCTGCTTGTTCTCCTTCTCTTGCATGTTTATAGTTTCATGGATGATGATGGGCTGAACAGGAGAAATTGTGGCTATTACAAGTCATCTTTCAAGTAGCATCTTGGTCTACAACTAATACCTAGCATGGAAAACCATGACATGAAGCCTTTCTTACCGAGATGTGATCTTAACAACTTTATCGTTAATGCCAACATCCATTCCATCTATATGAATGTGATGTCTTCAACACTTCTCTTGCAATACAATGCATGAAAGATGTCTGTATAAACCAGAGAGATAAGTTTTTGAACAAGTTACCTCCAAATGCTTCTAATCCTGTCCTCATAGAAACTTCTGGAAATCATCCATTGTAGATTCTACACCAACATGATTCTTTGCGAGGTGAAAGGATTAGTAAGATCGATGAACAAAGCCCTAACGAACAAGGTAGCCAATTCAAGAGAAAGTAAAGTGGTGATTCGTCAAAAAAATCAAAACCAAAGGATCCAAACTCCATTTCTATTTCAAATTTGAAAGCTCCAAAGAAATTCTTGGACGTGGTCATTAATAGCAATGACATGGATATCTTTGGCATTCCCAAACTAGTATGCACTTGCAGAGGCAAGTCTTAGTAGTGCTATCTATAGGGTTGTGGTGGGTGCCAATCCGCATGCTACACAACTAGCATATCGATGTATCCCTTGCCGATTAGCATGAAAAGAAGAGGAGTGGAGATAGCTGGGAAGAACATGAGTCAAGATTTCTTGTTATATGAAGTTTGCAAATTTTGCCGCCATTTGCTTTTTTTATATATTGGGAAGACAAAACATCTAATTTTTGAAGTTTCGTTCCTCTTTTTTTCTTTGAATGTGTATTATTTTTATGGAGTGCATATTATTTTTAAGAGTGCATATTATTTTTATAGATTGAATATTGTTTTTATGGAGTGAATATTGTTTTTATGGAGAGAATATTGAATGTTTATGTAGTTACATTGATGCATACAACGAAATGATGATCCTTGCTTCAAACCAAGAGAGGAATCATATTGCAGCAGAAGCTACAGGGTTGATGGACTAATACAATGAAGCTAAGCAATCAAAATTATTGGTGCAAGCACATGGAGAGGAGAAGAAACATTCTAAGAAAGCTGCATGGGAGCTTGGTGCTGTGGGGGGTGGAAAGGCAGAGCAACCCTTTTATAGGTTATAGGACCACAAGAGAGTTCTAGTTGTGGAAGGCAAGGTGCAAACTTTGATGCTCCAAGCCTTGCTCGTGACTTGTCTTCCAGGTTTTCTTCTAAGAGTTTTTAGATATATTTTCAAAAATTTAAATAATATTCACATTTCTTATTAATGTTGATAGTGATGTTTTGTGCCTTCTTTGTGAAGTATAAATGGGATAATACTTTACCTACTATTCTATATATATATATCTATGCTTGCTGTTCTATATCTATAAGACATCCATATATACTACAGTGTATATGTATATACACTATAGTATATATGTACATATATACTATAGTATACATGTATATATATACTCAGTATATGTACATATATAGTACAGTATGATATGTACATATATACTATATATAACTATCTTATTGATGAGTATGATGTTTGTGATATTGCTTATGTTTTGCTGGGTGTCATGTTCTCTACTTTATCAATTGATACGTTATTCTATTGATAACTTTTTTGAGGAAGAATTATCATGTCTTATAGATTGAGGCATGCCTGGCACACATGGGTACACTTTGAGAGTGATATAGAGGTTATACTTCCTGTGAGTTTCCCTAATAAAAATAACATGTTATATAAGGGCATTTTTGTATGAGGTTATTCATCAAGTGTATTATATTTATTTTATTTTGTGTGATTTAATGTTTGACATGGCATCAAAAGTGACCCTAGGGAAATCTAAACTCTAGGGGGGGGGGGGGGGGTGTCGGAAAGAGCTATAAACCCCTAAAAGGAGTGCATCCACTTTGCACTAGCTACCATGATTACCCATCATTGTGTGCTATGCAAATCTTCACACGCTCACTGTATGTTAACAAAAACATTGCAACTCACTGTGTGTTATTAAAATCATTACTTACAAGGCTTAGACCTTGATTCCATCTACATCAATGCAATATGTGACCCATAGGGGGGGATGTTTCTGAATATGAGTTTAATGAGCTGGATTTAATGCTCTACGACCTCAAATGCTAGCAAGAGGCAAGATATTAATTTCTCTATGAGCTCGTAATAGGCTTGGCATAGCATTTAGCTGTGAATGTTTTTGCTTTTTTATTTATTTTGTTTTTAATTTGATTTGGTTGTTTGGATACGGCATAGACCCTTCTTATCAAGGAGAAACTATGGATTTGTGCAGAGAAGCTAGATGGACTATTATAATGGCAACGAAGTGCAGGAAATATATCTACTCGAACATCATGATAGGTAATTGACCAGCATTCTTTTGAAGTATATTTGGTATTCTTATTGATTAAACTCATGTTCATATAGTTAGAGTAATGTTTGTTCATAATAGTATTGAGATAATATTTCGTTGATGATGATAATGAGAGGTCAAAAGAAAATTTGTATAAAGTATAATCAAGTTTTCTTGTTGATATGATTTTTTGTGTACACGAGATATTCATATATTTTTTGTTTTTGTGAATGATATTAATAGTAGTTTTTAATATCTCATGCATCGAAGCAAAATTAACTATTTATGCTCACAACCTTCAAATATTCTTTCAAAATTGTCATTTATTTTTTATAAAAATTTTTTTTTACAGTTTTCTTAAGCAAAAAACGTAAAAATAAATTTTAGATCACATGAATATATAAGATTAGAAATTTTTTTTTATTTTTGGTAATAACCATTTCTATGCATCAATAATTCAGTTGAACAAGAAAGGTGCAATATATGGACAAGATAAAGAAAAATGAGAAGATAGGAAAATAGGGCGTGCGTGTGTGTCTTTGGACACATATGGTTATACTATATTCATGCTGTATGCATGTATATTGCATATATACATGCTTATGCATTTTTAAGTAATTGTAGAGAAATATCTGATGCATACGTGCATGATACCATAGTTCATTAGTTTTTTTTATTGCTGAATGTTGCAAACCATCCTCGTTAATCCCAAGCCTTTTCTTAACAACTTGACCGGGAAGATAGTCATTGTAAAACTCAAGTGGGAAATGGAATACAAAAGTGAGCTATCTTGTGTTCTTTTCTTATGCAATGTATTTTTTTTTTCTCATTTTTTTCTTTAGTTTCTTTCAGATTTCCATGTTTCGATGGATTTTTATATGAACCTATAGGTGGGCAAAAATTCAATACCATGCAGCCTGTTGTCGTTTCAACTACCATTTCCCTTTTGTTTGGCACTGTCTAATGAGTTATGTATGGAAATAATTTGTTTTAAATAAAAAATCCAAAATATAATGCTAGTTTGAAAATTATTAAAAAACTAATGAATCTGAGAAATAGCGTGGCAATTTGCATCATTGTGAATGATGGTCATTGCCATGCTATTGAATTTTTAAAAATCAAAGGCCAACATTATGAATGCTGCCTATTAAATTTTAACAATTTTTAAATGGAGTCATTGAGATGACGAGAGAGTATGTGGCATCCAACCTAGTGAAAAACAAGGTTTAACAAACTGTATTTGTGAATATTTGTTCCAGAAGTACATCCACCACCCTGGCTGCTACTACAAATATCACTTCAATTCTCCGGAATTCATACCTGGATGAAGCCATAAAACCTTTTACCGTAGCCAACTCTTCTCCTCTTCAATTTCTTTCTTTTAGTCAATTTGAACCATTAGGGAATGACTTAAGCTCACCATTAGAAACACTGAAAAAGATTGAAGATGTGATGAGGGTTTTACCGGTGATGGAGAGGAAGAAATAAAAATAGTGATTATGGGAGAGTGTGTGGCAAGCATAGAGAGCATAGTCAGAGGAGTGAGGGAGAAAATGGAAATGGTTAGATTAGTAACATTTTCTCTGTTTTCTTTAAGGAATCATTCAAAAGTAGATATTTGCCATAAATTTATGGAGCTTAAGTGCATCGTAGATGGTTATTCGACTAGAGAAGTTATTTTATACGTGGGTGATTTTAAATGGGTCTCTGATATCTGGTCAAATTATAGTTGGAAAGTAGGTAACAACATTACAGAGTACATTATCACAGAGAAGCAAAGTCTGATCTACGGAATAGGCGACGAGGCTGGAAGGGTATGGCTCATGGGAATCACCACATTCCAAACTTACATTAAGTGTAAAGCATGCTTTCTTTCTCTGGAGACTATTTGGGAACTGTATCCAGTCACTGTTCCAGTTGGAAGACTAAATCTTAGCCTCAATCTGAATGGGTAAAACACTTATTTTTTTTCTTTTTTCTCTCAGATTACTTTAGTGTGATATATCAGTCACTTATGATATCCATCAATGACTCAAATACACACCCACAAAGACATGCACAAACATATACACCCACACACTCATTCATAGGTACCATCGTGTCAATTTTTGTATATATGTGTGCATAATACTTCATATCTCGATAATCATGCATTTGACTAAGTTTTAAAAAGAAGAAAAATGGGTGTAAGAGCAAAACATCTACATGTAAGTGTGGCTTTGGTTTGCAAAAGATTGAATCTGGATTATTTATAAAAAGCACAACATATAGTATCTATTGCTCCATTAAAATAAACAAAGAAACACAATTTCAAAACCATGAGTTCTTTTCTACAGGTTCTACTTGCTCAAGTTTTCCATCATGGCTCTAGTGGTATAAAGAAGAAAAGTGGGGTGATGATAAGATGCCAATTTGTTTTATTAAATATGAAATATGGCCTAGTCATACTCGAATGTATCTAAACCCTCTTCTTCTTCTTAAATGATTTTTTTTTCTTTAATCATGATTTATAGTGATCCTGTCAACTTCAACAAATCAAGGGATGCTTGCCAGACGTGGCTTCTCCATTTCAATCTAAAGAAAACCAACAAGTTAAATTAATCTTCTTAATCGTCCATTTCTACATCATCTCTTGATCAAACCACCAACTTAACTTTCCCGCTCACTTGGAAATCTGTTTGGCCAATATGCAATATTGAAAGCATAAATGAATCCAAATTGGAACTCGTGTCAACCCCAAATTCAAGCCTGAATTCGACATCATCAAGTGAGGCAGACATTGATGAAGGTCTTCTTTTTTAAAATTCAATAGCATGGCAATGACCATCGTCACAATGATGGCAATTGCCATGCCATTTCTAGAAGCACTAATTTGGTTATAATTTTCAAACAAGCTTCATATTTTGGAATTTTTATTTAAAACATATTATTTCTATACAAAATTCTTTTCTAACTTTCTTAAAATTAACAATGAACTGATGCATGAAGCTAGGCAACACAGAAGAATATTTTGATGGGCAGTTCACTGAAAATCTTCGTGAAATCTTGATTCGGTAATTTAAAAATAACTTCAATATTATCTAGCAGTGTGAAATTTCTAGAAAATGGTTGTTGGTGTTGCATGTGCTAGTCTATCTATTTATCTGTGGCATTGTTGCGTTATTTATTAGTTTGTAAATGTAGTATGTTTTGCTCCATGTGCAGGTATAACAATATTCTTTATCTGCTTAGAGTACTAGAGGACAAAGAACTAGAATATGCTAACCAAGCCTGTAAGACATATAAGTGTGTTTTTTAAGGCCTAGATTATTTCCTTCTATTGTCTTTGATGGTATGTGTATTTGCATGAAAGTGCATGTGTCCGTGTTTACCCACACACATAGGCACATACATGCATGCAACTGATCACAATGTTGAAAAAAGTACTAATTGAAGAGCAGCTAGATACAAAAAGGGCAATGGTAGATAAAAGGAAGGAGTTGGCAGTAGAGAGGAAATGCATACTAAAATTAAATGAAACGATTCAGATGGCCATGGAGGGACATGTTATGGTGCTAGTGTAGTATGTAGATATAGATGAGCTGGGAGAGAGAAAGCAATGTCAATTTCAAAGATAGATTATACTTTATTCACTATCATTAGATATATTAATGAAGAATAATATGTAATCAAGTTTTGTTATATTTCTATTTTAACAATGTAACATATTGTATAATAATATTTTATTAACTAATTTTATTTTTTGCTAATTTTAAAAAATGGATTATAGTTTATGTTTTTATTAAATTTAATATAAAAATTTTAAAAATGTAATTAAATTTTATATAAAAAATTAAAAATGAGAAATTAATTTTGAAATGAAATAGCTAGGGATTTTTTCCCCGCTAATTTAGCTATCGAAAATTTTCTCGCTAATTTAGCTAGGGAATTTTCCCTTTAGTTTTGGTAATGAATATATTTACTCATTAATTTTTGTGACAAGAACTTTAGACTGGGAAAAGTTTTATCGTTAATTCATCGTTATATCCATTTTAGCGACGAAAAACCCCCATTTAGCTAGGTAATCTTTCCTAGTTATTTGGGATTTTTTTGTAGTGCTCTCGACCTATCAGTAAATCTATCTATTTATCTATCTATCAATCTATCAATCTATCTATTTGTCTATCTATCTATTAAACTTTCTATATATCTATCTATCTATCTATCATTTTATCTATCTTTCTATCTATCTATGTAACAATCTATCTGGCTATCTATCTCTTTATCTATCTCGCTATCTATTGGTCTATCTATCTTTTGTTCTATCTATCTATCTGTCTGTTTGTTTATCTGTCTGTCTATCTATCTATTTATTATCTATCGGTTTATCTATTTATCTATCTAATAGTATTATATATATATATATATATATATATATATATATATATATATATATCTATCTATCTATCTATCTATCTATTTATTTATTTGTCTAAGAATATGTCTATTTATCTATCTATTTATCTATATGTATATTTAAATATCCATCTATATTTTTATCATCAATCTATCTATCTATCAATCTTTATATCAATCTTTCTATATATATGTCTATCAATATGTCTATCTATCTGTCTATCAATCTTACTATCAATTTTTCTATTAATTTATATATATATCTATTTAAATTTTTTTATCTATATGTCTAACTATATGTCTATCTCTCTATCTATCTATATATTATCTATTGATCTATCTATCTATCTATATAACTAAATGTCTATCTATTTGTCTAGTTATAAGTCTATCTATCTGTCTATCTAAATGTCTATATATCTATCTATTTATCAATATATTTATCAATCAATCTATCTATATGTCTATCAATATTTCTATAAAACTATCTATCTATCTGTATATATATTCTTCTATCTGTGTATTTGTCTATCTTTCATTCTATTTGTTTATCTATCTTTCTATCTATTAGTCTGACTATCTATCTACCCATCTGTATGTAGATCTGTCTAGATTTTTATCTCTATGCTTTACTATCTATCTACTAAAATGTCTATCTACCTGACTATCTGTCTGACTGACTATCTATCTATATGTCTATTTATATATCTACCTATCTATTTATATGTCTATAAATCTATTTATCAATCTATATATTTTTTTTCTATCTATCTGTGTATCAATCTTTCTATCAAATTGTCTAACTAATTAACTATCTATCTATCTATATATAAATCTTTCTATCTATCGATCTATATGTTTATCTATCTTTCTATCACTATTTGTATTAATATGTGTATCTATCTTTTTATCTATATGTCTATCTATCTATCTATCTATATATGAATATATCTTTCTATCTATCTATCTATCTAACATTTTATATCTCTATCTATCTATATATCTATATGTCTATCTATTTGTGCTTCTATCTATCTATTTATCTATTTCTCTATCTATCTTACTATCTATCTGTCTAATAACTTATCTATCTATTTTCTATTAATTTGTCTATATATATGTCAATCTATATGTATATCTATCTGTCTATCTCTCTATCTATCTATTTGTCTGTCTGTCTGTTTGTGTATCTATTTGTCTATCTATTGATCTATTTGTCTATCTACTATCTATATATCTATTTATATATCTATCTTTTTGTCTTTCTAACTATCTATCTATTTGTCAATCAATTGTATATCGATTTGTCTATCCATCTACCTATCAATTTATCTTTCAATCTATCTATCATTCTTTCAATCTATCTATTTATCAATTAATCTACCTATCTATCTATCTATCAATTTGTCTATCAATCTATCTATCAATAAATCTATCATTTTTTATCTATGGGTCTATCTTTCTATCTATCTGTCTATCTATCTGTTGACTTATTTGTCTATCTATCTATTATATCTTTAATTGTCGATCTACCCATCTATCTATCTTTCTTTCAAATGTTCTATATTTCACTTTAGTTATGTGTTAATCTATCTATTTTTCTATCTTTCAATCTATCTATTTATCTTTCTCTGCATTTATCTATTTGTCTACCAATTAATGTATCTATTAGTCTATCTAACTATATATCTATTTTCGTACAATTTGTATATCTTTCTAAATTTGTATCTATCTATCTATTTATTACCTATCAATATATCTTTCTATCTATCTGATTGTCTAATTATATATCTATATATATGTTTATCTATCAATCTAACTATCTATGTATTTAAAAATTAATCAATCTATTTATCTATCTACATATCTGTCTATATATCTATCTATATATTTTTTTAGCTATTTTTCTATCTATATATCTATGAATCTATCTATCTATTTCTAATAAATCTGTCTATTAATCTATCTATCAATATGTCTATCAATCCTTCTATCAATCTGAATATCAATCTAACTATTAATGTGTCTATTTATCTGTCAATCATTCTTTCTATCTATATGTTTATCTATTATGAATCTGCCTATATATTTGTCTATTTTTTTTATCTTTCTATCTATCTCTCTATCAAGATATTTATCAAACATTCCATCTGTATGTCTATCAAATTTATCTATCAAACTGACAAAAAACTAATTATCTATCTATCTATATGTTTGTTTTTCTATCTCATTTACTTTTTGTCTATCTATCTTTCTATCAATCATTTTATCAATCTATCTAATAAGCTATCTATATCTTTTACTTTCTATATATTTATCTAACTATCTGTCGATGTATGTATATATTCATCTATCTATCTATCTATATATTGAAATGTCTATCAAGTTGTCTAACTATTTGTCTATCATATTGTCTATCATTTTATATATCAATCTGTCTATCAATATATCTATCAATCTATCTATCAATTTTTCTATCAATCTATCTATAAATCTCTCTAATTCTATCTATCAATCTATCTAACTCTATGTCTATTAATCTGTCTATCTATCTATCTATCACTCAATCTATTTGTATATCTATTTATCTATCTATCTATCTTTTTATATGTCTATCTATCTAACTATATATCTTTATGTCTATCTTTTTGTCAATATATCTATCTATCTATATGACTTTCTATATGTCTATCTATCTATCTTTCAATTAGCTCTCTAATTGTCAATCTATATGTCTACCTTTCTATCTATCTGTATGTCTGTCTATCTATTTGTCTATCTAATAATCAATCAATCTGTCTGTCTATCTATTTATCTATATATTTATATCATCGTCTTTCTATCTGAATATCTATCTGTCTATCAATCTGTCTATTAATTAATCATTATATTGGTCTAACCATCTAGCTTTCAATTTATCTATCAATCTATCTAAGAATCTATCTTTCAATCTAGCTATCAATATGTCTTTCAAACTTTCTATCAAATTGTTTATCAATCTATCTATCAATATGTCTATCATTTTATTTTTTTTAGAAGTCATTCTATCTATCTATCTGTCTAATTATATATCTATCATCTATCTATCTAAATGTCTATCTATTTCTCTTTCTATCTATCTGTCTATCTATCAATCTAAATACCAATTTATATATCTATCTATCTATATGTCTGTCTAGCTATTTGTATATCTATATTTCTATCTATCTTCTTTCTCTATGTGTCAATCTATCTCTCTATCTTTTTATCTTTCAATCTGTTTGTCTATCAATCTTTCTATATATCTATCTTTCAGTCTATATATGTAGCAATCTATCTATCTATCTAGTTGTCTATCAATCAAACTATCTATCTTTCTAACTATTTATCTATCTATTTATCTACCTATCTATTATCTATCTCTCTATTAATATGTCTATCTATCTATCTAAAAATTATGTATTATCAATCAATCAATTAATCTAACTATCTATTTATCAATCTAAATGATCTATTTTCCTATATGCCTGTCTATATGTCTATCTATTTGTCTATCTATTTCTTTTTCTATATGTAAATCAATCAATCTATCTATCCATCTATAAATCTATCTATCAAAATGTATTTTAAAATATCTATCAAACTTTCTATCAATCTAATTATAAATCTATCTATTAATTTATCTTGATATCTGTGTTTTTATCTTTCTATTTACATGTCTATTTATCTATCTATCAATTTTTCAATCTATTGGTCTATCTATCTATCTAATTGTCTATCTATCTATCGATCTATATATCTATTTGTCTATCTTTATATTTATCTATATATCTCTCTATCAATATATTTATCAATCAATCCATCTATATGTCTATTAATATGTCTATCAATAAGTCAATAAAACTATCTATCTATCTAATGTCTGTCTATTTGTTTCCTTATCTATTTGTCTATCAATCTATCTATAAGTTTGATTGCATATATTCTTGTCTATTTGTCAATTTGTCTACCTTACTAGCAGTCTACCTCACTACTTATCTATCTGTCTATCTATCTTTCCATTAGTCTATCTATTTTCATTCTATATTTCTGCCTATCTATCTATATATTTGTATATCTATATGTCTATATATCTTTATATATAACTATCTATCATTCTATCTATTTGTCTATCTATCTATTTATCTATATATGTATATATTTGTGTATCTATCTTAGTAATCTATCTATTAATTAAGTTATCTATCAGTTTATCTTTCTATATATATATATATATATATATATATATATATATCTATCTATCTATATTTATATCTATCAATATATCCATCTATTTATTTGTCTATCTATCTGTCTATCTATCTTACTATCTGTATGTTTATCTTTCTATATATCTTATTATCTATATGTTTATTTATCTATCTATATTAGTATCTATATGTATATCTATCAATCGATCTATCGATCTGTCTGTCTTTCTATCTATCTATTTATTAGTCTATCTATCTTTCTATCTATTTGTCTATATATATGTAAATCTATTTATCAATCTTTCTATCTATCTATTAGTCTTTATCTATGTCTATCTAACTATTTATCTATTTGTCTCTCTATCTCTATATATAGGTATCAATCTATCTATCTAATTTTCTATCTATTTATTTGTCTATCTATCTATCTATCAATCTATCTATCAATCAATCAATCTATCTATATATCTATATGTCTATCAATCTTTCTAACTATCTATCTATATATTTTTATGACTATCTATCTATTTATTTATGTGTCTATCTGTCTATCTAAATATATATTTATCTATCTATCAGTTTGTCAATCTTTATGTCTATCATTAAGTTTATTTTTCTGCAAATCTAATTGTCTATCTTTTTATCTATGTTTTTGTCTATCTATCTATATAGCTATATATCTATATATCTATCTATCTATCTATATGTTGATCAATCTATCTTTCTATCTATCTATTTCTCTATCTTTCTATTTATCTATTTCTCTATCTATCTATTTTCTATATATCTATCTATTTTTCTATCTATCTATCTATGCATCTATCTATCTTCTATCTATTTGTCTATCTATCTATCTTTGTATTTGTTTATCTATTTGTCTATATATACGTGTATCTATCAAACAATCTATTTGCCTATAAATCTCTATATCTATCTATCGATCTATCTGTATATCTATCTATCTTTCATTCTATATATTAATTTATTTATCAATCTGGCTATTAATTTTTCTATAAATTTTTCTATCAATTTGTATATCAAACTGTCTAGCTATCTATATATTTTTTATCTACCTACCTATCTATCTATCTATATGTTTATCTATCTTACTATCTTTCTATGTATTTATCTATTTGTCTGTCAATGTGCTACCAAATTATCTATCTATCTATATATATGTATGTCTATCTGTCTATCTATCTGTTTGTCTATTTGTATGTCAATATATTTGGTTATCTCTTTCCCTATCTATCTATTCATTTATTTGTCCATCATTTTATTTGTCTATTTATCAGTCTATCTGGTTGTCTATCTATCTATCTATCTGTCTACCTATCTAATTATAATATAATCTTTTTATCTATCTATATATATGACCATCTATCTATCTATTTATATATTTATTTTCTATCTATCTATATAACTATCTTTTGGTTTATCTCTCTATCTATCTACCTATCTTTCTATTTTCCAATTTATAAATTTCTTTATTTCTATTTGTTTCTCATTTTATATTTATATCTGCTAGTTTATAAATCAATCAATCTATCTATCTCTCTATCTATTTATATGTATGTCTATCTATTAATCTATCTTTTTATCTATTTGTCTATCAATATGTCTATCTATATATCTATCTATATATTTGTCTGTCTATCTATCTATTGATCAATCTGTCAATCTATCTACCTGTCTATCTATCTGTTTGTCTATTGATCTGTCTATCTATCTGACTATCTATCAATCTTTTTGTCTTTCGATCTGTCTATCTATCTATTTGTCTATCTATATGTCTATTAATCAATCTATCTATTTATCTATCAATCTGTCTATGTATCTCTCTATTTATCTATATATCTATTTTTAAACTATATATAAATCTATCTAAAAATTTGTCTGTCTATCTATCTTTCTTTCTATATATCTTTTTATCTTTCTAACTTTTTATCTATCAATCTATCTATATTTCATTTTTTAATTATTCGTCTATTTGTCTATTTATTTATATTTCTATATGTCTATCTATTTGTCTATAAATCTTTCTACCAAACTATCTATCTATCAATGATACACTCTATCTATTTATTTATTTATTTATCTTTTTATCTATTTGTCTATCTATCTATATGTCTATCTATCTATATATGTATCTATCTGTCTTTCTATTTATGTTTTTATCTATGTATCTATCTATCTATTTATCTGTCTATCTATCTATCTATTTAAGTGCTTATCTATCTGTATACATATATATCTATCTAGATATTTTTCTTTCTATCAATCTTATTTTTTGTCTATTTATTTGTTTATAGATTTGTCTATCTATCTAGTTAATTATCTATTTATCTATATGTCTATCATCTATTTATATATCTATCAATCAATCAATCAATCAATATGTCTATCTATCATTCTATCTTTCTATTTAAAAATCTAATTATCTATTTCACTCTCTATATGTCTATCTATCTATCTATCAATTTATCTATCTATTTATATGTTATCTATCTTTTTTTTTGTCAATCTATTAATCGGACTACCTAGGTATATATCAATCTATCTATCTATTTGTATATAAATTTGTATATCAATCTTTCTATCAATCTTTCTATAAATCTATCCATCAATTTGTCTATTAAACTATATAACATTTTTGTATCAATCAATCAATCTATTTGTCTGTCTATCAATCTATCTATTGCTAAATCTTTCTATTAATCTATCTATCTATTTGTTTATCCTTGTGTCCATCTCTCTATCTATTTTTCAATATATAATTTATCTATATATCTATCTAACTATCTATCTTTTTATCTATCTATCTGTCTATCTTTCTATCTATTCATTCTATTTATTTTTATATTTATCTTTTAATCTATCTATTTATCTACCTATCTATGTATCATTCTATCTATCTATCTATCTGTGTTTCTATTTTTCTATCTATATGTCTAACTTTTTTTCTATCTATCACTTTCTCTATCTTTCTATCTATCTATAAATATGTCTATCTATCTATATCTATCTATATGTCTAACCACTATCTATCTATATATCTGTTTGTCTATCCTTCTGTCTATCTATCTTTCTAATAATGAATCTATCTTTCTATCTATCTATGTATCTATATCTCTATATATTTATTTATTTTTCTATCTTTCTATATATCTATTTGTGTATCAATCTGTTGAACAATCTTTCAATTAAATTTTCAATCAATCTATATATCTACCTGTCTATCTATTAGTCTATTTATATATCTATCTGTCTATCTATTTATTTATCTATTTATCTATCTATCTATCTATATATCTATCTATCTAATTATGAATCTATTTGTCAAAATATTTATCTATCAAACTATCTATCTATCTATCTATGTATCTATCTATCTGTCTGTCTGTCTATGTGTGTGTTTATACATTTGTCATTTTTTCAGTCTATTTGTTTATCTGTTTGTTTGTCTATCTGTATGTCTATTTTTGTATATATATGTTTATTAGTTTTTTATATGTCTATTTATTTATCTGTCTATCTTTCTACTTGACTATCTACTTACCTAACTAGCTGTCCATCTATCCATCTATCTGTCTGTCTTTTTGTATATTTATAAATCTATTATTATATCTATCTATCTGTCTATCTATCTGTCTATTTATCTATCTATGTATCTGCCTTATAATATGTCTTCTTATTTGTCTATCTATCTATATATTTATTTATCTATCGCTTTGTCTATCTATCTGTCTAACTTTATGTCTAACAATCACTATTTCTATTTATCTATCAATCTGTCAATCAATCAATCAATCTATTTATCAATCTGTCTATCAATCTATCTATCAATTTGTCTATCAATCATTTAAAAAATCTATTTAACAATCAATCTATATATGTCTATTTATGTATCTGTATATTTGTCTATCTATCTATCTGTATATCTATCTTTTTATCTATTTGTCTATCTATATGTATATCTATAAGTATAACTATATATCTATCTTTCTATATATCTATCTTTCTATATATCGATATATCTATCTATCTATGTATTTATCTATCTGTCTATATATATATATATATATATATATATATATATCTATCTATCTTTCTATCTTTCTAACTTTCTTTCAGTCATATTGTCTTCATATCAATATGTATATCTATCTATTTATCTATATATTTATCTTTTTATATCTATATCTATTTATCTATTTATGTGTCTATCTATCTGTCTGTCTGTCTATCTATATGTCTATCCAATTTTATATCATTTTGTCTATCAATTAGTCTATCAATTTGTCTATAATTGTGTTTATCGATCTATCTATCAATTTTTCTATCAATCTGTCTGTTTATCAATCAAACAATCTATCAGTCTATCTTATTGTCTATCTATGTGTCTATATATATGTTTATGTGTGTGTGTGTGTGTATCTATCTATTTATTTATTTATCTATGTATCTATCTATCTATCTGTTGTCTATCAATCTGTATATCATTTTCTCTATCAAACTCATAATCTATTTGTATGTCTATTTATCTATCTATAAAACATACTGCTATCTGTCTAATAAATCTCTCTCTACCTGATTATCTATCTAGCTGATTGTCTATCTATCTGTCTGTCTATATAACTTTATCTTTATGTGCCTATGTGCCTATCTATTTCTCTATCTATTTGTCTATCTTTTTATCTATCTATCAGTATGTCCTATTTGTCTATCTATTAGTGTATCTATCTGTCTATCTTTTTGTCTATCTATCTATCTATCTAACTACCTTTCTATCTATCTATCTATCTATCTATGTGTCTGTCTATCTATCTTTCTATCTATCAATCTTTCTTTATATCTATTTATTTATTTGTCATATTATTTGCATATATATCTATTTATCTATTTATCTTTTTATCTTTTTATCTATTTATATATTTATCTATCTATATTTCTATTTTATCTTTCTATATGTCTACCTTTCTATCTATCTTTGTTTATTTCATTCATTCTTTCTTTCTTTCTGTCCATCTTTCTATATATCAATTTGTCTATCAATCTATCTTTCAATTAGATTATTAATCTGTTTATTAATCTATTTATAAATCTATTTAACAATCTTTATATCAATCTATCTTTCTTTCTATCAATCTTTTTATGTATCTATCAATCAATCTATCTTTCTATTTATATATCTATCTTTTTGTCTATCTATATGTTTATCTATCTCTCTATCTATCTATATATCTTTCCTAATATCTATTTATATATCTATCTATCTATCTTTCTATCTATTTGTCTTTCTATCTGTCTTTCTATCTGTCTCTCAATCTCTCTATCAAACTATATATCTATCTAGTTGTCTATCTGACTATTTGACTATCTGTCTTTTTATATGTCTGCAAGTCTATTTGTTTGTCTCTCTGGTTGCTGTCTATCTACCCGACTATCTGTTTACTTGATTGTTTGTCTATCTGATTATATGTTTGTATATTTGTCTGTCAATCTATCTATCATTTGTCTATCTATTACTATATCTAATTGTCTATCTATCTTTTTATCTATCTATCTATCTATCTATCTATATATATATTTTTATCTTATTGGTATATCTATCTATGTATCTATTTTTCTATATATATGTCTATCTATTTGATTCTCTATCTATCTATCTTTCTATCAATTTATTTATCTATATGTCTATCTATCTATCTTTCTATTTATCTATTTGTCTATCTATCTATCTATATATTTTTCTATCTATCTATCTATTTATCTATCCATCTATCTGTCAATCTTTTTTTCTGTCTGTTTGTCTATCTATCTATCAATTTATCTGTCTATTTATCTATCTATCTTTATTTCTATCTATCTTTTTATCTATCTAAATGTCTATCTATCTATCTATATATTTGTCTATTATCTATTTATATATCTATCCATCTGTCTATTAATTTGTCTTTCAATGTCCTTCAAACCATTTTCAATTTGTCTACCAATTTGTAAATCAATGTCTATCAAGCTTTCTTTCAATCTATCTATGAATCTGTTTATCAATCTGTCTATCTATCTATCTATCTATAACTATAAATAAAGCCCGAGCGGCTAGCTTAATTTCCTTAACTATTATAAGAAATTTAGTTGCTAAAACATAATAGCGATGAAGTTAATATGTAAATTATCCCAAGCTAAAGTGTTCATCACAAAATATTAATGAAGAAAATATTATCCTGGCAAATTTTTGAACAAAGAAAATATACTAGCTAATTATATTTTTTCCTTGCTTATTTTTATCGTAATTAATAGTAAAAATTAATATTTTTGACTGAATATATATAGAAAATTCCCTAGCTAAATTTGTTTGGGAAAAATCCCTAGCTATTTTTAATTCAAAACATATACTATATTAAATTGAATAAAAAAAAAGTAAAACCTATTCAACATTTATTCTAATACAACAGTTACATAGTTAAAACAAAAATATAACATAGGTTATACATTCATTAAAAACTAAAAAATCATCCTCATCATTAGTTAGTGCATTTGTGTTAGCCTCTCTTATGTGGTATCTCTGTTGGAACTTGGTATTCTATCTATCACGTCAAGGCCACTAACAATGACTCCATATAGGACATCTGGTGTTGCATTGCATTCTTAATTCTTTCATCTCATCATTCACTCCTTTTATTTCCTACATTTCTTCCTTCTAAGGAATAATCTACTGATCTTTCTCTTTCATTTCTATCTCAATAAATACAAAACATTCATGTCTTTCAATTACTTGCTATCCGACCACCTCATCCACCACTACTGTGATAGAGGAACTAGTAGCACATTACTAAAACAAGAAGTAACTACCTTCGAGCCTATGTCGTACACTCACTACTTCTTCTTACCTTCTATTATCTCCAAATAGATAGGATCATATTCAATTGGTTGAAGATCCATATAACCCTCAACTAGGTGAGAGTCAATTATCACAAATACCTCCATTAGATCCTGTGTTAAAACATAATAAAATACTATGCTAGATATAAATAAAATAAATCAAATATATTTCATTCCACACAACTTTCCAAATTTATTATAGTATTCTAAAAGTTTATTAATATAAAGATTCTTATAGCAATCATCTGAGATTTTTTGTCAACAAATTTTTCATCCACATTCTTCACATGCATCTTTCTAAAAATCTAATAAAAATTGGGATTTCAACCCAATTCTCCAGCCTAAAGTATGTATTTTTATGTCAAAAAATAAATATGTTAGAAAATTTTAGCAAAAATTGTAAACCCATGCAAAGATTTGAATTATTTGGACTATTAGGCTAACTGTTAAATATATAAATGTTTTACGGTTATAAATTGTACCAAATCTCAATCGTGATCAATGCTCGACCTTGACCCTCTCGTGTGGCAAGACATTTTTGTACCTGGTCCAGCTACCTTAATCCATCAGTTTTTGTTGGCTAACTCTATTTTTTTATGGCTTCTCCCAATACTTAAGCCAACTGGGACACTCATCCTGGTGTATAAAATCAGGCTTATCTTTTGGAATCTTTAATTTTTGGATACAATCTAAGTACAGTTCAGCAGCTTTGCTCTCCCACAATGACTTTATCTGTCCATCAAATTGGGGTGCCCATGTATACTGAATCTATATATAAAAAATTCACACAAAAACAATAATAATAACAAGGATATAATTTTTTTATTCTTGACCAATTACAAACATAATAGTTAACTAATTAGATAATTAATTTTCAATGCGTTTATTTCTTTCTTTTTTACCTAAAAGATATAAAAGTTAGTCTCTTTTGTTCATTCAAAACTTATCTTCCACGAGAATGCTTTGGAATCTACCATTTTTTTGAAAGACTTAGTAATTATAGATGAACACTTGTGAAATGGAATAAAACTATAAAAATAAACAAATAACATTGAAAACACGTAATTTATATCTATAAATAAAAACCACTAATAGGGCCATCATATTATTTATACCTCTGATCCATAATCTCTATTACTAACTTAGCACTGCCTGTAGAGAAAGCCACATCAATTGATAATGTTGATGGTGATTTAAATGGGGTAAAAACTGATGGTGTAGATGATGGTGATGGATCAGAAGTGAGTGCAAGAAGGATAATGGCCGGTGTCCTATCTGATAAAGGTGATGGTAAAGATGTCAATGATGGTGAAGGTGATGGTGATGGTAATGTTGAAGTCTAGATATGGTCGGTATTAGATGACACTGACTATGCAATAGAAAAAAAATACTAGATGAATCTCATCCATGTCTACGTCCACGTCCACCTCCACCATGCCCACATCCTTTATGCACCATATACTATAGAAAATGTAATAAATATAGAACAAATAATAGAGATATAATGAAAACATAAATTGATATTGTATGATGAACAACCATGCATTTTAAAATAACACATACCAATGGATTGCAACAAAATATAGAAAGTCTTAGAAACTATAATATTCTAATACAATTATAATAGTTTAATTATTGATATCAATATCATCCTCTAATAGATCTTCTGACATTTCATCTGATTCTTATGGAAGTTCTAACTTATCTTCAGATAGAAAATGATTATCTTCAATTTCTATTAGGCCACCATTTAAGTTACATAAGTTTTCAAGATCTTCATCTACATGCATAAGCTAAATATTATTTATGTCATCTTCTTTAAATGCTAGTGTAATAGCAAAGTTTGCACTACTTTGTTGAGATATTTATACTTCAAAATTTGATCACGCTTTGATTTTGCAAATGACCCATCTGTCACTCTTATCATGAGATAAACTCGGATATGTACAATAATATACTAGAGTAGCTAGAACGGCCATAATAAATGGCTCATATTAATTAAATCTACATTTATGATTAACATTCACTAGCTTATAATCCGAATAAATTTTGTACCCATATTTTGCGTAGGATCAAACCATTCACATTTTAATAATACAATCCTATTATTTTTGAGTCCAGGATAATGCAACTCAATAACTTCTGCTATTTGACCATAATAATCTATCTCATATGCACTATAACTTGAGCCTTTAATGCATATACCCCTATTAATAGTTGCTTTAGAAGAACCGTGCCCTATTCTGTGAAATTTATATCCATTGACAAAATACCGTGGATAGGTTGTCATATATCTAAATGGGCCTTTACTTAGATTCTATGTGAATATGTTTGAATCTCTATTTGAAGGATCATTTGCATGTTTCATAAATTCAACAAATAATGTTAAAAAATATAAGATACTAAAAAATCAAATTATTCAAAAAATTAAGGTTCAATAATTCTCATAGTGTTTTTGAACCAATTCACAAATTTTCATAATGTTAAATGGGCCTTTTTCATTATGAAAATTTACTTCTTTGAGATGTAATATGTATTCATGCCAACAATCAATAAATGAAAATTTGCTCTGCGTGAATAATGAAAATGGGCCTTTTTCATAATGAAAATTTGCTTCTTTGAGATGTAATATGTATTCATGCCAACATTCCATAAATGAAATAACTCTGCTATAAGAGGCTATAAGAAAATATCCAACATGTCTTTTAAATTTTATGGCCCTGAAACTAATATTGATAGAAATATATATTGCTTCCTCAAACTCAACCATGGAGAAAAATTGTAAGGTGTCACTATCACTCGCCATGTAGTTTACTGTTGTCTAGACTGGACAATTGGCTGAAAACCATCAGTGTAGAGACCCAATCTTACATTTTGATTTTCAACAGCAAACTCTTGATGTATATGATAAAAATGCTTCCAAGCAAGTGAATTTTATGGATGACGCATCACCCTTTATTCAATCTCATGCTTAGAATGCCACCTCATATCATGTGCTATAGCATTTGATGCATATAGTCTCTGCAATTAATGAATTAAAAGGGAGTAATACATCTTATTAAATGCAACTTTCATCTTCTTTCATATTTCTGCAACATGAGATGCTTTCTTAAGCTGAGGATGATCACAAATCTTATAGCTAATTAAATCCATATCACCACACCAATATAACAAACATCCATTGAAACAATAATCAAATTTTTCCACTGGTAGACCCATACCTCATAGTTACTTATTTGTGATGTAAAAGTTGTTAGTTACCAAATTATTATACAGAAGAATATCTTTCATCAGTTCTATCACCTAATCAAATAATTTCTCAGATATATGATTTTCAGTATTCATGCTCAAAAGTTGAGCCACAAGTGATAATTGTAAATGTGTTTTACTACCAGGCCACAACCTATTATCTACAGCTTTAAGCATATCATAAAATTTCTGAGCTTCAGAATTAGGTGGTTCATCCATGTAATCCATTTTTAAGTCAGCACCAGTAGCTTCCTTGACCATTCTATGGTATGTGTTTGATGCTTCTTCACTACATACATAGGATTCAGTACTCTCAATTTGGTCTATGTTCACAATCATTGTACTTTTATCTTGATAAATCCTAACAAAATAATTTGGTACAAAGCCATATTTAGCCTGATGGTATCGAATAATGTTTACATTATGAAAAGACATATCCTGACACTTGTGGTTATTACATGGACATTTAATTTTATCTCTGTCGATCCATCTCAATTCATTACAAGCAAAGTTGAAGAAAGTTTCTAGCCCACTCAAAAAATCTTTATTCAAAATTCTATTCATAAACCTTTTGTACATCCACTGATGATCTGAACTAATTTTTCCTTGTTATATTTACAAAGAATTATGCTCAATCATAATTCTAAATGAAACTTACAATGACTACAAATAATACTATTAATTAAATAAAATCACTTACAGATGAATATGCAAAGATAAAATATCGTGAATATCTAGGCAATATGTTTGCAGAATCTACATAAAGAAACAAAAAATTAATTACCATGCTAAAGGTGAAAAGATATCATGCTATTGCTAGATGAAGGGAACATGTCTCTTCTAGTACACCAATCAAAGCCACACAAAAAGGTAAGAATAAGGAGAACACAAGATCAAAGTGAAATGATAATCAGTATATCTACATACATACTGCAATATATGTACATATAATACTGCAACATTATATGTACATGTATATTGGGTATATATGTACTTAGTATATATGTACATATAATATTGTAGTATATATGTACATATACTATAGTAATATATGTAATTAGTGAAATGCTAATATATATGTACATATATACTATAGTATTAAATATTTATCAAAACATAACTTTATTAATTTATTTATTTTGATTTGATTGACTAGTTTAAATTTCATACAAATATGGTATGACATTGTTCCCCATACGAAACTTTTATAAGCGAATGAATTTTTTACTAGTCATTACATGCCGCGACTAGGACAGCTTTGTCGTAGCAGAAAGATGGTGACCGGAGGAGCTGGGGGACAGAAAGCAATGTCAATTTAATGGATAGATTATATTTTATACACTATATGTATGTATATGTATTGAACTTTTATCCTGTACAATCTTATTGCAAATTTTGTGTGCCTTGTGTTTCCAAATTCGATGCAATTTCAAATAAACAAAGATGATTTTTGTAGCCCTAGTTAAGGTGTTTGTTCATTTTTTTATTCTTATTGCGGAATATATAGTTGTTTGATGTTCATGCTCCATAATAGGTGTTTACGCTTTACTTTAATGTAAATACTTGTACATTTATACCTATATATATGTATATGTACATATATACTAGTATATATCAACATATACATATATACTCGTAAATATGTACATGTATTTACTAGTATATGTGTATATGTAAATATACACTATAGTATATGTACATATGTAAATGTATATATAGATGCTTAGTATATGTACATATATACACTAAACTATATGTACATATGCACTATAGTGTAAATGTATATACATACTGGAGTTTATATGTATACACTGGTATATATGTACATATATACTACAGTGTATATGTACATATATACTGGTATATCTATACAAGTATTTACTAGTATATATGTACATACATGTACATATACACTATAGTGTATATGTACAAACATGTACTTCTATATGTACATATATACTGTAGTGTAAATGTATACACATATATGTACATATACATTGTAGTTTATATGTACATATAGTAAGTATATATGCACATATAAATACTTGTAGATATATACTAGTATATATATTAATAAACAAATATACCAGTGTATACATATACACTACACTGTATATGTATGCACATATATATGTACATATATATTGTAGTGTATATGTACATATACTAAGTATATATATACATATAAATACTTGTATATATATATACCAGTATATATCTACATGTACATATATACTAGTGAATACATATACACTACAATATATATGTACATATATACTGAGTATATATGTACACAGTATATATGTACATATAATATTGCAGTTTATATGTATATATATTGCAGTAATAGATCTAACTAGTGAAATGCTAGTATATATGTACATATACATTATAGTATATATGTACATCTATATTGTAGTATTATATATTTAATCAAACATATCTTTATTTATTTATTTATTTTAATTTGATTGGCTGGTTTTAAATTTCGTACAGATGATACCGCATTGTTCCCCGTAGGAAGCTTTTATAAGTAAAGAGATTCTTACTAGACATGATGCACCATGACTTAGAACATGGTTGTCGAGTAGAAATATGGTGATCGGAGGAGATGAGGGAGAGAAAGCAATGTCAATGCATAGATAGATTATACTTTATGCATTGTCAGTAGATAAATTGATGAATATGATGTAATAAAATTTTGTTATGTTTTTGTTGAATTATGTAAAATATTGAATCATAATAATTTTTTAAATGATTTTATTTTTTTAATTATAAAATATCATTTATAGTTTATGTTTTAATTCAATTTAATATAAAATATTAAATTATTTAATTTAATTTGAAAAAAAAATGAAATTCTGAAAATAGTTTTGGAAAGAATATAGCTAGGTAATTTTCCCTTACTATTTTAGATAGAGAAATTATTATTTTAGCTAGAGATTTTTCCATTGCTAAATTTATTTGCTATACTATTTTCCTTACTAATTTTTAGTGACGAGCACTTTATATTGGGAAAGCTTCCATTGTTTATATGTTTAGCGATGATAACTCTAGCTTATTAATTTAGCTAGGGAAATTATTATTTAATCTAGGAATT